>VZTJ01002441.1:2412910-2454886 GCA_013397795.1 Orthonyx spaldingii
GGAAAAAAAAGTATTGCTCATCTTCAACAAAAACAAGCTGGCTCCAATGGATGAGTAACTTAACTCCCATATCCTTGAGTTGAGAATATGCAGCACAAAGCATAGGGAGTCCTCAAAACCTAAGGCTTGGACATACATTTGCTGCTGGGCTGCACAGGAAATATGCAGCCAATACCTCCCCTCTAACAATGGAGGAGTAAAGTCTGTTACAGGCCCAGGAATTTGATACAAAGAGTTTTCTCTCTTTTCCTTTAAGGTTACAGAAACCAAAACCTGTCCAGGACAAAACCAGAGGCCTATATTTCACAGATATTATAGTAAGAGATAAAAATTACTTAAGGCCAAATTCCACCATACATTCACAACTGCCTTAATGTATTTTCATGCAAATGAAAACTACTGCAAACAGTGGCATGACGGGCAACATAAACATTAAAAAAAGGTTCCAAGAGGTCATATGCTTCTTCTCTGAAAAATTAGTTTGTGTAAATTTGACCACGCTCAGGAAAACTCTAAAAGCTGCAGGAAGTGAGGGCTGCAGATCAATATGCAAAAGCAAGATAGAGCTGTTCTGGAAGGGGTTCTGTGAGTTGATCTCCCAGCTCTGTTGTATGGATTGCAAATATTTTTGGAAGCAGGAAGTCCAAAAACAGGAGTCAAGGTGAGTGTTTTAAGGAATTTAATTGCCCATATGTAAAGATTTCTGTTAAGGTAGTAGAGGTATAAACCACTGTAATATTTCTCAACTCATATCTCAATAAAGCTAAGAAGAATTTCAGCAAAACCAAATGATTCTAGTCTCTGAGGCACACACATTGTAACATGTGCATTTTACAGACAGAAGTAATTTAAGCAAATCCCTTCTGAAGACTCTAAAAATGTCAGTCCCATTTATTACACTAGCTAAAAGGACGACATACTAATTTTCCCTAAAATTATGAATTCCAAGTTCTTTTCTTACCCTTCAAAGAGCATCAGTGCCACGCAGGGAAAAAAAAATACTGCTTTCTACACACATTTTTAATAATAAATATTTTCAACAATTCAAGACTCTCTATGTGTCTAGTGTGTTGGACAGGTATTTGGAAAATGTCAGCTTATGAAGGAGAAAGAGCTGTGAAGGCATAAAGTAAAAGAAGACAATACAGCTGATTATGTTCATGCCGGATTTAAAATACAAGCTACTAAAAAAAGTAAACAGAAGTAGCTTACACTAATAGAATCCTCCCCCGTAAGTTCAGGGAAGCATCTCAATTGAACAGGTCAGGGTTTTGGTCCAGCACATTGGAACCCTGCATGTAAGCCAGGAACAAAGAGAGAGATATAGAGAACAACTTTAAAAGTTCTTCCACTTAGATGAAAGCAGTAACAGCTTTGTAAAGAAGTTTGAGGAAAAAACATAGGCACCACATAATTTTTTAAGGTTCAAATGTACATTAACATGTTACAGCCCGCCCCTTTCCCCTCTATTTATACACACATAGTTTATGTAAAGTTACACAGTCAGTAGAGTACCTTCAGCATGAAAAGTCTCTTAGGTCAACTGCTCATGACAAGTACATTCAATAATGCAAAGTGGATCACTTGGTAAAGCCATGTCTCCCACCCCAATAAGTTAAATTCAAACCACAGGAAGCAGTTATATTATGTAGCACTCAGTGGCTGGGCTTGTCAGAGCTCTGGAACAAGGAGCACAGCTCTTCACAGGTCTGTGTTTCTACTGAACTGAACTGGGACTCCATTGTATTCCAGGCTAAGTCAGCCAGAAGGAAGTCATCCATTGCTGTCTGTGTTTCATTGCTGGTAAGGAATAAACTCCCCAGATTCTCAAAGCAGCTATCCATAGTCTGTGTCTCAGCACTACTGAGCTGGACTTTGCTTTCAATATTCTGAGTAGGTGTATTTTTAGTAGCCATATATACTTCTGTCTGGGTTTCTGTATCAGATGAGTCAGTGCTCATAGAGAAACTGGACTGTTTCAGAATACTTCCTAAAGGCAGATGGGTAGTACTGTCCAAAAAGAAATTCAAGTCTGTCTGTGTCTGTGTATCAAACATCTCCAAACCTAAGAAGTTAGAATTGCCTCGGCAGTTATATGATTGAGTGGCACTATCTGAAAATAAGAAATCAGTCTGAGTTTCAATGTCCAGTGACTCCAAAACTGGCTCAGAGTTCAGGGTACCAAGCTCACTCTCTTCAGTCTGAGTTTGGATGTTGGATGCTGAAAAGAACTCTTCAATGTCGAAATCTATCCCTGTGCTCTGTGATGGACCAGATGGAAGATGTGTGTCAGCATTAGAACTTGTCTCAGACAAAAGGCCACGATTATCCAGTGTCTGGCCAGACATGTTTCCTGAAAAGATGTTTTCCAGATCACTTAGCAGGTCCATTGTCTGGGTTTGATTATCCGTTGTATTTTGAGGTGGAAGTATATTAGTCTGTGTATTGAAGCTGATAAGGGATTCAGACTTTACTGTATCCTGATTCAGGCTCTTGCAACTACTTCTTTGCAGCAAGGTTTGATCTATATTTGCAGACATTAAATTGTTTTCTGGAAGTTCAATGTGAGTAGAAACATTATATGATGAAGGAACATTGTCAAAGATGTCACTGGACATTACAGCCTGGTCCATCTGTACTCTTCCATCAAGGCAGTCCTGTGTCCTACTGGTTTGAGTCTCTCTGGAAATGCCACACGTTGAAAAACAGCCCTGACTGAAAGCATCAGTCTGAGCAGCTATGGATGAAGTCAGTTTGGAAGCAGGCAGCAGTGTCTGTGTCTGTACACTGATGGGTAATGAAACCTGGGAACTGAATGACAGATCTGTCTGAGAACAAGAGGACACAGAAGAACTGGGAGTCCAGGCTGCAGCTGGTACAAAGTTCTGTGAGATGTAAGATAAGTCAGTCTGTATATTTATGGAAGAAATTTTGTTCTTGTGACAAACATTCCCCAGCTCTTGCCCTGTGTTACTTGATGTGACCTTGTCCAACTCAACTTGCACACCAGTACTTACGGGTTCACGATCCCCAGAACTCGTCACTTTTGAAACGGGCATACTGTCTTTAAACACAAGTGTTTCTGCCTCCAGGGCTGGAATCAGGATTCCTATAGACTGAGGCAATAAATGAACAGTACTTACAACTGAACCTTGATTATCAACAGCCACCACAGCAGGTTTGACGGAAGAGTCTGTTGCAGATACATACACAGGCAAGTGAGCAACCTGCATCACTGGAAGTTTAACCAAAGCCACCTTGGGCTTGGGTAAAAGCATCTTTGGTGCACATTTTGGCTGCATTTGGTTCGTGAAGTTAGAACTGCAGGAGCCTTCAAGAGAGGCCACTACTTTCACTTCAGAGGACTCCAATTCCTGAGTGCCAGGAGCAGTGTTGTGTGTATTGCTGAATGCTTCGTTGGCTTTCTCTGCCAATTGCTGATTATGTACGGAGGATTCCATTTTCCTTTTCTTACTAGGAGGATCCCTGTGAACACGAGATCAATAATTTATACTTCTTTCAAACACCGAACATCTGCCTTCCACTCTTTTGAGTCATTGCATTGAAAATACAAACTGAAGTCATAGATGAGGTTGGATATGAGAAGACAATTAATCCAGATTAAAAAACATAAAAAGACTTCATGAAGTTCAGTTTTGTTAAACGGCATTCCTCGCTCTGTCATTTCAAAAAAGAATAAAGATTACCTCTTATGGAGACCTATTTCCAAATGGAGGTGCAAGTTTAGATGGTTTCTTCACCTTTGTACATTAAGCATTCTGATTTGAAGACTGTAAACGTGTTATTTTGACACTGATTCAGACTGAGCATTGAAAGGACAGAGCGCTCAAAATCAGTGTACAGGTAATAGTCTCTCATGGAAATTGAAGATAAAATTAGCAATTCCTCACACAAAACTTAAATTTTGCAGCAGCTGAACCTTAAAGACAGGTTAGGCCTCAGAAAGTAGATTGCCCTTTATGAAATATATGTACATGTTAAAACTATAAATCTAAACATGCAGAGATAGGCAGTAAAAAATAAATCCTCCAACTATTGCAACGACGACTAGACTGTACAAGAAAATAACCTGAACTGCATTCCACACCTCAGTTACCAGCTATAAACATTTCCAAATCATCTCTACTCTCACAGAACTGTAAAAGCAGATGCAACAAGAACCACCAACATTTATGCCAAGCACTGCAGTGTCATCAGTACTTTTTGTTTTCTATGTAGGGAAACCAGATCTTACTGATTAGATGATCACCACTGCCTTCAACAAAACAGAAACTCCTAAAAGCAACAAGGAAACTGTAAACTGCTTTACAGCTAAAACAACATCATCCTATTTCCTATTTGATCAACAGAAAGGAGACAAAAAGGCAGCACATGAGACACACAGGACTTGGTGATGAATGTATCATTACTTCACTGCTTCACTTTTACCTGTGTTCTGCAGGAATTTCATGGCCAGTTCTGTAAATGTGAGACAGTAATGCTGTTCTGCTGGCATAAGGGCACCCACAAGTACACTGGAAAGTCTTGCCACAGACCTCTATATGCCGTTTCAAATACCATTCTGTGCCATAGGAGTTACTACATTTATCACATTTGTGCTTCTTTTCAGCATGCATTTTCATAAAGTGCTAGAATACACAAGGGAAAGTAAACATTAGCTTTCAGTGAAGATTAAAAAAGGAAAATCACGGTTAGGAGAGAAAATACTTGCAATTTTTTAGTTGCTAAGTAGCGCTGAAGTGTAGTATTAATTATTGTTTTAAAGCCTTACTACAAATAAGTTTAAAGAAGTCAATAGAGAGAATCTGAAGTTTGCAAATCTGCTGATGCTACATGCATCTTAAAATGTAGATGTAATTTACCTATCCCAATGCCATTGAAGGCTTCTTGTGGACATCAATGAATCTACAGATCAACCTCGCCAAAAGAGCACAGTAAGTCTATGTTGCAACATGTGCACACTCCTGAAGATCTACAACTGAGCAAATCTTCTCAAGTTGTACAGGTCAACACCAGAGCAAACACCAAAATCTTTCCTTTTCATTCATGGCACCAAGTGGCAGCCACTCAGCTCCTACCGGGTCCCCAGCTCAGCACAGGTAACCAACTGCAGCACAGAGCTCTTTTTGCTCACTAATGCAGAAACAAGTCTTACATGTTTTCTTAAACAGGTTAACTAGTAAACAAATGCATTTTGATATTAAAGCAAAAAAAATCTCTTAATTCTTGACCACTTGATAAAGCAGTTAAAAGCATCAGTCATAGCTTAAACCTTCATCAGTTGCTACTGTGATTTTTTCCCCCCTCTTCTTTAATCTTTCTCCATCTGTTTAATTTGTGGAGAGGGGCTCTGATCTAGCTTAGAAGAACATACTGGCATCTGCCTGATCAAAAGGTTCAAGTCCTCTAATATCAACATGCAAACATGCAAACTCATGAATCATATGAGCACTTGGAGTTGCTGCATACAGTTCTCCAACTTCTGGCTATGTACTGAGAGGTTTTGCTGATATCTGTATGCAAAAGTGCACACTCTGTGGAGTAGAGACAGGACTAAATCAGGGTGAAAATACTTCAGGAAACAGGAATACCTGTTTTACAAGAGAAAATTGGGAAAATGGTCTGTTTGGTCCTCTAGGGCAGCCTTCAATAGGACAGCAGTAGAATTTCTGTGAAGTTTTCAAACCCTTCCTTATTGGTGCATTAAGTTTTCCATCCTGAAAAAGAACCAGTTGAGAAGTTGACAATTCTGCAGGTTTGCATATTCAAGACAATATTCAGAATAAACATGAACTATGGCCTACTGAGTTTATACATCTCAATGAGTTGAAGGCACTTTCCTACATGACTTGAAAGTTCAAATGGAGCTTTTCCCCTGTGTGGATGCCACTTTGCAAATATCCCATCAAAAATACCAGGTGCAATTACAACAAGCTCTATGGAGTGGTACTGTACTATTTACTTTTACAAATAAATTTACTATTCACTTACAAGACACTCGCTGCCCCATGTTTCGTGTTATTTGAGCCAAAAAAATTTTCCATCCAGATACTACTCTAGACTGCTGATTCAATGTGGTTTTACTTGTTAGTTGCACAGCACTTGAAGCTCCATTAAGATTAGTCACTGAAACAGAACACTTCCTTGATGCTGGAATTCTGTTAGCACTATTTAGAGTTTACTTGTAATAAAATGAAAAATGCCAAGTATGCTCTGCCACTTAATTTAGATCATAAACCAAATCTCACTCAAGTCTCTGAAACAACTGGTATGCTAATTCTGACCCTCCAAACACTAAGTGACCACTCTATCCAGGCTTTCCATGTGAGCTGTCTCGCTGACCCTCACCTGTACACAGAAGAAAGCAACACAACTTGCTAAAAGAGCACATATAAGGACATACTAGTGGGATTGTCCAGATTGGTCAACCACATAGAATCCTTTCCTACTGAGGACACAGGCATAGAAATCAGACAAGACATGACCTCTAGACCATCCTATCTGAAAGGGACTCAGTGGAAACATCAGGCGTCTGTGTCTAAGCAAAATATTAAAAGGGAACTATTTAAAATCTGATGCTCAGAGTAGCTGTGAGTCTCCTTCCATCCTGAGACTGAATCAGAGATCAAACATAGTCCCCAGGGACAGTTTCTGTAGTCCATGATGCCATCCCCAAGATGATTTTTCAGGAAAGAATTTATGGGACCATGCCCTGTTTGAACTCCGCACCTGATTTTCCTTAGCATGAGGATAGTGAGCACAGTCAGTAGTGGAAGGCTGATTTCACACCAGTCACTCCCTAACTACCTCTTTGGGCAGATCTCCAGCGGGTCGTGTTTACCCAGATTACACCAAACAGAGAATCCACAGAGCACAACAGTCCTCCCACGTGAAGCAAACAAAGTATGTGCCTCAGCTGCCAGGGCCCAAAGGGCTTCACTGCTCACACCCCCACTTCTTACCTGCCTGCAGTTACTCACAACCTAACAATGCTGTCCTGAGCCACTCATGCCTTGCTTTTGAAGTCCTCTCATTTACACCTTGGGAAGCTGGGGAGGGTGATATTTCAATGATTTTCTTTTCCCACAAATTACCCCTTAAGTCAAGATACTCTGTGTAAAACGTAATCCCTTCAAGCAATATTTCAGTTGTATTTCCTCACATTCAACACTGCTACTTGCTGACATTGCCACAAGTTCATTTTTATTAATGACATACCAGACTCAAACAAGCAGCATTTAGAGCCTCTTGACCAAAATGATCAGCTGCCATATCAAGAAAACCCGGAATAATTCTCTAGAAAGGGAGTTTTCATGTAACATTTTAACCTTCTAAGCACCTTTATGTACAGCAGTTTTTCCTGTGGACAGCCCATTCATAAACAGGCCTGTTCTATCTCTGCTGAATCATCACTGTGACTATTGTTGTACCTCCCAGAGCCACTGCCCCAAACAGGAACATGACACAAAGAAATCGAGTTGTTCCAGCCCCAATTCCACTTTTTAACCCTGACTTCACACAGAACACTTTCATCAGATGTCAGTCTCAAAGCCCTCAGGAGAAAAGATTTGTTTTTAAGTCAAAGCTATGTTTAGCCTCTCCCACTGCAGATGAAATCAATATGCTGAGTAACTGGCAATTGGAATCACTTATTCCTAAATAAAAAGTTATTAAGTGTATTATACTTAATATCACAACCCAACAACCAACAGGGCAATATAGGAAACATGTTCAGGCACTTAACAGGTAAACCACAGATTATTTAAAACTACTGAAATAATAAGGTATAGAATAACACCAAGTGTTTAAAAGCTTTATAAACACTAGTAAGATGCTTTTTTTAACAGCTGGAAGACAGCCCTTGGTGGCAGAGACCACAACAGATTAGTCGTGACAAGTTGAGAGATACTCTACACATGTAAGATATTGTATATGGACAGTAATCTTTGTTTTGACCTATCCCAAGTCCTCATGGCTCTAAATGGTTAAACTTGCATCTTCTCAAAGCCCACCTGGCCAGTCCTATTTCAGACATTCTCACAGCTCCCTTCCTCACATATCTGATTTTATGTTCCATGTTTCTACAACATCCACCTCCCACAACTATCAGTAGTTATTGGTCCAATGAACTTCTTCCAGTGCAGACACTTGCACTGTAAGGAACACTGACATGGCTTGTGACAACAACCTGGAAAATGGGAACAGTCTTTGCTACAGACTTAGTCAAGGTGAACTTGGTGATGTCTTGCTTTCCTGCCCCAGAAAGACTTACTCCAAAGGATTAATTTTAAATGATGTTGCAGTAGACTATAGCCAACTATATAAAACATGGGGGTTTTTGCAGTAGAAGCTCAGCTATTTATTTCTTACTAAATAGGATATGGAGAGAAGTCATTTATTCTTATTATAACAGTTATTGTGACAGGTTACTCAAATACTGTACTATCCCAGGATATGCTACCCTTTCCAGTTCACACTGACTACAGCCTGTTATCACAGGAATTCACAGAAACCTCTCCTTTACATGAACTCTTCTAGATTCATTTTAAACTACACAGATGTAGTTCCCCTTCTTCCCATAAAATAATATAGACAAAAGACCAAAGAACTAAAATAAAAAATTCAAGTCTAATATATTAAGTGTCCCATTATATCCACCGCTCTCATTTTTTTTATTGGCTTGTCCTCTGTCAAGGAGCCAGAAAACAAAAATTGATATATCAACACTTAGAATCTTCTTTTGTTAGGCCAAACAAGCCAAATTCTTCTAATTTCCCTTTGTCAGGAACATTTGCCATTCATCACCTTTAGTAATTTTCTATTAAGGGTAGAAATCTTCTGTATTCGGTTTAACTTTTTTGAATCAGATTCTTACCCTACAGTACTGACAGAGAATATCCCTCTGACATATTTTAGGATCATCCTTCTCACAGCGGCTTTACTCTAAATGCTCATTCATGGATGACCAAATTGCTTTGCAAGTGTTTCCTATTTCAGGTTATTTCTGTTACAAACCAGAGTGGATCAAATTATTTGTTATCACTTCATAAGACTAAAATCTGGTACTGCTGCACTTGACTCTGTTTTTACAGGGTAATTTTGCTTCCTATGTAAATGTCCTTCCTTTGCCACTGCAACCCCTCATGGGTTTTGGTATCAAAACATCCTACTGGTGCTACTTTTATTAATGAAAATTAACCAAGTCATCCTACCTTCTCTTCAGGAGTACTATGTTCTCTCCTTCCCCAATAGTTTCTTACCATCTCATTTGCCAAGTTACCTCTTCACTAATTTCTTATTTCACTAATAAAT
Source organism: Orthonyx spaldingii (assembly GCA_013397795.1). Classification (NCBI taxonomy): domain Eukaryota; kingdom Metazoa; phylum Chordata; class Aves; order Passeriformes; family Orthonychidae; genus Orthonyx; species Orthonyx spaldingii. The sequence continues at coordinate 2,422,244 of VZTJ01002441.1, forward strand.
GCAATATACTAAATACTGGAGAATCAGCTGTCTCTTAAAAGGGAATACCAATACTAAAATATTTAGCCTTCCTTAAGCCTCAAAAACATTTTACTTTCAAGTACAATGCCCTTGAAAGAAGTCGAGCAGTCTCCGAAAATCTGCATCCATCCACGTTTCAGTATTTATTCCAAGCTATCATAAGCTTCAGTAATTAGGTATATGGAATATGCTCTAATTCTACCAGGCACTGATGGTTAACAGCAGGCTGGGTGAGAAAGCAGCATCTCCTCACCCATCACACCCTGAGTTATGTAACCCACCAGCTGCAGTGCACGCTCAGAGCATCAGCTCACAACCAAAACCACTCTGCTGACCTGAAAGAACACTTTGAACTTCTGCTGTACCTCCCCCCACACGAACACATGAGATCTAACACATAACCCACAGTAAAGTCCTTGGTACATACAGGAAATGAAATTAAAACATCCCAGAGACAGAAGACAGCAAGCACACCTGACACTATTTCCTTTTGTTCTTCACCAATGAGCACATGTGACCCACACTCGACTCTGCAGCCATTTCACAAAACAGGGATGTTTATTGTTTGCCCACTGCGACAGCACTTTCAGAATGCAGCTATGAATGCTGCACTCGAAGTTTTCCAGGAATACAATTTGCCCTTGCACACTTGGCATTACAATTTTGGGAAAAGCAAGCATTTCTTTCTGAAAGGCCCACTCTCAATGCGTGCCTGCTGAACTGTGGTTCTCCTCCCCCCTCAGCACATGCTTAGCTCAGGAGTATTATGGAAATGAGGGCTTGTTTCCAAAATGGCATCCATCTGTTTTGGTTTTTTTTTAGCTCAGACATTTTTTAAAAAAACAAACAAAACCCCAGCACAACAGCCCGCGGCGCTGGGATGGAGATGGTTTGCCAGCTGATAGGGTTCGGAAACGCTGCATGTTTGCACAGCACCTCACAAGTGGGGCTTTAAAGTCTTACTGCAGAAAGATAGGTGATAAGCAAGTAAAACAACAGAAGCTGAGTCCCAAAGAACTCTTAACTGCCTGAGGTATGTTTACAAAAATGTCCAAGTTGGTTATTTTCTGTAAGTAATTTTAGAGAAATCCTTAACATAACTGGTCAACCCGTGCACACACACACTTGTGTATTTATACACGGACCCATAGGGACCTTTCACAAAGGGAGATTTAAACAAGAGACCACGAGAAACACTTCATTATTCCCATCTGGAATCACAGAATGGTTTGGGTTGGAAGGGGACCTTGACCACCACCTTATTCCACCCTCCTACCATGGGCAGGGCACCCTCCACTGTCCCAGGTCGCTCCAAGCCCTGTCCAGCCTGGTGTTGGACACTTCCAAGGATGGGGCAGCCACAGCTTCTCTGGGCCATCTGTGCCAGGGCCTCCCCACCCTCGCACTAAAGAACTTCTTCTTAACATCTAATCTAAACCTACTCTCTTTCAATTTGAACCCATTCCCCTTCTCCTGCCACTCCCGGCCCTTGTCCCCATCCCTCCTCTGAGTTCCCTTCAGGTACTGGCAGGCCTCAGTTAGGTCACCCCAAAACATCCTCTTTTCCAATCCCAATTCTCTCAGAATCTCTCGGAAGAATCCCAATTCTTCTCAGGGTGGGGAATCACGCCCCTCCTCGACCTCACTACGAACCAAACCCCAGCACAGCAGACACCGCAGCCGCCCCCCGGACCCGGACCCGAGCCGGCCGCAGGCCCCGGGGCGGAACACGGCGCTGCGCCACGACAGAGCCCCGCGGCCACGGCGAGGGGCCGAGCGGGACGGGGCGGCGGGGGCGGCGGGGCCGGCGCGGCCTCACGGCGGTACCTGCAGCGGGTGCGCCTTGCTGAGGTGCATGTTGAGGGCCGGGCTGTTGGGCAGCACCTTCCCGCAGCCGGGCACGGTGCACAGGATGTTGGTCCGCACTTGGGACAGCTCTGTCACCGAGGGCCGCACCAGCTCCCCGGCGGGCGGCGCGTCCCTCAGGGGCGCGGGGGGCCGCCCCAAGCCCCCGNCCGCCGCCGCCATGTTGCTGTCAGCTGCTCGGGCCCGCTCCGCTTCCGGGCGCGGCGGCCAATCGGCGGCGGCGCTGCTGAATATTCATGAGGCACGTGGCGCGGCCCCGCCCCCGCCCGCCAGCGCCCCGCGGCGGCGGCTGCGAGCGGTGCGGCCGAGCGCGGGCCGTGCTCAGAGCGCGCACACCGCGAGCACCGGAGCGCCGGGAGACGGGCACGGCCCTTCCTGCGCACCGGCAGCACCGGGAGACCGGCATGGCCCTGCGCACACCGCGCACCGGGAGCGCACCCGGACACGGGCACGGCCCCGGCCCTGCGCACACCGCGCACCTGGACACGGGCCCGGCCCCCGCCCTGCACACACCGCGCATCGGGAGACGGGCACGGCCCCCGCCCTGCGCACACCGCGCTCCGGCGGCTCCGCTGCACGGCGCGGGAGCCGCGTTTGTTGCGTGGCACCGGGACGCAGAGAGGCCGGCGCTGATTTCTCCGCTGATCAGCGACAGGACCAAGGGAACGGCCCCAGCTGTGGCGGGAGGGTGAGGTTGGACATGAGGAACAGGTTCTTCGTCCAGAGCGTAACCGGGCATTGGAACAGGCTCCCCCGGGAAGTGTCACAGCAGCTGCCCGACAGAGCTCCAGGGGCATTTGGAAAATGCTCTCAGGCACAGGGTGGGATTGTCGGGGTGTCCTGTGCGGGGCCAGGAGCTGGACTTGACAAACCTGATGGGTCCCTTCCAACTCAGAATATTCTATGAGTTACTGATGTTGGAATCACCAACACAACACACAGATGCCTTTCCCCTAGAGCTTGTCAAGATGAACACCAATTCATGGAAAGATGAACACCGTTTCATGGGTGTGAGTTATGCCACAGGCATAGCCCCAGGATGTATGTTCCTCCTTCTGCTGCTTGGGGTTATCACAGAATAGTTTGGGTTGAAAGGGACCTTTAAGAGTCCTCTAGTCTAACCCCAAACTTCCAACTTGCTAGAAGAGACCAACTGGAGTGGGAAGACAAGTTTGGTCTCCACATTCCCCCTTTTGCCTTACCTTCTCCTCACCTCCTTGATGGGGTACCTGCTCAGCAAGAAGGAACCTCAGAGGTGTAGATGTTTCCTGACAAATTAATAAATACACACCCCCTGGCCTGGAAATGCACAGTTCCTGGAATATCCCTGCTTGCAGGAAGTTAGAGATGAAACGTCTCTGAAAATCAGAGATACCAAAAAGGGGATATTGAAAAGGGGATGGAGACTGCCTTTCCCAGAAACGAGAGGCAGCAGGCCAGGCACTCACAGTGTTCTAGAGCATTTGGGAACTTTACCTTTATGGTAAATCACTGCCATCTCAGGCATTTAGGTTATTTGGGAGAGAGCATTATGAAGAACAAGTTGCACGGAGTGAAATGCACACTGGAATCTTAATGGATCTGAATCCTGGAAGTAGGAGTGAGATATGTTAAGAGCCAGCTCTTAATGTCTATCACACCAAACCTGGAATTCTTCCAGAATCCTAACATTATGTTAAGTATTTTGTCAAATCAACATTTAAATCATGCAGGTAGAATTCCTAAAATCCATACTGCTAGCAGATAGTTCTAAACCTCTTTTCATGTGAGTTATAGAGGTGCTGAAAACCAAACCAAACCAAACATCAGTATATGATAAGTAATGTTTTCAAGTCATGCCAAACAAACTTTTATGAGAAGACTCAATGTACACATTTATTTACAGTTAAAACCCAAAACATGCCCATACAACCTCTTGAAATACAGCTATTTCTGCACACTGAGATATTGAAAGTATATTGGAATTCTACATACACCAAGCACACACAAAACAGTCCAGATAACAGAATTAAAAAGAAACACTTGTACATTTTAACTGAATCTTCAGATGAAATCCATCTCAAAAAGAAATGCAGCAAATATCTATACAATTATCAATGTTTACCAACTCTAAAGAACTCCAATGCAAAGCTGTTTGCATTAGTGACTGCTTCCCTCTTGATTTCATAATCTCTGTCCCCAAGCAAAAAAACAGTGGTAAAGAGCAAGGATTTCTGAAGAATAAAATGCTGAGATATTCTAAAACATGTACTTTCCTCAAAAGAAAATATTGCCTCTTGCTTCGTATTCTTCCAAGGTAAAGTTTCATAAGACATTAACAGCAACAGACACATTTTCAAGTATTTGTTACTGGCTGTTGCCCGTGGTGAGAAAGACTTTGGAAGTTGAATTAGGATCTCCTAAAGCTGTGTGGAAGCTTCTCACTGACACCTGTATTCCAAAAGTTCATTCTCCCCCATGCCCTGTGATAGTCTTTGGATACAATTTGTCTACTGAGATAAAAACATGCTTGACCTGCAGCCACGGAGCCCCACCCATCTGCATGGGACTGTTCACCTGTTCCAAATAGGGCAGGTGTTCTGTCCAAAATATGAAAAGCCACCTGGAATACTGTAGCCATCTACAGCTATGAGAGCAAACTGAACAGCTACAGCTACTATTAAGCTGTGCCTTTATTAAGCTTTAGAATCACCAATACGACTAAAGAAACAGTTAAGAGCAGTCATCACATTTAAATTTAAAATAACCACCATCTCTGTTTAAACTTTGTGACTAGTTTTTTTTATTAGTTAAGGCTAACTTCTGTTAAAGACAACTGTGGAAAAATAATTCAAGGAAGAGTCAGAATTTGGAAAAAACTTTAAGGTATTAGCCAAGAATAAGTTATTTTTAATTGAACATGATTATTTAGATTAATACCAGTAATAAATGAGTTGCATATTTCTCTGTGAATCAGTTTTAAATTAAGGGCTTACAAAGCATTCTGGAAATAAATCTTTTTTCTCTCTAATTCTAAAATAATTCCTAGCTTTATGTGGTATGCATGTAAGGAGTGGTGAAATTGGTGCATCAGCCATACCTGGAGAGAGAGAGAGAGAGAGAATTACAGCTGCACTCAACCATTACTCACCTTTCATAACTGTTATAAAACCGAAACACAAAACTAAAACACTAAAAACCACGGCTTGAGTACCCATGTACAAACCAGTAATTCTAAGAATAAATTGTTATATATTTAGGCAGAAGTTTTTAAAGTGGTAACATTTTTATTCTACTATGTTTCTTTTTCTAAACAAACTATGAAGTTGCTCCCTTATGCAAGATAGAAGCAGAATATAAGATGACAAAAATACTTAAAACTCTGGATTTTCCCTCCATGTTATAGAGTTGGAACACTTACCTGCTGGTGCCAAGGATTTCAGTGACTCTAAAAGATGTGGACTAGAAAACTTGACCAAACATCTGAAAGGTTGTTTTTTATTCAAAACAGCCATTTTGGGATCACTTTTAAACATCGTTTCAAGCTGTTAACACAAAATTTAACCAGTGAGTATAAGCAATGAATGTATGTTATTTATATATTATTACATATTATATTTAAACATTTAAATAAGACTGTTCCCAGATTGTAATGTTAACATGATTCCAGCTGGAGGAATGTTGTAGTAAAATCAGAGGGTGCCACCATGTGGCAGAGAGTTCTCTGCTGAAAGCAAGAGGCAGCTTGTTCAGTAATACTGTAAAACATTAAGTATCTCTTAGAGTTTTCAACACATCTGGTCATGCAACAAAACCTGTGCATCACCAAGAAGTCAATTGTGGTGTTATACATAGCATAAGCTTTGCATGTACTTAAAATAACCCTAATTTCTCACGCTCCAACACACTGCTGGTCTAAGTCTCTATTACAAGTCAAAATGCTGAGTTCACAAGGCTGAAAGGCTGAAACACGATCTACAATTCTGACCAAATTTCAGAGAATTTCTTACACAGACTTTTAACTCATTTATTTTAAAATGTCCTCCTTAAAGTTAAAAAACCCCATAGTATTTCTTAAATTTGAAATTTAACCTAACTACCACTACATTAAAATTATAAAAATCCAAATCAAATTGGTTGCTTTTCCTACCCTGTATTGTGCAAATTCGAGTTTTGGTTGGGGACCATCACCAAAAGCTTCCCGGTTCAGTCGGTGGATTCTTTCTTTCTCACTTTTGTTTTCTTGAACTATCCTTATATCTGCTGCAGGGGAAAGAGTAGGGAAAAGAAAGCAGAAAGACAACGTTGTCAGCTGCTGCAATTCTGGTTTTCTGATCATATTATTCCAATGAAAATTTGAAAAGAATAGTTTTAATGAATTCACCACATTCTTTTCTTTGATAAGGTAGTTGTCTCTACCATTTATTTTCAGGTCTTCCCAAGAGAAAAACACAAACTAATGTGAGATGCTGGGCATGGAGTAGTTTTGGTTTTCATGTCCAGTGCCAGTGAGGGGAAATCCTGACCTCTCCCAGGGCCAGCCAGTATTAAGGCACCAGGGGTGGATAATATAATGGGAATGGAGCATATGTACATTTCCTTTTATCCATCTCATTTCACAAGCCAGCAGGAATGACATTTAAACTGCCTCTACATTTCAAATATACATACCACTTTCTGGTTCTACATTCCCTCCTTGCAGAGGTTTTGGAGAGTGAGTTGGGAAGTTCTAAATGGAGAGAGAGGGAAAAAAAAGATTTTAGTTCAGTTCTACTTTTAGAACCTCTAGCTGGAAAAAACTTTAATAGATATCTTTTTACTTCTCATTCTGAAAGAATGATCTTTCAAATTCTGACCATTACTAGAAGTCTGAAAGCCAATCTAATTTTGAAAAAAAAAAAAGCTTGTCTTAGGATTTTTGTGAACATTTTCCTATTTACAACTTTTACATGGATGAGCAGACTAAGTACCCATTCCAACAGCCTTCAACTCATGACTCTAGGAAGCCTAATGAAAGAGTGCTGAAAAAGCTTAGAATTGAATTATTCATATAATTTTTAGTCTGAGTTTAGCCATCAGGAAAAACAATGATAAAGAGTATGTGGGATACCAAATAATGACATCCCCATTGCAATGTTACCTTCATGAAAGGCTGTCGACCTCAGTAGCTGAATATTATTTTAACTTGATGGTCTCTTGGAAAAGGTGAATTTTCCCCCTTGCTAAGGGGTGAGAACTAGGCCTGAAACAAAAAGCAAGACTTATCTTAGGATTTACTTGTGAAGTGGCTCACCTGGCTATATCTCTTAAACACAATATCTTTAAGGGAGTCTAAAGAATGACTTCGAAGCTCCATTTCACGGATGTCATGGTAATTGGAAGCAACAATCAGGGCCTTTAAATAAAAATTGAAATAGTTTTAACATCAGTCTTAATCATCACTCTGTTTGTAATATGTAATAAAATATAGCATTTCTAGACATTGTGATGTTTTTGTTTCAAGGTAAGCAACTGCCCTTTAACCAACAGGATTTTCATATCTGAAAAAATGTTGCAGGGATTATTATTAACTCAGGTTAATATTTAAAAGCATTCACAGTATTAACAAGCTAAGTCCCATAGTCTTATCAGCAGAAAAATAAACAGAATCATAAAGTATTTGAATTACTACTAGAGAAATTTGAGGACACTCTAAATAGAGGGAAAAAAGACTACCAAAGCTGCTCACCACAAGTTAACAGAAATGAACAGCATTTCCTGATGAGCTCATATGCTTAGTTCTTGAAATTAACAGTGTTGATCTAATATTCTTCAACCTCTGTGAGACAATTTAATGGAATACTGCCCAAGTCTTGGTTAAGAAATTAAATTTGGGAGCAGTAAAAATCCCAATAAACTGAATTTATTCACAATGCACCAATCCAAAGATTTGGGTTTTGCCCCATTTTTATCATGAGCTAAGGAGAAAAAAAAACCCCAACATAGTTTAGCAAATTATGTTAAGTGAGAAGTCTTTACCAATCCTCTTAAAAGCTAACCCAGTTATAGCTCTACATGACTGTGGTGAAGTCAGGCTCTAAGCAGTTTTATTCTGTACCTGACACAGCAGAGGCACGTTGCTCTTCAGCACTGAGGAAGAAATGAAGACATAGGGAGTCTGTGAGTGGTACACAACATAGCTGGGTTTGTACTGGTTTGGTTTTCTATATGGTGTTCCCCAGGCAACTCTAATCCAGATCGCATTATCCTCATATTCCTTAAAGGTGATGGTGACCTGATAGAAAAAGAAAAGCTTTGATTTACCAACACATTGAGGTATCCATAAAGATTTTCTTATCTCTTAACATCTGTGTGCACAAAACCCAAACATAATTTAGTACCACTGCTTGAATAATAAAAAACCCCACTAGTGTCATAAGGATTGTATTTAAATAAAATTTCCACAGAAAAGCAATAACCTCACAAACTGGGATAAAAAGAAGAATCGCCTTTCAAACTCTAATATTGTTTTTCTTCCTGTCAATATACATTTTTTTCTGAAGGTTGAAAATAGAAAATAGCTTATTACAAAAGCAGTGATTTCTCTTTTGGGAAAACAACACACAAAGGTGTCTGTTTAGAAGGAGGGTTAGTGGCAATAATTCTAATATGTCCATTTTTGGAGAAACTAAACTTCTGATCAATTTGTGATTTTAGATATGAATATAATGTTTATCACTGCTCAAGAATACACTATCACAAGTCTGAACATTCTCTTTTCTATTCTTGTTGATTTGCTTGTTTACTTCTTTTTCCCTTGACTCAAGTAGGCGGACTTTAAAAAAACCAAACAACCCAGAAATATTGCAAAACTCTATTATAAGAGAATGATGTGAACTGCAGCTGATTGGCTGTGAGTGTGATTTGTGTTTGTTGCCCTCTCCTGTTGTCAGTGGGAACCCACAGGGTGTCAAGGAGTGACACAGGTAAGCAGCCAGAGGCATTTTCTATTACCTCACCCAAATGAAACTGGTGAGCTAAAACAACTAAAGGTTCCTGCAAACTGGGCAAAGATTTGATAAAAAGCCATGAATGTGCTGCCTTTCTTGAAGCCAGTCACATTTTAAGACAAACTTACATTTTATTTCCTTCCAGCATAATTGTGAAGTTGCTGAAACAGATATGCAATACATTTTTCCTGGTTCACATGCAGTTCCTATCATTCCTAAATGAATAATTCCATTTAATTTTTGACTGAAACTGTAAGGAACAGTTAAGAAAACAACATATTGACACCAGAGCTGTGAAGCAAATTTAGAATGAATTTATTCTTACATTTTTCAAGGCTGACTGAAGTCTTCCTTTAAACTTTTTTTTGAAATCTGCTATGTCAAAACATTCCAATTCTTCTTCTGTTACATGAGACAAAAAAACCAAACCAGAAATAAGATGTTTGTACAAGAAGCAGTTTAGAGATGTTTTTAGTTTTACTGAAAGGAAATTAAGCAAAAAAAGTTGAAGCTGCATAACCTTACACAAAAAGCTGTATTTTAATTCTGATCCTTGTTATTGCTATACAGATAAAAGGTTAATATTTATTTAGTAGTTACCAGTGTCTAATAATTGCTTGAGAAGTTAATAGAAAGTATTCTACAAACATTAAAGATGATCTCCATTGAAAAATCCATACTAGGCTACAGTAAAATGTCAAAAATCTGTCTATGGAAAAAATTCAGATGAGATTACATTTGTGGTTGAAATGTAGGATATGAGGCAGTGCAGCACTGAGTTGCTGAGAACTGTGGGACTACAGCAAGGAAAGACATTTTACCTGATCTTTTCATCTGATAAACACTCCACATTCTTTTGTTTTGGTAGATGTGGTTGTCTAGGAAAAATAGGAGATGCTCAATAACACAGTATATTATCAAACAGTAATTAAAGGAAAAAACAATTTTACAATACTTTTATAGACAGGTTACCTTAAAAAATATTACTTCTGATAATGCAATATAATGTATTAACAATCTTAAACTACCACTCATAGCAATCATAAAAGCAAAATATTTTTTTTTTTATTAAAAGAGATATAAAGTTCTTTTGTAATTTAGTGAGCAGCTGATAAAGGGCATCCCTGGGGTTCAATGTTTAAGGAAGGGTTTTACCTAAACTGCCCAAAACTCCAAAGAAAGTCGTGTAAACTGTTAGCAGAAACCTTGAGATTTAAACTATTGTCTAATCAAGTTGTGAATTAATAGTGGAGTTAAGAGTTATATACTTTTGTTGATCTTGAGCTTTTTGTAAAAGAGGTCACATCCAATAAGATTGATCTAAAATGTGATGTGCTTACCTCAAATGCATCTGCACCACACTGGGGTTATCACCATGTAATTAAGGGCATTACCAACTTACTCAGAAAAAATAAATGTCATTTTAATTCATTTTTTACTTACAAATTATATCCAGAACAGCTGCTTGCTTTATGTCTGCACAATTTTCCTAGAAAAAACAACAGTGCATGGTGAACTACTGGTCCAGAATGCTCAATCACACTGTTTAGCAAAAATAATCCCAGTATTGGTGGTTTAAAGGACATTGCATTGAAGCCCACAGCAGGTACACTCTCTCCAAAGGCCTCACACCTGGCACCAGGTTTTGAGAAATCCTTAATGAAAACTATTTCAGCAAGGTTAAAGTGTTCCTCTGCAGAGGCAGCAAGAGGAACATAATCCTTCCAGTATGATGTACAAGCAATTAGAAAGGAAGTTAGTGGATATTTGTGACATAATGCAACACTGACTGGTATTTCACTGTCAGGAGTTTTAACATAATTGCTTATTGCTTATTTATGCTTTACGGCATGAAAAGACTTTTAAGAAACTGCATGACACGTTTTGTTACAGATACAAGTGTTTAAGAAAAAATGTTATTTTAAAATATGACATTTGCTATCTTATGAGAATAACTTCATATTTTCTTCCCTGTAGTTTGATCTATACTCCAGGTTATTAATCTTTGAGTATGAAGTTTAAAGGGAATGACACAAAAAGCTGTATAATTCAAGATATATCAGTAATAACTGTATCTATGAGGGCTATGATATTATATATAAAGACTCCTGGTACACCAAAATCAGATAATTTTTTTGCTTACAGCATGCTGAATTGAAGTAATTCTGGCCAAGGAAATTAGAAAAAAAATTAAAAGTCTAAAAGATATAAATTATTGCTGTCATTATCCATACTAAATAGCTTTAAATCAGAACTATGGAATAAGTAGACATCTCAAACAATGCCTTTATTTTACAATTTAGAAATACATACATTTTTTAAAGGTTTAATGTACCAAACTTTTATCTACCATATGTAACTTAGAGCTCAAAACATGTATTTGCATACTTAGTATAGGTCCATTTGACACTCCTTTAGATCAGACAAAATCAAGGGTATTACCAGCTCAGCTTTACATTTTCTAGATTACAAAGTGCCATTTGAGGTTGTGTTGTGGTCAAAGATTAATGTTGGGTTTTTTTGGTGATTCCTCCACATATGTCACTGTCTGTATGTCACTGACAATTTCTGAAGGAGAGGATTTACCTCACAGAGCTGAACAACTTCTTGAGAAATGTTGTCCTTTATCTGATGGAAGTTTAGAGTCTGCAGCTGTGCCTCAGAGAGAAAGCCCCATTTCTGCAGCATCATCTTGATTTCATCCCTTGGGATTTTTAGCACAGTTCTTCGGATGTACTCAGCCACAGTTTCATCCATGACAGAATCACCTGGAAAGCTGAAAGGTTAAAGAAGGTAAGACCAAGCCACAGGCAGGCTCAGGGGACTTGCTCCTTTCCAAGGCGTACAGAGCTGTACCTCGGCACAACTGGCCACGCGTTGGTGTCAGCCCTAAGTGCAGCACTACTACAGTTTTAGACAGGGCAAGTTAAAATACATGCAATAACTTACATAGAATCACCGAATCATTGAATATCCTGAGTTGGAAAGGATCCACAAGGATCACTGAGTCCAACTCCCAGCCCTGTGCAGGACACCTCAAGAATTCCACAGGAGCCCGAGAGTGTTGTCCAAACACTTCCTGAGCTGTCAGGCTGTGACCACCGCCCTGGGGAGCCTGTTCCAACCCCCGCTCTGGGTGAAGAACCTTTTCCTGATATCCAGCCTAAACCTCCCCCGACACAGCATCACGCCATTCCCTGGGATCCTGTCACTGCTCATCAGAGATCACTGCCTGCTCCTCCACCTCCCCTCAGGAGAAAGTCGTACACTGCGATGAGTTCCCCCCTCAGCCTTCTCCAAGCTGAGCACACCAAGTCACGTCACGCCGTTAGAAGTTTCCCTTACTGACCGAGGCCTGCTGCGAGCAGAGGGATGGGGCGCTGGCTCCCGCCCCGGGCTGTTGCTGTCTGTCCGGTCCGATGAGTGTCTGGGGCACTCAGACAGCGGGCACGTGCGGGCAGAACACCCTGACAGACCGGACCCGACCCGACCCGATCGCCGTGACAGACCGAACCCCGCGACAGGCCGGCCCTGACCGAACCCGGTCCGGCCCAGCCCGGTGCCCTCCCGGCCGCCTCACGCTGCTCCCGCCGCCCGCCTTTCGAACCGACCAATCAGCCTCCGCGCCGCGCCCCGCCCGCCCAATCACAGGGCTCCTCGCCCGCAGCCCCGCCCCGCCCACGCGCCTGCGCCGTGCGCGCCCTCCTGGCGCCGAGGCGGCTTCCGGCCGGGGCTGGCGGAATTACCGCGCACGCCCCGCGCTGGGGTGAGTGAGGGGCGGCCTCGGGCAAAGCCGCCGGGAAAGGGGAAAAATCAGGGAAAAGAGGGTGTGTAGGGGAAACCCCCCCTCCTCCTGCCGCCTTCTTCCCTTCCTGCCGTCTGGCTTGGGGGGCCGTGCCGAGCCGAGCTCGGGTCCGGCCTCGGGGACCCTCCGCTCACCGCGCATCGTCCCCCAGGGCTCTCGAAGCGCTTTGGAAGGGCAGCTCTGAGTGGGATCGGGGTCTCTGTGTTGTGGCTGCCGTAAGCTGCTTTTCCTGTGTCTGTGTGTTTCCCGTCGCTTCTTTAAGGCCTCCCGGGAGCAGTGAGGAGCTGCGGACAGTGCGGGCTGGTTCCGTGGGACCCCCCCGGCTTAACCCGGTAACAGCAGCAGCCGCAGCCCCTCACACCCCATGGCAGAACACTGCTACTGAACGATGCTTACTTTCTGCCCGGTGCCGCCGGCCTTTCGTCACGGGATCGGGCTGCTCGAGGGGCCTTTTTCCAACATGGAAATGTGATCCTCTTGCTCCCTTTCTGAATGAGAAAAGTTGGTTTACAGTAAGCAAGAAGATTCTGCTCGATTCGTAGTGTTCTTCTTTGGGAAATTAATGAAATGGAGATGGGTTGGAATGCAGCTGAAATACAAGAGCAGCTGGCAAAGCAGGAAGTTGGTGACAGTCTTTATGTAGGTGTAGAGTGAGTTGGGTTGGAAGGGACCTTAAAGATCATCTCGTTCCAGCCCCCATGGGCAGGGACACCTTCCACTAGAGACTGCTTTACTTTTTGCTGTCTGGATCTTGTCATTCTTAACTGTATATTCTGCAAAGGCATAGCAGGAATAGAAGAGACATGTTCTGTAATCTGTGGTACAGTGTTGTACTGTGCAGTGGTACTGACTGTATGTTAGAATAAAAATATCCCACTAATTGTCCCAAACCTCTTCCAATGTTTCTTGTATGAATATGACATGAAATTATTGCCAGGAAGTGAAAATGCCTTCTTGTGATTTACTTGATCACCTTAAATAAAATTGTAGAAATTAATATCAAATTTTTGTTCAACCTGCTCTATTCCTTAGGACTAACACCTTCTTACTTGCTTTGCTAAGTATGAAATCAGGTATGATGTAGATTCATCAGGTACTTACTACTAACAGTAGCATGTTGAATTGTTGGCAGAAAGTGGTGATGTAAAAATATAAAATCAGGATGACTCTTATTTATCAACATTTAAAAAAAAATTATTCTTTAGATTCAGGGAAAGTAAGTGCATTCTACATAATGAAGAAAGATCTTGAAGCTGACATAATCCACCCATCTTCCGTGTCCTTGCGAGTCTTCATAGATATGTTTCTAAATTGTTTTCCCCTGTTCTAGTAAGTAATGTTGGAAATCCAGTGCCTAGTTTTGGAGACTGAAATTCAAGAGGTCATCAGTAAATTTTGTAAGATTGAGCTGAGATTGGTTTATTAAAGTGGATTTTTAAATTTTTTGGAGATGAGGGGAAAGTCTGGGGTCGTTCTCAATGTGCCTCATCGCAGCCTTAAGGACAGCAGCATAGAGTGACACTTTAATATCCTTGTCTGGAAGATGTAAATTGTATTATTGAAAGGTAGAAAAAAAGCCCTGAGTTTTGAGTTCCCTTGGGTTTGAAATGTTGTGCATCAACTGCGATTTCTCATTTCCTGATCTCTGAGTACTCAAAGCTATGGTCACAATTCTTTGTGTATGAAAGATAACACTGGGAATGCAGGGAATTCTGCTGAAGTGGCATGAGTGATACTTTGAGGTAACACCAGCCTACTAGGTGTGGAGCTGAATCATTTTCTATGCTAAAAATTTGTACAATCTTAGAGAAAACAGAAAAGATTTGAGTAAACAGAAGGTGGTTTGGATTTGTAAATATTTTTTTCCAGACACCAACTAGAACAACACCGTGTAACAGAACGTGAAACTCCAGATGTTTAGTCTTACTCAAGTTAGTGACGTTAACTGCAAAAATAAATGTTAAATGTGGAGAGCAGGATGGCTTCAGAGGAATCCAGGTTTGTTCCCCTCCCTGCTGCAAGTCCCTGGCGTGGTTTGCACTGTCCTGCTGCCGCCTTGTGGGTGTTGTTGGAGTGTTTGCAGCAAATGTTTGTGTTCTGTGGCGCTGTGGGAAGCAGAGTTCTGTGTTCTTGTTAAAGAGCTTCATCATTAGCGATGTAGGTGCTCAGATGTCATTTTTTGTCATCACGGTTGTTAAACAAGGATTTGCATTTTGCTTTAAGAGGTCATTTTTCTGAACAGTGTGTGAATTCATGTGGTTTGGGGTTTTTTTTACCTTTGACTTTAGAAAGCTGAAAAAAATGTGATTGTGTTCTTTTCAAATGGAAAAATAGTAAAGTTCGGTTTAAAAAGTAGTCTTCTAACATGTTTTAATTAAATATGGAAACAATTACCTAGGTTTAAACCTTCCTTTCATTGTTGTCCCTCAGGCATGGAAATATTAAGCATTAGGCTGATCAGCAAAACTAAAGGAACCTAATTTAGTTTTTCTTCTGCATCAGGGAACTGGTTAGTTCATCTTTATGGGAGATTCTGAGAAAAGAAAGGAACTTCTGTGGTTTCTTGACATACTGACCTTATACTTCATTTAGGGAAGAAGTGGGAATGTACAGAACCCTTTGTTTCTCCACACAGCTGGGTCTTTTTGCTCCTTTTTGCCATAAGGAGGTCAGGAGGAGAAACTGGCACCTGGAGAGAAATGAGCACTTTATCCTAAATATTGGTGTCTAACAGGAGTGTGAATGAAATGCCCACAGTGTTCTTCCCTGCTCTTCTGGGTCAGCCTTTGGTTCCTGGATGTCTGCAGTTTTATTTGAATTCTGTAGTACATGTAGGTCCCTTTTGCAATTAATATTAAATATTTAATGTATTGAATACATGTATAGATCAACTTTCAGATTTGGGATGAGTATCACATCTTGATAATTTATATGTTGATTGCTATTAGGAAATTTGAGATGCTTAAGTGTCCCAAGATTGCTTACACAAGGAATTACCTCATTATTTTTCTAAACAGAAATATTAGTAGTGGAAGTTCAGTATCATTATTAGAGAATTTCCAACTTTAGGTGTTTGATTTTTTAGAAAAAGTCTGGTTTATGGTTGGAAACCATAAAGCTAGAAAGCAAAAAGATTTTAGCATTCCCATTTATAGATCACTGTCTAATCTGACATTTCTAAACATCAGTTTAATAGTGAGCACTGGTAACACTGCTCTCTCAGAACTTCAGAGGTGCTGAAAGGCTCCAGGGAAGCACAGAAAAATGTTTTGTTGCTTAGTTCGTCACGTCCTACAAGAACTGAGTGCTGTTAATTGAACTTGGTAACTAGAACGTTATTTGAAAACTTCAGGAGTACTGATCTATGAACTGGTGTGACAGTTAAGATCTTTGATTTGTAGCATCTGTTCTACAAGAGGTGCCATTGGAAAATCCCTTGGAGTTGTTAGAAGGCTTTTAATTGATGAAGCACACCCTCACCTCCGTTTGTGGCTTTCATCCACGATGTGAGAATAATTTTGTGAACAGTGGCAGTGATTGCTAATCTTAGTTTAGAAATAAGGAATCTTTCCTTGGGATGCCCCGTTTGACTCGCTGGCCTGTGCTGATGTGCATTCCCTGTTTCGTCAGGACGCTGCTCCTGCTCTTTGCTGGGTCTGCCAGCTCGGGTGACACTTTCAGGAAGCGCAGGCAGAGGCTGAATGATGAAGTGCTTTAATAATCATCTGGGTTCACACATGTTCAAATAACACACAGCCACTGAGCAGGTCACCCTCTCAGGGGAATGCTAACTCCAGAGCTATCAAAAAACCTCTACTGATAAATTTAAAACATACTGACTTTGTGTGGCATGCAATCAAAAGCTGGTGGCAATAACACACCAGGGTTCTTAATCACTTTGCTGTTACAGTCGTGCTCCTGCTGTCATATTTCTAAAGGTTCATTTGTTAATTTGTTGAAAAGAATGCTTAAGCAACATGTAGAGTTTCCAACAACTTCTGTGCTAAGAGTAAGTGTAGTGTAATATTAGACTTCCAGATAGTATGGGGGAAGGCTTTGGGAGAAATCACTACAACACTATGTGGAACATATTCTCATGGTGCTCAAGAGGCTTTTAAATGTTTGGATTTTTAAAATTAAATTTGCTTGTGGGAATCTAACTCTTGTTGAGCTGAACACATGATGGGAAGTACTGGGTATATGAGTCTATGTGGCTCTTTAATCCAAATATATTCCTTGAGCATTCTAGGAATAGCAGTGGAGATTATAGCTGTCAGCACTTCAGCTGAATTTTGGGATTTTGCAATTGTAAAATCTGTCCTTTGGCTGCTCGTATTTGTCCAGTCTGTCTAGCAGGAGTGTTAAGACAGTGATGGCTGCTCAGTGCAAGTTGTGGTGGTGTTTGCCTGATGTAGTGCAAATGGAAAGGTGATCCCTTTGGGAGCAGGGGAAATGACAAGAGGCTAAGTAAACAAACAAACAAACAAAC
Source organism: Orthonyx spaldingii (assembly GCA_013397795.1). Lineage (NCBI taxonomy): Eukaryota > Metazoa > Chordata > Aves > Passeriformes > Orthonychidae > Orthonyx > Orthonyx spaldingii. The sequence continues at coordinate 2,439,393 of VZTJ01002441.1, forward strand.
AGGCATCTCTCTAACTCAGTGGCAGTATGGGCCATAAAAATAACATTTTGCCAAGATGAGGCCATTTGTCCTGCTATGAACTGGACTTTTCTCCTCCCCTTCCTGGTGATTTTCCTGAACAAAGTTGTCATCTTCTTTCAGCCACTGTCATATGATGCTTTTTATCCATTTCAACTAAAGAACTTGCTCCCTCCTCACAGAACCTGCAGGAAAGGACATGGGGGTCCTTTGGTGTTCCAAAGAGAAAGCTCAAGGAAAACCTAAGGGCTTCCTTCCACTTTCTGACAGAGTGGGGGCTTCATGTACAAGACCAATCCAGTTGCTTTTCAAAGGAGCACAGGGAAAGAGCAAGAGGCAGCAATATGGAGCTGCAAGAAGGGACATTTCAATTCTGAGTGATTTTAAAAAAATATCATTACTGTTTTGATGAAGTGATTAAGTACCGGTTTTTAAGGCATCACCAATGGCTGGATTAGGATGTTTTAAAATTGTGTAGAAAGCTAAAAAAGATGCCAGTTTTCAGAGTGCTGTAATGAAATAGCACTATGCCTCCTGGTGTAATCTTTGGAGAAGGGAGAAAGAAAATCACATACACTTAGCTTTTTAAAGCAAGAAAGCAGAAAATTGAAGTAGGGAAGTGAAAAGATAATCTGGAGTTCAAGAAAGATTAATGCTCCTAGAGAGTCCCTGAAAATTAAAATCCCATCTATGTGCTTTTGTCCATGGTAGCCAAGATTATAAACTTCTAGTTGACTGTTAACATTTGGGTTGTGTGGAAGATCAGACTTTTGCTGGGTTTAATGACTGTAACAGTGTAATGTAAATTATATGCATTAAACTGCATTTTGATCTCAAATATTTTTTGTTAAAATAGCACTGTGATAATATCTTACGTGTTAAATCAGACTTGCTATTTACACTATTTTAATGTTGGCAGGTGGAAATTTCCTCAGATTCTTGTCCTTGTGCTATTAAAATCATCCCTCACTAAAGATGCATCCAGACCTGTCTCCTCATCTGCACACCGAAGAATGTAACCTAATTATCAGCCTGCTCAAGAAGTGTCACAAGGAGGTAAGGAGTTTTGAGCAGAGAAGTGAGTGGGTGGGTTGGGGAAATGAGTGTCAGATAAATTAGTGATGATATTATATGATCATGAAGAGGAAACCCTCCTCCAGGCAGCACAGCCATGAAATGTAGCTGCTGTGTTTTCACTGAAGAGCTGTCTGATGACTGCATGTAAAATCTTGCCAGTGATTTATTTAGGAAATACAACACACCTTAACGTTTTCTGTGCTACAGCTTAACACTTAGGGACCTATTTTATGGACTGAAATGACTTCTGCACCTCTTAGTACTGTGTGCCCCTCAAAAAACAATAATAAAATCAGCTGCAAATGCCCTCTTTTTGTATGCTCATGGCATTTCCATATCCAGCTGTTCCCAGGGCAGATGCTTCAGTGTGGTTATGAGCAGATGTGTTGATGGGGATCCCAACAGCCTCGTGCCTGACTTTCAGTGCTTGGAGAGCTAATTGGGAATTACTGCTTGACTTCCATCTTCTTAATAGGAACCTACCCAAGAATGTGAAATGCTAAATTGTCTTGAGGCTTCTCCAGGCTCTTCATTGCTTCACGATTATGGAATTGTCATCTCACTTCTTTAAAAGCCTTTTTTAAAATTTGTTTTGTCTACATCTTCTGCATCTCTAGCTGTAGAAGATTTGGCCCCTGCATTGAAAGCTTTCTGCAGCATCATTGCAATGTTGTTAATTATTTCCCAGTATACTCTAAGTAGATGTTCTGTAGAGATTGTCTTGCTGTATTAGTGCATGAAGAAGTTAAATTTCATAGTTTCTACTGAGATAAAAATACATTTAGACATTCACTATGAATGTGAAAACTCTGATTTACACTGCTACATGCAATCTACAAGATTTTCACCTCCATGTTCAGTTGTGATGTTGATACTTTTTTCAAATGCAGTTAGTTAAATTCTAAGACAATACAAATGTTAGCTTTACTATTTTGAGCAGAACTGTAAATTTTTCTTTTCAAAAGCCGTTACACGATGAGAAACAAGGCTGAAAAATTCACAAAATAAGAGAGATGTTTCACATGAAAGATGGATAACAACATTTTTGCAAGATTTTAAAGCAACTAAAGTAACATATTAAAAGCATTTTCAGCACCACACGTTGTTATCATTTCTAAATTACAACAATGAAGGGAGCAGAGTTTTAATGCCAAAGTTCATTTGCAGGGAGTATATTGTACTGTTTTCTTCAGCAACATGTAAGTTTTGTTGGCACTTGGAGTGCAGTATCTTGAAGCATAAGCACCCTGCAGTCTGTGTTACCATCTCATAGGTGGTACTTCCCAATCCACTGCTCCTGTACAGAACATCTCCAAGCTTTAAAACTAAAAGTTGTATTAAATGTAGGAGTTACACTTTTTTTTTCTGAGTTCAGAAATTTTAATTTGCCTAAAAATGCCTTAGGTAATTTGAGAGATTGTAGGGACTTTTTTTCTTTCCTTTTTTAGTTGATTTTTTTGCAGCAACTTTAACATTGTAAGGTAGGTCAGTGTTCAGTTGCTGGAATTCAAGGAGAAGACTACTTGTACATTAACTACGATAGGATCAAAAGGATTGCCAAATAAAATGACCATCAGGAGGAGAATAGGCAGTATGTAAGCAATACAAAATTAAAGTGTTGTAATTATTTTTTCATAATTGTGAAAAATCCAATTAGGAAAGAAGTTACATTCAGATTTGTCCTTCTTTTTGGTATATACATAGGGGGGCTTTCTGTGCTTTGAGTAGGAATGCAGCACTATTGATTTACTACTTGAAAGTTATGGTTGGCTGGCTTTTTATTTGTGGTTTGGGTTTTTTTTGTTTTAAATGAATGTCAAGATAGAAGTATCATGGACTTGTATGACGTAGCTGATTAGACTGCCCTGAGAACTGGAATTAAAAGGTGCACTTGGATTCCTTGGCAGCAAATGATTCAAAGGAATCTATTGTCAATTTGACTTGTGAAGGGACGAGGAGCAGCAATAATAATCATGCACAGAATTATATTCTCTTGGTTTTGTTTGAAGTTGATCTCTACATGAACAGGAATTACTTTTGTCAGTCTTGTGCTCAGCTGGGAGAGGATATTTGTGCTACCAGTCTCAGAACAGAAAGGGTGAGGATGGCTTCTTTCACACTCAGTTGAAAGGGGGCAATACTTTTTCATTTGAAATTCAAGGGGAATGTACTGAAATATTCTTTTTAAATTGAAGTCGCAGAAATCTGAAGTCAGTGATCGTAATGCGTTATTGGTGACTACTTGCTGGTTTTTTATAATGCCAAAATGTCCTAAGAACCTTCATCTGCAATTTAAATCACCATTCCTGAGGGATGGAAAGCATTATTTCTTAATTGGGTGTCCTGTGTGTGCGTTTTCACAACAATTTGATTTACTTTATCCCTAATCTAGAACCTTGCCCTGTATATCAAGTTTTGTATCTAATGAGGAGAGGTTAATGGGATTCTTATTTGATGTCACTTTTTAAAAAAAAATAACTCCACTCTGGTGCCAAATATGTGCTAGAAAGAGACTAATTTTTATAGGTAGCAGCTCAAAGAAATGTATATTGCCATGCAATTGTATCACTCTAGTAGGTGTAATAGGTTTTTGAGAAACTGATTTTTTTTTCCCTTATAATCTCAGCCAAGAAGTTGACATCTTAGGAATCTGGTTAAATAAACACAGATTAAACCCACTGTATGCACTACTCAGAGTGGAGTTAGCTTGAAATGTGAGCATTCACCTTGAAATTTAACATGCAGGTGTGAGAGTAGAATACAAAATTAAATCTGTATTAGCTGAAATGAAAATGTTGTAAAAGCAAGATGTGTGTGCAGTAAAGTGACCACTTACTCCATGCAACTGTTTCAGAGTCATCTGATCACAGAGGTATAAACAAGCTAATTATAGCTCTGCTATAGTTAAGTGTTTCTCATAAACTTTATTAACCCACTCCTTCTTCCAGTTGTGTTCTGTTGGCTGAGATCTTGTTCATTGTTTGAATCCTTTCTGGTGTTCCTGTGTCACTTGTATAAGTCCAACCAGCTGCTGGTCAGCTATGGAAATGCACACAGGTTTCCCTCTGAAATACCAAAGTGACTTCATTCGCATCTGTTTTGTTCTTCATGTTCTTTTTTATTGAAATTCATTAGTTGTCTGCAAGATTGATTGTCTCCACTGATTGTGTAGCTGCAAATACCTACTAAAACCCCCCCTCCTTCAGGTCTTCTAAATCACTTGGATGCTGTGCCAGTTTCTGCCATGAGATTCTGTGGCATGGCAGCAAGCATCCCCCTGAAAAAGCAGTGCTTCCACAGCCATGCATTCTGAGAGTGGTTTAATGCTTGATAGTAAGGAATTGCTTTAGGAAATCCGGGCTAAGAGGACTGATGTTTATGGTGAATATCATCATGTTAGCTGAGGAGAGCCCTCATGAGGACAAGACCTGCAGTTTTTCAGAAACTAAGGAACACATAAATGTGCATGAGGCCCACTGTTGAGCTGTGCCATAAAGATGGTAAATGTGTCTTATTTATTAACCTCAAGATCCAGAGATATTTTTTATACTGGTTCTAACATTCCAGTCAAATAAGCCTAGTGCCTGCATCTTCTGAACCAACACCACATTCTTCGTGTAGCTGGGATAAAGGAGCAGTGAATACTTTGTCTCTCTAGGTCATGAAGAAATAATGAAAACTAAAGCAGGGAGGACATTGCCTCTGCATAACAACCTGGAGTTCAGAATATTTTTTTTTTTTTTGGTACATTATTTAGACTAGTGAGAGTTGTGAGACTGCCTTCTAGATCAATAAAATGTATGTTCTGCATTTAGACAACAGCTTCAGCTGAGGTGTCCTCCTTTGGTCTGGTTATTCATGGTGAGTACCTTCAACTTTCAGCAAGGCAAGGGTGGCTCAAGTGAGCTTCAGGAGTAGCTCGAACTTCTGCCTGCTTGGGGAAAAAAATTACCAAACACCTCTTTTCACAAGAAAGGGAAAGGAAAAGAAGACCAGGATACGTTGAAAAATGCAAATTAATTGAAATAAATTTAGAGCTTCAGAGGAAGAAACCTTTGAATTGTAATTTTTTTTTTCTTCCTAACTCATCAGCACAACGTTTTGAAGTTTTTTGGGCATTGCAATGATATTGACCGGGAGATGCGGAAGTGCTTAAAAAAAGAGGTAAGCAATAAATTTACTGTGAGTTAAATGCTTAATAAAAAATGGGAGAGAACTAGAGTTGCTTTTTACTAAGTAGTATGAATCAATAAATGTAAGCACGTTCTGGTGTGGGCACTTGAGACCAAATTTAAACTTTTTTTGATAAATTTGTCAAGTAAAATCTGGCATTAACAAATGGCGTGGTGTATTTTTTGATATACAAAAATAGGCAAACACATTTTAAAGAAACAAATACTGCAGATAGGAACTGACACTTCACAGATTGCTTCTGACTTTTTTCTTAATTTTTTTTAGTAGGGGTATTTGCACAGAATTTAATATAAAGCAGTAATGGTCACTTTTGCATAAGTAACACTTAAAGCTGAAGTCAGTTATACTGACTGAAACTACTGAATAAGTTGCTGAGTTAGGTCCTAAATGAAAATATTGCTGTATTGCATCTGCAGATGTGAAGGAATGAAGACTATGGGAGTTTAAGTAGATTAACTGTCTTAATAGGTACATTTTCAGAAGAGTGTCAACTGTTCTTTATATTTATGGTGGTTGTGCCTACATGACAGAATATATAAATGAACATTTCACACACTTTTTAACTTGAAATTGTACTTTCTGATTTTGACATAAATTTCACCATACTAAAAAGTTTATTTCCACATAATCTTATTATTCTTATTTTTTCTTCCATTGAAGCCTTTAAAGGAGTTCCTGATGATTATATTTGTCTGCCTTCTTAAAATGTGCCTATATTGATATGCCATTAGTAGGAAGCTCCTGAAATGTTGTTCGCAAATATTGAATAGGTACAGATGTAGCTTTTAAAGATCCATTGTTCTCATTCTACATAAAAACATGGATGGGTTACTGAAAAATTAAATATTGACAAGGGAAAAAGTTAAGCATTCTGTAAATGTTAAGTAATGTTTTGGGTCATTATTTCAGTTATAGACCAATCAGTATAATGGATGAAAAACTGCAAATCCTTTCCAAAATCAATTTCTTTAGTAGTTTATTACATTATATAGAGAATTGAATATTTGTGGCTTACTTGGGTTTTATTCTTGATAGCAATTATTAAAAAATTGAACAAATACATGCTCTAACCTAAGGACAAGAATAATTTGCTTCTCATGAAATACATACCAAACAATGCATTGATTTTTAATTTTTCATTTATTTGAGTCATGAAAATGTTTCCTTTTTGCTTGCAATGAAAGAAAGGCTCTTCAAGCTTCTGCTAGTGCAGGGGCATACTTGAAAGCATGATGGTCTTATACATATATCTTAACTGTGATGGCTTTCTTGATTCCATTTTACACTGGAGCCCTGCCTCTGTTGTGGTTCTTGTTTAAACCATTAAAAATCCTCACACGCCTCACCCTCTTTCAATCCAAATTTGCCTTTGTTCCTTTCATCTTGGTATCCTCCTTTATCTGTGCGTATAATTAATGACCAGGATCAAAAATAGACCAACCTGTGATGACAAATTCATGTTTCAGAAGGCAGACACACATTAATCAGAATCTTGTAAAAGAGCCTGACCTGTGCTCTAGAATAGCACCAGTGCAACTTTTTTTTCCTAGTTCACGTGTGAAGTGTAGCTGTCATGTGTTAGATGGCTGTATAATTAAGGTCCTCCTTAAGATTAACGGAATCTTCTTTATTAGAATGTTCTAATACTCTTAACTTAATAACTTGAAACTTAGAAACCTGTATTTTAATGGAATAGATGTTAATTTCAAAGTGAAAATGAACCTATATGTAGATATTAACAAGAGTTGTATTTCAAATGCATCAGTCAAATATATTGTTTCTGTTCCTGGGTAAAAAATGCTCTCTACAGTTTTAAATTTGATGTATCTGTTTAATGATAACAGCTGATCTATTAATTTCCTTATCTATCTTCCAGTATGAAGAAAACAGGAGGAGGAACCGGGAGAAACGACAGAGGATAATTAATGCTCACAAAGCCTCAGAGAAGTGAGCTGTGCTGTGGCTGGACAGCTGCAGCTGCACAGGGACATTCGCTTGGAAGCTGACAGAGCACTTGTGTTTCATCACCAATGTCCAGCCTTGTGAAATGGTGACAAAATAAATGTATCTAATACGTATTCATTGCCAACAAGGCAAATAATGTGAAAAAATAAATACAATACATTACTCACAAACTAACTTTTGACCTCTAAAAGAAAACTACTGTGGCAAATCTGTTCTGGGCCAGTTTTATGATTGTTAAGTAATGAGGAATCTGTGTGTGTGAGGTGCTGTGCATTCAAGGCTGCTGTGTTCCCCACTTTGTACTCCGTTGCATTTAATTCCTTGTGTTCAGGAGTTTCTCTTTCATATATTGGGTTTGGTAGGGTTTTTTGGTTTGTTTTTCATTGCAAAACACTAAATTACTTTTTCCATCACTTTTTGTAGTGTTGTGATAACACTTCTTAAATGGATTAGGAAAAAGAAATTTTAAACAGATGTGGCTTAAAATTGGAAATTGCCTATCAAGGAATAATTGGAGTTCTAGTATTTTTATTGGAGCTAAAAGGATGAAGCTACTGTCTTCAGCTGAGAAGATTACAAATCCTCCCTGCCAACCATATGTACAGTGTAGACTGTTGTAAGACAATTTGTTCATCATACCCAAAGCAAGCGGCTTTAGAAATTCAGAATGGAACATTTCCAGGGATTTACAAAGCTTCGCCTTGATTTTTGTTGAGTACAATCAATGTGTGCTGAGTGATTTTTGAAGAGGAGTGCTTCCAAAAATACAAGCTAAAGTTCTTCCATTTTCTCTGGTACAAAGCTAAAGTCAAGTTATGACTACTGAGGTTGAAGCAAAGCTGACACTGAAGTGAAAGAAAAGTGTAACTTTCTCTGGCAAGTCAATGTGTGTTGTGTTACCAAATTGCCTTGTTAGTCTATAAAATGTTTATTTGCCATCAAACTGCTGAAAGCCCAGAACAAGTCTCAGAATTCAGAAGATTTGATATCAAAACATGCACTGGTTTATCCAGTGTTGGAGCTGCTTCTCTGTGTGTCTGCTGGATTCACTTTAAATAATGCCTCTGTTCTGCCTAGCAGCAAAAGACTTTTTTAAAAAATAAATTTTGTTGAGCCAAATATACGAAGTGTCTAGAAACCTTTTGAAAAAAAGGTGCCTATTCTACAGTGAATAACATGATTTGTTGTAAGAACCATTGTTGATACTCAATCTTGAAATTGGTACATGCCCCTATTTTTGGAAGAAAACTGTATTTTGTGATCTGTTTTGAAAGGTGAATTAGAATAATTTTACTTACTTTTCAATATCTGGATGGACCCACTTAAATTGGTAAAACTTAACCACAGATGTTTCCAATGAAAGCTCCAAGCAAAGCTGAAGCAATTGTTTCTGCATCTTGACATGCTGTTTGTTTCTTAGAATAAGTAAATGATACACTGCTTGAATTAATACTGGTGGTGCACCTTTTATTGGTACTTTTCAGAGTATTTTCAAAGAGTGCTTGTAGTGGACTCCCCTCTCTGGGAACTCTGCCTCCGTGATACTTCTTCCTTGTGAGATGACACAACCTACTTCAGGCAAGCTCTTAGTAGGATTTGTAGTCTTTAAGTAAATAAATAAATAGAGAATTGTTCTAGAGATTAGGCTGAGAAGCTGATATCTGAGTGCAGAAGCACTGAAGCTTTTGTTTCTTTAATCAGCTTCTGTGAGTCCCGATCTTTCACACAGCAACAAAATGAGAAACCAAGAGCCACTTAACACAGCTCATTAGTCAGAATCATGTTTGCAAAGATCAATGTGCTTAGTGAATGAAAGACCAAATGGCACACACAATTCCTATTGATACTTTCAACTACATTTATTTATAAATCTATTTTACAGATCAGCTTTGTTTACCTAGTGAAAGTCTGATCGTGGTCATCCTTCTGTTTCTCTTTGCTAATTGCCCACAAGTGTGATATGAGAGTGCCCATTGATTCCTGTGGGTTTTGTTCCTTTTGTTTGACAGAGAGTTCATGTTGCTAATTTGATCTTAAAGCTGAGAAACTCTGGTGTAATAATACTTATGATTTATCTGACAGAGAAAGGGGTAAAGGTGAAATAGAGAATGTGGGATTTTTTTCTTGTTTCCTAAAGTGAAATAAACCTTATCTCTACGACTGTGCTGCTCATCAACAAAACCTGTCTTGCAGTACATGAAGGTCTACAAATAAAAACTTGAAAGTGAATAGTAAATTCACATCAGGTTCCCCAAACCTACTTAAATTGCTGTGTACCAAGAATTACATCAATGGGAACAAAATATATATTTAGCCTGAAAATGGTTCTTGTGGACCATCATGCTTTAAAAGTATTCTTTTGAACTGTTTGGTGACCTTTTAAAGGCTGGAAACTTTCATATGGAGCTATTGCTTTACCCAGCGAGAATGTTATTGGTATTTTAATGCAGACCTTTAGATAAAACAAGATAAGTTTCAAAGATGTAAGTGAGCAGAAAAATCTTTTGGGACATTCATTACTTGGAACGATGTTCCTGATGGCTTGACAGCGCTCATCCCCAGTACAGACATCAGCCATCCAGAACCTGCAGATTTGTTTCAGCTTGGCAAAAGCATCAGATGCCTTAAAGCGTATGGATAAGTGTGGCTAAACTACAGGAACGCTGACATGACCACGTCATCCCCAACACTGAGGTGCTGAGAGCAAAGGACGTGTTTCGTTAGCATGACGTTAGCGGTCTAATTTTTACTAAAACCTTTGATTGCAAACTATTCTTGAACTTTGCTGCCAGCAGCCCATGGTTTGAGTAGTTGGACTTGAAGTAAATCTGAGTTCCCCTCCAGCCTCGGGCTGAGGCGGCTGCTCCCCGCGCTGGCATCACCGCGCTCTGGCTGTGCCACGCTGCCCGCAGTGACCACGGCTCTGTCCCGGCGGTGCCACGGGAAACCCTTCGTTACTGACTGCCAGGAAGAACATCGGCAATGTTTTGGTATTTTTCCCGAGCGCTGGCAGAACCGCTCGCTGTCAGCCGACAGACACTGGACGCGACCGTGCCCAGAGCGGGGCGGCCCCCGCTGCCTCCCGGGGCCGCCGCCGGCGCTCGGCGCTGCGGGACCACCGCGATCGGCAGCGCCGTCTGCACTCGCCGCCTCCAGGGAACGTCGCCGGGCTCGGTGGCCACGACCCGGCCTCCCACATCCCGTGTCCCGCTCCCCACATCCCGTTCCCGCATTCCCACATCCTGTATCCCGTATCCCGTTCCCTCAGCCCGCATCCCGTTCGCCGCATCCCATTTCCGTATCCCGCTCCCCACATCCCGTATCCCGTTCCCTCACCCGTTCCCCTCATCCCGTATCCCGTTGCCTCAGCCCGCGCCGCAGGACTCGGCAGCGCCGCCCAGCAGCCGCTCCGTCCCGGGGAAAGGCGGCCTCCCCGCCGCGCGGGCGGGGCTCCCTCAGGGCGCGCCGCCATCTTGGCGGCCTCTGGGCTGTGCTGTGTTGAGGTTCTGGTCTTTGCTCAGGAGCTCTGGGTGCTGCTGCTCAGCCAGCCCTGCCGTGTTGAGGTGCTGGTCTTTGCTCAGGAGCTCTGGGTGCTGCTGCTCAGCCAGCCCTGCCGTGTTGAGGTGCTGGTCTTTGCTCAGGAGCTCTGGGTGCTGCTGCTCAGCCAGCCCTGCCGTGTTGAGGTGCTGGTCTTTGCTCAGGTGCTGGTGCTGTGCAGACAAATGGCCTCAGCCCTCGTAAGAACAGGGTGGGGTGCCAGTGAGGTGCTGTCGTCCCTGGATGCTGTGCAGCTCAACCACTGTCTGCCTCAAGTAAAACAACATCCACACTCTTCCCTTATGGGCCAGAAGTTGTCACAGCTGACCCCCATGCTCTGACATACTCTGGGGATGCTATTGATCGCTCGTTGATGCTATTGATCGCTCGTTGATGCTGAATTCTCTTGCGCAATCCTACTTATCACCCACTTTTTAAATTTATTCAAATCAAAACCATGTTGTGCTCAGAACAGCACTGTTGAAATAAGCAAACGTGGTTGGACTTTGCTGTGTCCAGTGCTGAGCAAGGCCATGTGTGGTCAAAAACCACAGCAGGGATCGGCGCTGACATTACCAAAAATCCTCTCCATGGTGTTTGGTAGGGTTAGAAGACTACACCTCACTCTCTTCCACCCCCCTGGATTGGTAGTAATAGCTACAAGAGATATTTTAGAAACAGCTCTGTTGTGCCCTAACACAGGCATTCCTGTTTTCCAAAGTTCAGCAGGATGTTGGAACGGGCTGATGCACCTGGCTCTGGAAGCAGCCAGGAATAAAAGGTCATCCTCAAAGATAACTGGCATTGATATAGCTTTGTTTTATTAGTGATTCATTTTGTATAGCATAATGGTTGGCTTGTCACTTGCTTTGGGTATTCTATAATATTGTAATTATTTATCCAGTGGCACTTTAGACCATGAGTGCAATGCACAAAACAATCCACCTCAGCTGTCTTTGTTAACTGAAAATTCCAGCTTTTAATTCTTAACTTTCCTGTAGCTTTCATAGTTGTGTTTTGGTTTGGTTCATATTCTAACATTCCTGGTAATGAATATATAAAGTACTTTGTGTCTAAGTGGCATTAGTTAGACAGCTGCGGTTACAAACAGCCCACATAATCATATTAAATCAATATTAAATGTGTGCTACTGAATAGTTGTCTTTGGGATGCTGACGGTCCCAATTTAATTTAAACTTCATCCCACTAGTGCTTCCAAAAAACCTCAGAGGAAAACAAATCAAAAATCAAATCCCCAAATGAGTAACTCCAAATGGAATAACAGATCTTTCGTAATTGGTCCACAGTGGCTTCATTTAGGTGGATGTACAAGAGTGTGGTGTGCGACAGCAAACAGTCCAAAACCTGCTGGCTGTTCAGTGCAAGAGAGGGAACAACTGTGGGTGTCAAGATGCTTTTTTTTTTTGTGGTAAGAGGGTTTATTTGAACTAGGAAAATAGAAAAGGCTGGTTTGAGTTATGATATTTGGTGTGAGGAAAGATGTAAATACTAGAAGTTTCTCCAGAAAGCCAGTTTGTCCTCAATGTGATGCAGCTGTGCTGCTGTTGGTTCTGTTTGCAGGATGGCCAAGAATAGGTGGTGAGGCCTGAAGAGGGGCAGCAACAAGGACACCTGACACTTTCCTCTGGAGCTGCTTGGTATTCAGAATGGATACTCTTAAATCATCTGGTTATAACAAGAGCTAGACATTCTCCCTTGATTTTTTTTTTGTGCTGGGCTTGTGTTCAAGGGCTTCTGTTTCTATGTTTGGGGCCGTGTCCAAGGTGAGGCCAAAAATGATTTAGTTGATCTAAATCTCCTGGTTGGGAAGTAGCATATTACTGCAGGGAGTGGTACATTGAGTGGAAACCAATTCCAGCGTCCACTACTCACTGGAGATGTTGTAATTTTAGTTGTTAATTAGGTCTTACAATTTTCTTCTAGTTTTAGAAGATACTGCATACAGAAGTTGTGTACTATATGTATTACTGGAGAAGCAGAAAGTGAAGATATCTGCAAGGGAAGTGAGAATTCTCCTTTTGAGCACAACAGCAGGATGGGAACCTGGTTTGTATGAAAATATGTCTTTTAATAGATTGAATATTTGAGGAAGAACTTGGGACTTTAATCATCGGGACTTTTATTTGTGGCTTGATGTGCTTAGACATCATCAGGCCAGTTTTAGTGTATTGTGCTGCTGCTAAGGTGAAGTTTCCTTGTGCCCTTACACCAAAAATGGTGCTTAAGAGATGTAGGTCATGCCTGGCAAGTGTGGGTCAGGTGAACCTGGGTCTCTGCTGTGTCCATTCCTTAGCTGTGTTCCTTCCATTTGCTGTTGTCCCAGAGGCTGCCCAGCAGTTCTTGTCTGTTTTACACAAGTGAGTTATTAAGGAAGGGGAAGAGGAAAAAGTAAAAGCAGAAATGCTATGTTGTCGAAATTATAAATAGCATCCAAAACTAGATTTGAAGTAGTGTTGTATGTATGTGTACCTATATCTGCAGGTATATATACATATAAATGTATAAAAATCAGTACAATGGTGAAAGAAAGCAAATGGCCCATTTAGCCAACATTTCCAGTATGGAAGGGTTTTGGTCCCTATTCTCCTCTCAAGCTCTCTGATGGATCAAAACCCACCAGTATTACAACAGTGCAGCCTCAGTGAGGCCATTTACTTTTATTTGGAGATTTTGATTCACCATATGAGACATGAAAAAATATTACCAAAAATCGAGTGAAAACAAAATACCTTTATCTTTCTGTTGTCTTTTGAGACACTGCAAATAGACATTTTAATTTAGGTTTTACTTGGCTTTGACAATGAGAGAAGCTGAAATAGCTTAGCAGCAGCAAGAAGTTTTGAATTATCATCTGCCTCTGTGCTAACCTGCATTTTAGAATTATTTAAGCGAAGTGCAGAATTATGTTCTGAGTCTTACCATTCCCAAATAAATCAGACCACTGATGTGGTGATGGATGTGAATGGTGTACAAATACAGCAAATAAGAATTTTGCTATTTTTCAGCCCATGGGAAAGGATGACTGACTAGTGGTTTTACATATATGCTACACAGATGCTAAGTATTTTTTCTTAAATAATTACAATAATTTCTTATAATAAATGCCTTTATTTCGATTTAATCAGCAATGACAAGTAATGCAAGTTATTTTTGTTGTTGCCATAAAATCTTTTAAGTAATTATGGCTTACTCTTCAAAATTAAATCACTGTGTTTCGTCTTCATTTGAGCTTTCTACAAAAGTGGTGATGGATAAATACTTGAGCACGGCCCCTTGGGGTCTGTGGTACATTGCAAAGATGCAGTATTTAGCAGATAAAGCCAAAATCAGCCCAGTGAAACCTCAAGTCTATTGAGTCCTTTAGATTTTAGCTAGTGGTGGGCTCCCACAAAAGCCATGGTCTTAAACAGCTGTGAACTTAAGTTCAGATTCAGATCTGATTTTATTTTACAACTTCCTCTTATCTTTGTAAGCAGAACCAAAACCATGGTTTCAAGTCTCTTTTGTCCCGAGGATTAGATGTGTGGGCTTGAAACTTAAATCCAGATTTGGTGGTTTAGGCTTGTGCCAAATTTATTTTCTTTTAGAAAATGAAACAAAGTATGAACAACCACCTCAGCAGCTGGCCAGAAACCATTTTACCATAGTTAAGTTAGGATTCTCAGTTTAACTGTAAAATTGGCCTTTAGGAAAGAGAAGAACACAAAATGCTGTCCTGGGACAGTTGACAGGTGGCAAGTTGACAGAGCATTTGCCTCCAGACCTATGCTGGGCCCCTCAATCTTGACTTGAAACTGAGTACTGAAATGATAATGAGTTATTAGTGCTGAGCAGAGAGTGCTTCCAGCATAGAGGGCAGTTGCACACGTGCAGAGTGGGTGGGGGAATCAGAGTACACAACAGCCATTTTCTCTTATAAGCAAGTATGTAGACAGGGAATTTGTAATTGCTGTTGGTTTTCTGCAGAAATTGTTCTATTCTATTACATTCTTTTCACAGCAGCATTAAGGAGTTCTTTAAATTAGACATCTTTTGAAATTAGTTTAAAAAAATTGTATTCTTTTTAGTTTACAAGTAGGCACTGGCACCAGGCTAGTGGTTTTGTTTTGCATGGTTGTGGGGAATTGTTTAATTCTGTTTTCTGAGTCCTCTTTCTCTAGGTCAGCAGCCAGCAGCGAGGAACATCAAGTAAAAATAAAACTCCTATTTTTAGTTCAGCTATATAATGTTCTATTTATAATACTGAAATTTCAGCTACTACCTGGCCCCTTTCAATTCAATGAACCATCTCTCTTCTGTTAGCCCTCATTGCTCTTTTTTCACATCTGCCCCATTTGATTCTTTTGCAATTATTTTTGTAGGTTTGGGGATGCTTTTCCAATGGGGCTTTTCATTCTGCACAGTGCTTGACAGTGATCACTTCAAGTAATTTGACTAGAATTAAGGGCAAGTAGCAGCTAGCAGGGGGTACTCAAAACTTGGCATAATTCATCCTCAAAATTTTAACACCATGGAACTCTTGGGGAGGGGGGGAAGCAGCTGCAATCATAATTATATATCAGTTGATCCAGAGAAATGTTTGCTTCTGCTTTTAATCCCGCATGACTACTGAAAATAAGATACTTTAACTTCATTTTCCTTAGGATGATACATGACAGTAATTTTCTCTTCCCCCCCGCACT
>VZTJ01002441.1:2454928-2546870 GCA_013397795.1 Orthonyx spaldingii
CCCCCCCCCATTTTGTATAAATTTTAACACAGGCCAGTGAGAGGGAGACAGAGAAGGGCACATACACGAACATCTCCTGGCTAGCCAATAAACTGCCTAGGATTTGGAAGTGAAATTGTTAAAAATGTGTTTAAAACCTCAGAGTGTAGCTGAAGTCTGGGGTTTTGGCAAGTGAAAGATGGCTGTCAGCACAGGACCTTAGGAAAAATGCATTTGTCCAAAGGCAGTTTTTACCCTGCCCACAGTCTTGGAGATAAGGCGGGAATTGCAACAGAAACAGTTCCAAAATACATTTGTCAGCTCAAAGAGCAAGAAGGAAACCTTGATGTACTACTGGGCGAGGTTCTGCTGCCATCAGAGAGTGGCCTTCAGAATGGGAATTTCACTCTGGTTAAGCCAAAACAAATGTAGAAAAATTCCCAGTTAGAAGCAGCTTATGAAACCAGATAGACCCTATTATCCACCAGGAACCAGGCACTGAAAACATGTTATTTATTTCCTCCATATGATGTATCTCACTTGAAAGAAACGAAATGCCTTGTAAACCTACAGCTTTTCAACGGGGTTGAGTCATGCTAGAGACTGATGAGGAGTTGGATGGGGGCGGAGGAGGAGGGAAAGTAATTCTGGTAATGTGGAGACCTTGTCATTGTGTGGCAAAGTTTGAGTTTTAAGAACCATCATTATGCTTGAGCGAAATTTTTGCACGATGTGTATGATACATGGTGCTGAGCTGTGCTGGAAGCTGATTAAATAGATTGAACAAGTACTTAGCCAGGCATGGTCACGTTGTTGTAGCAGAGGTAGCAAAGTCTGATGGCTGGAAATGGCTGTTCTTCAGGAAAATAGGGAGCTGCGTTAAAAGAGCCAAAATAATATGAAAGCACAATTTAAAACCCCAAGCAACAAGCCCTGTAACCCACAGCATTCAGTGGCAGAGGTACAGAACACTTTATGTAATTAGATTCCAGGTACAAAGAGCTCTGCATTTCACGAAATTTCAGTTATCTTCTGAACAACAACAAAAAGCTGTTGTTTCTTCTTCTCCTGTTTCATCTCCTTGTTTGAATATAAATCCAAAGACAGCTCCTGCTTTTCAGACAGCTCTTTTTTTCTCCTTCTTTAACATGCAAAGTAAATGATATAAAGTGGAAATAAATAAATATATAAGGTATAAAGAAAGGAAAAATATCTATCTTATGACTGCTCTATCTCAAAATCTTCATCTGTAGTTGAGTAAGATTCCTTTTGGAGAGGAAGGTGATGGTTGGAATGAGGTTAGGTGGGATAAATGTGTAACTCTATTGTTATATTTAGTATTGCAGTACCTGTGAGCCAAGAGAAAGGTGGCAGGGTACAGATGTGCTGAAAAGGAATATTTGAGGGTTGTCAGTCCCTGCTTGAGGAGAGACTGTATGAGTGAATGAGGTCAACAGAAGGGTAAAAATAGACAATGTAATAAAGGGGTGGGGTGAGAAGAGCCCCTTGGAAAATGTCCACAGGGTGTGGAAGGAAGAGGAGGAAGATGAGACCACTGAATGGAGTTCTAAAAAGAAAGGCAAGGAGGAAGCCCACAGTATAAACTGAGTACCAAACTGAAGGTTTAGGCGGAGATGGGTAGTTTGTGATGTCAGATATATCAGTGGGGCTGTGTAAGAGATGTGGAGAAAACAATGTTGGGTCTTGAATTTGCAAAGGCCAGCAGTGATGCCTGGGACAGCTGTTTTACCAGAAGCTTGAAACTACATTCTGTAGACATGAGGTGGAGACTCAGAGCAGCTTCCTGAGTGAAGAGATTTCCATTTTTAACCTTTAACAAGTTATGATCATTTCATGTCATGTAACAGGCATCCTCCAGCTATTCATTAAGTGACTAATATTCTTGCACTTTATACAGTCATAAATAATGTGTTAGACGTGACCATTCCTGGCAGAGCTCCAAGTTCTTTTTCCACAAAGAAACATTTATTTGCCTTCTACCTAATAACAATCAAGGCAATGAAGACACTGCTGTAGTATTTTTGAGGTATTTGGAGTGTTTACTGCAACGTAATACATTCATCGCTCATTGCATTCTCCAAATAATTTATTTTAAAGACAAACACCCGCCTCTTTCCTGAACTCCCTTCCTCCATTCACCTTTCACTTTGAGAAAATCCTTTCCAAAGCAATCAGCTGGATCTGACCCAAGTACAAATATGCTAAATTATGCCATTGTTCTGTTTTCCTGAAGTATTTTTTCCACCCCTTTCCCCCTTGTTTAATGCAGACCCATTTGATCCTGTCCCCTTGGCTTTGTGGTACGCAGCACATACATGTAGTGTAGCCTTGCAATTATTAATTTCAGTATCACTTTTTGTCATTTGATTTCATAAACTGTTAAACAGTGTCAAACTGGTAAAGTTTCCAAAGCTGGTGCTTTCCATGTTTCTGGAGGCTGAAGTGCCACCTTAGTGTAGCTACATCTGCATTTGCAATTAAACATCTTCAGTTAGAGACTGGTTTAAGACTGGAGAAAAGCAGTATAGAAAACATGTTGTTTTCCATGGGAATTCCCTTCATTTGTATTAGAGAAGAACAGTTCATGGAGGCAGTGATGGCTTTAAATCTTTTCTCTTAATTAAATGAAAAGCTACTCTTGCTCTAGAGCATAAAATGTGACCACTGGTTGCTTTTGCACACCTGTGGTCTGCCTGCTGTGGCTGAAAGGTCCTGACCAGTAATAACAAAGTGTGTGACAACAGTTTAGATCCTTGGATCTTTGGTTCTTTAAGGTCACCAGTGCACTGAATGGGATTGGAAATACTCTCCATAAGCAGAGAGAGTATTTAGGAATGTAGGTGATGAATGATTTCTTAAGGTGATACAACTGTTCAAGCTTGTCTGTTTCTTGGACATTAACAAAACAGATCGGATTTGTTCCCTGGGAAAAGGGACCAGTGCCTGTCTGTTGGGTTGTATCAACCAGCATTATCAAATAAAACTCAAGGTGAAATTCCACCAGGAAGCAGCTGATCCCCCTTTTTCTGGTATATGTGAGAATTATGACTGGAACACTGCTTCAGTTTTTGCCTTAAATGTCTTGATTTTTTTTTTATTAATATGCAAAAAATTACTAAGATATAGGAGAAATACAGATTCCATTTGATATTTGAATATGTATGAGAAAGAGAAGGCTATCATAGGAGACATCTTCATATAAGAGAGTCTTATTCACAGGAAATTGGGAGCACAGTTCAAAGAATATATTTAAGGAGGCAGCATTGAAGCAGCCAGAAGAGGATGTGTGATGAGAGAGTACTGCACTAATAATAAATAGAAATACAATGCTACTGCACCCAGTAATGACATGGAAAACAGTATGGAACTGTCTTCCACTGAGATGGAGATAATGAAGCGGAGATAAAGTAGGATTTAAGCTTGAGATACAAACTGTGCCTTCAGAATCCAGAAGTTGTTCATTAAGTATCTTGGATACTGAGAGCCTTGGAGATGCTGCCTCTTCCTTGAACAGTTTAGTAAAAATTAATAGCAAATTAATTGCAGAGAAAACTATTCTTATTTTGTCTTAAAATCAGGCATCTCAAAAATTATTTCCCATCCTAGACAGAAAACTTAAAATTTTTATTCAATACTATTCTATAAAGAATAAATGAAGAAAAGTGCTGATAGAATTTTATGGTTTGCTACCAACTATGTTTGGAATTTAAAGTACTAGTTTACTGTGTATCCTCCAGGTTTTCAATTCTAAATCTGGTATTCCTGAATAGACCTGTTTTCCTGGAAATTTGAATGATTGCTGTAATTTGGCAAGAGCAATTGTGTAATCACATTTTGTGAACTAGGTGGTAAAAATTTTATTTTGTGGAAGACAAGGCAAAGTATGAGTTTGTTTCAGAAAGGCTTTCTTTCTGCCATTGAATATCATGATACTTGTATAAAAATAGCAAAACATCTTGAAGAGAGATGTGCATAAACCTTTGAGCACATATAGAAGACCTGGTTTTCATCTGAGGCTTCATATAGAGGACAGGGGATCCCAAGGTTGTTAAAATGCCATGAAAGATCTGGGTTGGATATCATCTTGGAACTCCTCTGGAGCAAGAAGAAGAACAGTGGTGAGCAGGCAGGACTTGCAAAATGTTGATCCCAAAATCTGCGTGTGATGTTCCAGGCACCAAACTCTTCATTGGCATGTTCTTACCCTTCCAGCTGAAATGAAACATGGAAGAGCTGAAGACTGGTCTGGGATTCCTGAGTGCTCTGCTCTCCAGGACCCTTTGTCATGTTGCCTTTTATCCTGTTGTTTTCTTCCTTTTAGGACAGAAAACCTCCTTAATTCTTATTGTGGATTTCTGCTTCCACATGGAGATTTTGTGTTCTTGAGCTCATGTTTCTAAGGGAGTAAACTTGAACAAGAAGGAAGCAAAGACTTACCTATCCCTCTTGTGTCGAAGGCTTAGTCATTAAAATGCACTTAGAAAATTTTCTGTATGAAAATACTGTGATATTGTGAAGCAAGAATATTTCTTAAGTAGCTGAAGTGAACCGTGGACTTAAAGGGTAGAAACCCTAAATGAAAAAAAATTCCAGTTAGTTAAAGTAGAATTTTTTCCCTCAAAAGTAGTTCTGAATCTGGTCTGTTCAGCAGACCCTTTTTTGGACATTGATTCATGTTTTGCATATGCATAAGTAGGACTTGTCTGTTCTGGTGTTGGATGTCCCAGGCTCTGAAGGTTCTCACTTCAGTTGGAGAAACAGAGAAAAGCAATAAAATTATCAGGTATGTCTCTTCTTTAATTCAGCTGTGGAAAAACCGAGTTGCTCCATCAATCTGAGTGACAGCTTTGGACAGGAAATTATCATGTTTATTTTACTCACAGTCATCTTCCTCATTGTTAAAGGACAGGCAAGGAGATAGTGTTTCTCTGATGGTAATGTTCATGGCAGCATAGAAAATTAGCTTCAAGTAGGTGTGTTTCTGAAATGTATGTTTTTCAGTCCCTGACAGGGATTGGAATGTATTTGCTGTTATGGGTTTAGTTGCTAGTTAACATATTTTTGTGTTTTATTCTTGAGACCTGTTTCACAGATGCCTGTGGCTCATCAACAAGTGCTCTGTACATGTTTTGCATGGTGAAATTTGGTACAAAAATTAGGCTTCCACACAAACTCCCATTTGTCATGTTTTTTTTGGTTTGAAATGAGAACAGAGCCATGATTCTAAAAGTTGTTGTCCTGTTAGCAAATGGTTAAAATTAATTTATTCTGCACAGAAGTAGAATTAAAAGAGATAGAGATTCTCTTTACTTACTGCTCCTGTTGAGTTGTCTGTTAACGATGGCACGCTAAGAAAAGGAGGAATGTGCTATTAGTTGTTTCTTTTCTATTAACATATGGCAGTTATTCTTGATTGGAATTTGGAAAAAGCAGTGACATTTCTGGGGAATTATTCCTGACTTGATACTTAGTGCCCCTGTAACTAAAATTTTCATGCAATCTCCTGAATTTTCTAAACTCACTTAGTTTTGGCCCTTTCTGCTTTTTTGTTTCTCCATTACTGTGTATAAACATAAATAAACACAAATTAAGATAGTAAGTAGCATTTGATATTAATATATGCAATAGAAAGCTTCCTCTCTTTCCTGGTCCTTTAAGAATTATATCCCACTCCTGATGTTGTCACTAAGGATCTCTAGGGTAATGTGATCCATTTTGGTTTTCAAGCTGAAAGCAGTGAGTTGTGAGGTTCCCCTCCCTGCTTTTTCTTCCTGCTGTGATTCTGGAGGACTAGGAGTCCTCTTTAGACAATCCCCACAATTCCCTGTGAAGGAGAGTCTTTGCATTCCCCTCCAATGTGTGCACATTTTACAGGTTTATTAACCTTTAAGACAGACAGAACTTTTCCTGAGCAATGGAGCTCACGGTGCGTAACAGGAGAGGCCAACCCGTGCCACCTCCCTGTTCTTCTAGGAATGAAACTCTAATGAGTGTTGGGTCTTCTGTGTCTTGGCTGTTTGTCTTGGTGCTGCTGCCTCTGTCAATGATCCAATATTGATTAGAGCAGCCATGGAGGCACATGGAAATGATCAGTGTGAACTGCTGTCACTGCTGAGGGCACAATGTGTGTGGCTGTGTTTTGCCTCCCTGCCAGGCTCTCCTCTAACAGACTTCCAGACATGTGGGATACCAAGCTGGGTAGGCTGTTTTCCTTAGGTAGTTGTGCATCATTCCTAATTTTTTCCCTGCTTTTCCCTGAGCTGGCAGTGATTCCAGAGGCAACAAAGCAGCTCATTGGCAATCATCCAGGAAGTATTGCTTTCTTTTCTTTATTAAATTGTGAGTTTAGAAGAGAGAGACAGGAATAGGCTTAGTTCTAGTAAGTTAGAACAGCCTAGAGGGCTTTCTGTGCTACCCCAGCAGTCTCCTGTGTACCACTGGTGACGTCCCTACTGCAGTGTAAATCACTGGGTAACTCAGCACACCTTTTATTTAGCTGAATATAAATAAACAGCAGGATACTTGAAAGAAATAACACTCCAGAGAAAACACAATCCTAGTGCAATTAGAGCATTTCTATTTAGATAATTGCTCACAGAAATTATAAGCTTGGATCTAATCCTCAAAGGATACAGAAAATTGGCAGTTCCAGGATGTTCTGCTTCTTTCACTCTTTTCCCCTCCTTAATGCATTAATATTTTTCTTTCTGAAACCCTAAATGCTGAATTTTTGTTGCCTTTTTTCCTACTATACTGTGAGTTATACTGAAAATGACAAAACAGCGAGGGATGCCCTAGAGATAATCTAATTTTTGAGAGAATCTGTGTAGAGGGGCAATAACAAGCATGATAATTTACTGCTGCTTGAAAGAAAAACATGACCTCATGCAGTTACAGAGGGGCTTGCCCTAATTATGGGTGCAGACAAGGTGGTCCCTGGGGTATTGGCGAGACAAGCAGTTATTTCCACAAACAAGTATTTACCTCAATGAGACTGTTCTCTACTATACTCCCTTTATAGGAATAGGCTTTTTGTGAATATTTTTTCCCATTTCTAAGAACTGTAGCTTGGTGCTTAGGTTAGGAGGGAGAATTAGGGTTCTGTTCCTGACTGTCTATTGACTTGGGCTATGAGTTTAGGCAGGTTAACTCCATCCCTTTGCTTTACCCATGTCAATAAAGTGGGGATTACCAGCCATGGATAGAGTGCTTGGAGTTACTTCCCATGCTTTAATTTGGTTTCTTTCTTCATTTCTCTGATTTTTTTTTTAATCCTTAAATTTTCTGTTAGACTGAGACCCTTAAAGCCGGAAAATTTGGAGTACAAAGAGAATTCTGTTACACTACTCAAGAGTACTCTGCAAGAATAGAGTTTTGGCCAGAAACAAATACTGGCATATAAAAAATACTGGTGTATAAAACAAATTACCCCTGTAATCCAGGTCACCGCTTTGTTCAGTTGTGTTTTCTTAAATGTCTCCTCAATCCTCTGTTTGCAATGCGTTCTGTGAGACATATTTGCACTTGCAGTTTATAGCAACACTTGCTGCCTTGAACACCTGCCAAAAAGTAGATTTCTAAAGGATGGAACTAGAATAGAGATCTTAGGTTATGTTGCAGTTCATCAGATTAAAATCAGAGTTTTAAAAAAATAACCCTTCAACAGATTAATTGCTGAAAAATGATTGAATTCATTGATAAAGCAAAATGTGAAGCAAGTGAAGATGTGTATGAAAAACTTGTCCTGGTATTGAAAACTGACTCGGTATTTATACAAGAAGGTTCCAGATCAGCAAAGTAATATGTTGCCACGAGTGTGAGTTGGAAATACTTATTGGCTAGAGGAGTAAAATATGCCTTGAAATAATTTCTGTATGCCATTTTTTTCCCTGCGTATTCCAGAGCTCAAATTTTTTTCACAAATATATGAAAAAATGGGTAGGTATCCATATGCAGTTTCTGTGCATGAGGCCTCTTCCCAGCTCTTTAACATTTAAGGGAAGGGAAAAAGTGTGGGTGTGAAAGTACGGGGGCAATTTGAGAAGGCACTCTTTAAATGGTATGGGATTGTGTCATTCTCGCTCATAAATTACATCCTCAAACCACCATTTACTTCTTAATCCTACTTTGAATAATGAATATTCATCTAATCTGTTCTTGGTTCTCCATGTAACTCCCATTGCTGAAGAACATCTTTCCACAGCCTCAGAAAGCCACTCTGGAGTTCTCAGGACCGCTGTGACTGAGACTGGCAGAGGCTGCTCTTCAGTGTCTGAACAAGCCTGGAAGGTCTCGGTGCAGGAGAAGAGATGGAACTGCTGGAGTGTGATGGTGTCTCTCTGTTCCAGTCCCCAGATTAAACTAAATCCGATACAGGCTGAGCCTCTGCCTCAGTGACTGGTTTTATTGATTTAGAATTGATAAGATGCAACTACAGTCTGCTCCCAGTCCTCCCCATCCATTGTCTGTGTGACACTCCCAAATGGGTGCAGAGGAAAAGCTACAACAATTGGGGATTCTTCTGAGCTGAGGAAATGCTTGTTGACAAATTTCCTTGATTTTAATTTTGAATCATACTGTTAGATCAGGGCACAACAGACTTAATGGCTGATGAAGTCATCCACATTCTCCTTTGTTTCTTGTGGTTGGCTGAATGTTCACTTGTGTTACTGCAGGACACAAGTTTATGAAGTTGATGTGTTGTTATCAAAGCCTTTTAGTGTGGCCATTATACACCTCTTTTTTTCCTCCTCTTTAGCAGTCAGCCATCTGCAAGAGCTGTTTATTGTATCCAAATGATTGTGAGAGCATTCAGTGAGGGTATAAACAATGGCAGAGCTGGTATCATTAGCAAAGGCCATGCAGAATCAATGTCCAGGTCTGATTCCTTCATTCTTAAACTTGTATCTCTGTAATTCACATTGAAATGGTTAATTTCTGATTTACTAGAGCTCAAGTAAAAATAGATAGAGGTCCACACACTGACACTATTCATGTTCATGGGAAACCATTTATATTGCTGCCACATTGTTGGGGTGTTTTATTACAGTGGCAGTGAATAAAAGCCAGAGTAAATTTTTAATTTTACTACCTATACTATGAGAGAAACGGAGCCATCTTATAGCAGCAGCCCTAAACTAATTCACAACAGTCATTTATCTTCATTGTTTTCTGCAGAGATCGGTGGAACTTTTTAATACACATAGTTTTATATGGGCACTGATTATAAAATATTGTTACCTTTCTTACTGTTAAAACACTTTTCAATGATTATAAAGCGTTTGTCCCAGAGAGGAAAACAGTAGAAGGGCTCCCATGTCAAAATTTTATTCCTGTAGCTTCTCAAAGAAGCTATTGAAAAAAACCCACCAAAATCTCATGAATCTGAGCCTTGGCTGTGAGATCTCCATGTTTCTGTGGGGAGTATATCACAGATGAAGCAGGCATTCTCAGGGGGAATTATGCCTCATTACTTGGGAAAGTTAATTGGTACTGCAAACCCCACAGAAGCATCTACAAGATACCTGAGCTGTCCACAATAACCTCATTTTCTAGCCTTAGAAAGGAAAAAGCAGAAAGCCCTGTGCACTTAAATATTATAAATTTAACTAGGGTGAATCCATAAGCTGCTGAAGGGAGTGATTCCACTTGGTGTGGTACTGAATGCTGTCAGGAACCACATTTCCTGTGTCCCCTCACACTCCATGACCATTCTGCCATCAGCTTTTAGACTGAATTTCCTTGGGGCAGGGTCAGTGTGCACAGCATTGAGGAGCACGGGCATGGGGCATTGCATGTGGATGTTCAGGGAGGGAGTTCACCACCAAAACCAGCTGCAAACTTCTCTGTGTCATCCTGTGAATTCATGTGAAAGACAGTGGGACTGGAAGACGGTGACTTGCCTGCATGGAATATATTACAAAAGATGTGAGTCAGAGGAACTCAGACACACCAGCATCTTCTGTCATATCACATAAAAGGCTGCCTGATGCTTAAAACAATGTCCCTGATTTTCCATTTGCATAGCCGTTTCTGAAATACAGTTTACTTTTGCTTTGAACCTCATTTAATACATATATTGGTCTTGTTAGAGTAACAAACAGAGGCCTTTTATTTCTGTGTATCTGTGAGGAAGGTCCTCTGGTCTGTTCTGCATCCCAACTGAATGGATATTAAAACTGGTGCTGACAATATCATGTCATCACCAGTTCTCTGGAACTCACCACAGTGTTGAGTGTTTCTTACAGTACTGCATTCTAGAAGGCATAAAATTACCAATGCAGGAAAGGGGCTAGATTCTATGTGAAAATAAAAGCAAGATTGTATTAAAATAATACGACATTTACGACAGCAGAGGCTTCTCAGCATTCACGGCTGTAGCTGTTGTTGACTCTTAGAGAAAACTGGATATTTCACGCCTGGAAAGTCGGTATCAACCTGCAAGGTTTTTATGATTTTTCTTACTGCCAGTGGTTAGCACACATCGATACCTAAAACTGTTCTGAAAATATCCTTTCTTGTTGTAACTGTTCAATCCGGAGAGTAACTGCTGATTTAGGTACTTTAGACAGGTTTTGGGATGGAGCTGCTCTTGTGACAAAGCAGTTTCAGAAAAGTGCCATTCTCTGCTCTGAATCATGGCTCCAGTGCAA
The DNA here is from genome assembly GCA_013397795.1 of Orthonyx spaldingii. NCBI lineage: Eukaryota > Metazoa > Chordata > Aves > Passeriformes > Orthonychidae > Orthonyx > Orthonyx spaldingii. Next base: position 2,465,581 of record VZTJ01002441.1, read on the forward strand.
AGTACAGGTAGAATGTCACTAAATTCAAAAGGCTTCTTCCACAGGGACAGATCCACTGAGATGTGATGAAGGGCCCAGATAATTTTTTCTTAGCTCCACCTCTACTTTGCATTGCCTCTTTGTATGCTCTCCATGGTCACATAAGCAGCTGTGTAATTCCTAGATCCACACCGCAGCTGTTTCTGCCTTTATATCATTTCATCTAATTCAGAGGCCATAAAATGAAGCTCATTTTTCTGAGCTACAGGGACAGTTTGCTGACCCAAGAAACTTATCTTTGCCAGAGGTTTCTATATTGCAGCAGAAGCCGTGGGAACATTCCCTGTGAAATCCTCCCTAGAGGTTTTAATCCACCTTTGCTGGAGGGCATTGTGCTGGTGGATATTGATGAGAAGGTAGAGATGGGTGTAGACTTCAGCTGAATCTGGCGAAGATGCCTGTGGTTTCCAATAGTTTGTGGACAGGTGGCCATCTTCCAGCCCTGCAACCTATTTCTGTCAAATTAAAGACCTCTTCTACAGCTTTTTCTTGTACTTTGTCAGATTTAGTTGAAACATTTGGGGCAGTGCTTACCAAGCGTGTCTGAGGAGATGGTGGCGCTGGCATGGTGTTGAAGGATGCAAACTCCTTCTAGACATTCGTGTGTTAACAAGGTTTGTGGTGTCAACCCTGTGTACACAGATGTAGCCTGTGTTGGTTCACACCAACAGAAAATGTAGCCCATAATCCTGGAGAAGCAGGAAAAGCAGATCACAATGAGGATACAGGCGCTCTCAGTGGTTTTTCTCCTTTGTAGCATTTAGGTCAGGCTCTTTCATCTCTGCTAGTGTCTGCTGTTGCTGTTCTTTGGGACAGTAATTCAGAGAGTTTTGGTGTTAAAATATAAGGTCAGGACCATCCAGGATATGAAAAGAGATAATGTTATATTCCAGCAATAATAAGGGAGCTGGAAAAGCTTAAGAAATTAAATGCTGTGCCACCTTATCATCTCCCATCCTCCCTCCTCTCAGCTTGAACTGACACTCACAGCAATGGTGTAAAGGCTCTGGGCAGGGTTATCCATTGGTGAATGTGAGAAACCAGCTCAGGAGTAAAGAGGGAATGTTGTGCAGGGGGTCTCAGTTATGAGGCTTCAATGTTTTGTTTGCCCCAGGACCTAAACCAGCTTGTGGTGGGAGAGGTGAGGTTGAACTGGAGTTCTGTGCTTTGGGGGGACACAGATCAGTACATGAATGTTGGTAACAAAGGAAGAGCTGACTCTTGGCTGTCATTTCCATCTGGCAGCTGGAGGTCAGGGAGGGGTTTCTGGCAGTGGGGGAAGGGACTGGTTTGTTCTGTAGAACCACAGCACAAGGCTGATGCCGGTTTGAACCACTGACCTGTTTTCTTTTCACAGCCACTGTGAGTCAGATTGTCTTCCTTGTTTCCCTTACTGCCTCTGTGTGTTGGTCGGGAGCACTGTGCTTGCTTTGAAGGACTCAGGAGTGCAGGAGGAAATGCGCACGCACACACGTAAGCATGCACACACACACGAGGAAATTAGGAGGAGCCAGCAAAACAAGGAAGAGTCAGCAGCAGAAAGTCGTAGCAGGGAGGAAGGAGTAGCATCTTGAGGAAATCTTCTCAGGGGTCCTTTCTGAGTCAAATACGTGTTTTAGTGATGAACCCAGTGAAAGGTTTCCTAATCTTACAACAAAGAAACGGAAAAGGAGAGGATTCTAGATGCCACTTTTTTTTCTGACCAAGCAAGCAATATTTGGATGTAGTAGACCTTTATTTTTTGACAATAAAGCAGTGCTCAAAGCCATATTTGGTTTAGTACCCTTCACTGCAGCATTAAAACCCCCCTAGCTTCTGCCCTGAAGAGCTTAAAATTAAATAGACAAGGCAGAGGAAGAAGGTAGTGTGTGCAACGATGAGGATTTATTTTCATGTTTCAAACATGTGGACTAGGATCAGCAATTTTCAAGACTGTCTTACAGTAGGGATTTTTTTAGGGAGAGAGTGTTGTTTGAAGGGGTTACTTCCATCAGGGACAAAGAGTATGTTGTTCCAGGGCACTGTATTTGTGAAGTGCCTCAGCTGCCAGAGATACCTGTTGTATCTAGTCTTTGTCAGTGAGCTCAAGCAGACTGACCCTCAGGGATCTGTTCTGCTCTTGTCCTCTGGATGTTTTTGATCCTGCTGCAGTGCTACTTGTGATTGTTCTTTTGAGGTATTGTTTGACTGGCTGAATAATGCATTGCTGGCTTAATACTAATATTTTGGCACTTAAAACACTTTAGCTAGCCAGCTTTCAAGGAAGAAGAATGAGCTGATGTTTCTGGAATGGAATACTAGGAGTTAGGATATAAACTTTTCTGGGTATATGTCCCAGGAGGAAAGATTAATGTTTGTGATGGAATGAGAAGAGCTTCCAGGTATGGAGAGAGGGAAGGGACTGTCTTGCACTGTAGGTAACCCCCACTGCCGGACAGCCCTCACACAATGCTTTATTTGTTACTCTAAGTCACCTCAGCTGTGTGAGGGGGGAATAGGGATGGGCTGTATGGAGGATTCACCTCCACCTGCCATTTCAGTGGCATCTCTTCTTGGCTCACATCAGTGTTATGTGTAATGTGTTATGTCCAACCTGGTGTTTTTGTCGTCTGTTACGAACATGATTGCTCAGGCTTTACCTTCTGCAAGAAGAGCTCACATTGCAGTGTTCTGTGCAGGGCAGCTTAGTGAATGGGTTAAATTTGTCACTGCAAGATTTACCCAGAATCCATTAAAACATGTTAGTTATGTGAAAAAAAGACCCAACACCTCTTGGTGAGGGTTATCTATGCAGTGGGCAGGAGAAACTGAAGATTTCAGTTTTGGTCTGAGCTTGTTACCACTGTGTTGCAGAAATGCACTTGCCATAGCTAAGGTGTAATTAGCTTTTAGGTTAATAATGTAAGGTTTTTGAATTATCTTCCCTAAAATACACAGCAGTTCTTCCTTTTGTTTTGTTTTTTCCCACCCAAATTAGACACTGCACATCAAAAAATGCACTTACACGAAGAACACACATGCACTGTTTTTTCTCTCCTTTTTTTTTTCTTTTAACCAAGCAAACACTTGAACACAGACATACAATTAAATGCAGGACAAATGCTGTAGTTATTATATGCATAAGCAATAAGTATAATTTTGAATATGACAGCATTATCTGTTGTACTCCAAAGCAGAGAAACCACATCTTTTCTATTTTGACAGAAGCAATAGTAAAAGTTAAAACATCATTTCTCAGGTTCTATAAACCAAACTGACTGATGTGCTGTCTGCTGAAATACACATTGCTTCAAAATTGATGCTGCTGTTATTTTTTATATGTCTAAACTTTTAGCGATTTGTCTTCCTCAAAGACAGAAAAAAGAGGTGGAGGGAAGAGATTCCTAGCATCTACCCATAATGAAGGATTCTGTTTATTCTGTATTGCAAATCTTTCTTGATCAAACCCATGCCGTTCTCTGAACTGCTTCTCAAGAAGGAAAAATAGTGTTTAGCCTTAAAGGCAAGAATTACACAGCTTGCCCTAGAGGGCCCTAAACTAACAGAAAGGGTGAACACTTGTAATTATTCATTCTGGTGTTTCAGGTTTGAAAAATGTAAAGTAAACCAATCTGAATAGTCTCTCTAAATGATTGCACAATAAAAGATTTTCTTGTCCTGAGAAGGATAGAAGATCTTGATCCTAAAAGAAAGGAAGACCTAGAATAGTTTAGACCTGTCTTGCAGTATACTTAATTTACTCTTTTCTGGCCCATTCTGTGTTTTATCTGCTGAAGAGGAAACATTATATTTCTCATTAAGTGAAATAAATTAACTTTCCTTCTCCCATTTATGTAGTGAAGATAAAGCCATGGCTTGCTGGTTACTTTAATTCGGGAGACACAAAGCTGGCAACTGAAGGAGGCTTTCCTACTTTCCCCCTTCTCCTGTTTTTTCTCCTGTTCAATAAAAAAATCATTATTTGTCTATTGAGCATCCTGTGATGCCTGAAGGGGTCAGTTAAGTGCTGTTGCTTGCATGAGGGAGAGGATGAGTGGATTGGAGGGGGAAGGGCAGGGGATGTATTGCCAGCTGTCATTGGCATTTTTGTGATGCTATTAGGAGGGAGGTCTGTGCTAATCTACTTTGCTTTGGCTGAAGTGGTTTTGGTGCTGGTGAAAGTGGACAGCTGGGGCAGAAACCTCTGCAGCTGATGGTGATGAACATCTGGGGATAAACCTTTTCCACCAACACATCCTTCACAAGGTGGGTGTTTGTCCACACCCTGAATTCTTCTCTGCAGAGCTGAAGGAAGAGTTTGGTGAAAGAGACGGCTGCCTGCAAACCCCTTGGGTACTCATTTGGGGTGGAAAGCTCTCCATGTCAATTTCCCATTCTCTCTTATCCTTTCCTGTACAGTATATTAGTTTATTGGAATACAGTGTATTAGTTTATTGGAATACAGAGCCCAAGAAAGTTTTGCTATGATGTGTCTCAGGAAAATACACTTGAACATACTGTCAGTTAAAGGATTGGCAGAGATCTTACTTCATGGTTGCAAGAAAATGTTGAGAATGTATTAGCCTTCATTTTCTTTTTTTCCCATTAGTCGAATGACATTTCTTCAGGAATTAATAGCCCTATCTTCCTTCTCTTCCCACCTCTTGATCGAGCCCACTGAGGATCTGTGGAAAGATAAAGCAGGGAAGAGCTGATGGCAGAAGTTGTGTTTTACAGTATTGCCAACCTGGTGACTTTAAGCCTTAACGAGGCATTGATTAAGAACCTGTGGCATTGTTTTAACAGAAAAAATGAAATTATAGCAAAGTGTGAACTCATTTATTTTCTCCAGCTCTGCCACCAAAGTTTTGGGGGAAACCTGGCTATGAGTGAGAGTTGAGTCTCTCCATAGTGTTGAACCTTCCCACCAGAAGCTCAGTGAAGCTACTGCTTGCTTCTGCTCTGGAGCAGCTTTCAGCTGTCCCCATCAGCACTGGGACACTCTCCTGTGTGTCTGCAGAGCAAACCTGTTCCGTTTTAAAACACTAGGAGCAATGTCCTTAAACAGCAATAAATGAAACACATTCCTTTACGTGGCTTCTCCTGTGGGTGTTTAGTATGTACTTCTTAAACTTTGAGTTCTTGGTCCTGTCGGAAGATGAAGCAGCAGCCAATGTGTTATGAACATTCTTATTAAGAAAATAATAAATAGTTAATATGAACTCCAGTCATTGCTGGCGTTCAGTACACACAATATAAAACACACTTCAGGGAGGTAAAAAAAATAGACAAAGATTTTCTTAGATTATCTTCACCATCCTCTTTCTTGTCATATTTTTGTTCTTGATTTTCATTTTTTAAAAATGTCAACAGCACGGACCTTGGAAATTAAAACTTGGGTAAATAATTATCTAGTACAGCAGAAATGGATGTATTAAAAATGATGGAAGCAAATATCTTTTACTAAAGCAGAGTCTTTGTGCAGATAATTGCAGCTAAAGTTGGTTATTTAGCCTTTCAGAGAGCTGGTTTATATTTTATGATGGGAGATTAGAAGCGTTATTGAAATGAGATAAAAATCAGCTGCATGTTTTGAAATTAGTGACACTATTTCATCTGGATGCTTTGTTTTTTGTATGGTTCAGTGCCTTCCGTAGTGTAGTGCACACTAGAGGACCTTCAAAATGAAAATATCCTAAATTTGATGTTTGTTTCATGACCAAGGGACAAAATATTTTAGTAGATGTATGAAATTAACAAGATTCTCCATGGACACAAATTATGACAGCTCCAGATTTTTAGTAGATTATGGTATATAATTTATAACTTGGGGATCTTGTTCTGAAAAATTCTCCTTACAATATTTGATGCCATGAATATTTATGTCTATCTTTCTTGCAGCCATGGTAATCTAAATGATTTGCAAATATCTACATTAAAAAAATACAAGCAGAAAATGTATTATTTGAGAAGTTTGAGAGAAGGAATAGCCAATCCAAGTACTGCCATTGAGCTTCATGCTTCATTCAGGCTGTGAAAATGACAAAAGTCTTAGCTGGGATCATGTGTTGGTTTTAAAACTGAGAAACCAGGTTTGAGAAATTGATGTGATCTCAGCTTCCTGCTGTGTTCACTTACACCTATAAGAGGATATTGAGTGTTGGTGTGCTTGGATAGATTAGTGTTGGTTTTGGCAGATTATACAAACTAGTAAAAATCTGGCATTGTTTCCTACAGATCAACAAGAAACAAGAAATGGGTTTAGAATTTTTTTTAATATGATATTCTTTGGCTTTGGCTTTCCTTGTATAAAAATATTATGACAAAGTACTGTGGTTACTTCAAAACCAACCATCTTCTGCAGTGTCATTCTCATCCACCCCACCTCTCAAATTCTGAATTAAAACATAAAGAATGAAATAAATGAAATATGTACAATGAACTGCATTAGTGATCTTGTAAATGCTGCAGACAGCTCAGAGTCTCCCCAATAGGTCTGCTTGAGTATTGGTGCTTCCCAGTAGATCTGATGAAGTGCAACTGACTGGAACAAGAGGCTTTGGGTTCATTCTAAGCACTGCTGAAGACCATGGGATTGGAATGCAGGAAGCTTTAGGGCATGTCAGAAAGGGAAAGTAAAAATCTTATATTACATGAAGGCTATTACAGGAGGCTGAAAAAAAAATAAGTTTATCTGTGGTTGTAGGCTTTGCTGCTGTAATCCTTGTACATGAATACATGCATTCACAGCTGTTTTTTAACATAATAAGCTGTGCACATACTTTTTCTGTTCCACAATGTGCTTCTTCCTCTTCAGCAGTGCTGGAAACTATTCTTGCAGATGCTGCTAATACCCACATACAAAGACTGTAGTAAGGAAGTGGGGGTTTCCAGTAATAAACACATGGTTCTCCAGGAGTGTGTGTGTGTTTTCTGAAGTACTTAGAGTTCAGAAGGAGAAAGTTATTTTTGGGGGTTTTAGTGTTGCTTCATGGTTAATTTCTTCTCTCTAATAGCAAGAATTCGTCTGTACTTTTTACTCTGCATGGAGCAGAGTGAGTGCAATAGTGAAATAGGCTCTGTTAAGAAAAGTGGTGACAACTAAGGAAGATCTGTGATGCAAATACTCTGCAGTCTCATTTGCCATGCTCAGAAAATAAGGGAATTTCAGTATATGCATGCCCCCATCAAAAAACTGAAGCTTTGATTGCTGCTTTTCAGCTCATTGTAGGTTTATATGTCAGCTGAGTTTAATGATGAGTGGTATCCCTTCTGTAAATGTTTTATGCAAAATGGTGAAAGCACATTGTCAGATTTGCTGGAAAGGTTGTCATTTCAAGAGTGAAATTTGTGAATGAGCTCCTTGTGCATTAAAAGGGACAGCAACTTGGTATTTTGTCCTTTTCTGAGTTTTCAGGTGACAAGAAGATTAATTCCTTCAGAGGTTTTCTTGCATGTTCTTGAATTATCATTTTATTTCAAAACAGTCTGAGAGATGTGTGTACCACCCCCATTTTGCAGGTAATAAACTGTAGCAAAGGAAATGAATGACAGTTTATACTAATTCTGATGGCCTAAGCTGTGACACCTGGGACTCACCAGTTTTCAACTCCCTTGTGGCCCACACACTCCATGATTAGGGAACAGCTTCCACTGCAGCTGGTCAGTATTCAGAAACATTGTATCCAGTCAGAAGCTCTGAAATCGTGGAACAAATTTGATTCAAAAGATTTTCCAGTGATGAGAAAGCAAATCAGAGATGGGGATGAAATCCCATTCCACTATGCAGGTGTCCTACCATGAGACTTGTTTCTTTTTGCTTATTTTTCTCTGCCCACTCCCTGCCATTTCAAATGTGCTTGTGACCTTCGACAGTATCATGGGAGCCTTTTTCTCTGAACAAACCCAGCTGCACATCTTTCTGTCCTGAGCAATAGGGAGTGTGGAAAAGAATATTATGGAATTACATAATCTAGGGCCATGTGGTACTACATAATGTATGGGATGTGTCTCCAAATACGAGTTCTGCTGGCACCTTGCATAGCACCTCCCAAGTTCTCTCCTTTCCCTTCCCACTGAAAAGTCTTATCCTGCCAAATGTGGTTTAGTTCTCTTCCCTATTTATCTGCTGTTCTCCTCCATCTAGACAGACGACTGGCATGGATGTGTAAAGTCTGGCAAAGGCATTGTGAGCTGAAAGCAGAGCTGCCGTGCTGGGCTTTCCCTTGCTGGGGCTGCCAGGCCAGAGCGTTCCTGTAGCTCAGCTGTGCCTTGTTGAGCTGCTGCTGTGCAATTCCCAGGCATGGGATTGTGCAGGAAGCTCTAACAGGCTTCAGGTGTAGTGATTTTTTTACTTAAAGGAAAAAGCAAATAATCAGGTTGAGTATCATTCCTAAATGCACTCACAGTCACTTTGTATAACCTCCTACTACTTTTTGCAATGAAACCTCCTTAATAGACAGGCTTGCTCTGGGAGATGATACCTTGTACCTGGAACAGGAGCATTTAACTGCTTCAATAAAGGTGCTCTTAGCTTAGAGTGTGCAAGACAAGTTTGATTTTTGTTTCAAGATGTGAAAATTCAGTTTTCCTTGCCTAGTAGGTGTGGTTTTGTGTTGTACATAGTCTCATATGTAAAATGTACTACTGTGTTGACCCTGCATTTGTGTATAAAATAACACAGTTTGGTTTAACCTTTGACTCTATTTATATCCCTCTACTTTATTCAGTGCAAAAGAATAAGGAGGCATCCTAGAATTTTAGTGTTTAACAGCAAGCTCTCTACTCATTTAGAGGTTTTACTGTGGGTTATGACTGTAGAGAAAAATACAGTGTATATGTGGGCATTGTATTGTATTGATTGAGGAGCTGTATTGAAGCCTTAATCACTGACACAAAAGAGTGAATTTTTCTATACAAATATCCTTTGGCAATTATTGCTCACAGAGGTAACAATAGAAAATAATTCTATTTTAACAGAAGTTAGTATTTCAAATGTGTTGAGTACTCTGTGGGACTTGTGACTTTCTGCAGTTGCCCTCAGATCATCCCAAAGGCGTGTTTAAGGTGCATTAAGCAATTACTATTTAGTGTTTGTTTTAAAACACTTACGAAAGATGCAGCACAATAGAAGAGAACATTGGCCATGATCTGTGGTTTCATTTGCAATATATTCAATGGAGAGTCTGTAGTTTGTGTTACCCTTTTCTAGAACAAACTGTCTTTACTTGTGCTAAATTTGCCAGTATGCGCAGTTGAGCATCTGTAGTCATTATGTTTTAATTTGTGGACATTTTACATGTGTGTATAAGTTATTATTATACATGTTTATACATTATTATACATGCGTGTATAAGTTGGGAGCTGCAAACTAGAACTCAGAGATTCATGTACCCAGTTTTGAGGACATGTATCTCCAGTTTTGGTGGTAGGAGCACCTGAACCTTTTGAAGATAAAAGACAGAAGAGGGGTGATTGGAAGTTGTTGAAATATGTTAGTGGAAGGGTAGAAACATCGAAGACTGTGAATAGCTTTGCTTTCTTTCCCCTGAGTGAATTCTGTATGTTGTAATAAAAGACCAAGTGTATGTTGGGATGAATGAGTAATTCAGGGAACTGTCACATCTCTCCCACTCACCAGCCTGTGGAACCCACACTCAGGGGCACTCAGCAGTGATCTCGGCTGCAGGGCAGGAGATGGGAAGTTCCCAGCTAATCTGGCACACACACAGTTAAAAATGTTTGCTTATTGCTTCAAAGGCGTCACAGTGAACTCTCACACTGGGGTTCCAGTGGACATCATAAAAAGTTACTGTTTGTGAATGTGCAGACACAAAAGGAAAAAGGCTCAGTAAATAAAACACCAGTCTTGCAAGTAATTCTCAATATGGTGTTTGGTTTATGCACTTGGTATTTTCAGGTATGTTCTTCTCGAGTGTAACTTCCTTCAGAGGTCATACCAAAGCACCTGAAGCTCTTGTTCAAAAGTTAAAATAGCTTGATGCAGCAAGGAAGCAAAGTTTTGAGATCTAGAATGACAGCCTGGAAGGACTAAGTAACCGACCTTCCCTGGGTGTGAAGTGTTTTGAAGTGTGCTTGGGAATGAATGCTGTGGTTAAATTTAGACTTGCACAGTAAGCCTGCTTTATAAACTAATTTATTTTCAGCAGATTTTTTTTTTTCATCTTAGAGAAGATTTTTAGCGATTTTAGTTTTGAGAAAGATTGCAAGACTTTTGTTTTTCTCTCTTATCTCCATGCCTCTTATCCACATTCAGACCAAATAATAATTTCTGAGAACTTTTAATATTCATCAGGTTCACAAGCCAAACCACACTTCTGATCTTTTTGGACATTTTGTTTCCCCAAACCTCACCCCCTTTCACTCTTGTGGCCTTCCTCCTTGTCCCTGCTTTCATTGCTCTTTCCCCAGGGAGGCCTCTTTCTGTCTTGGATACATTTCTTCTAAACTGGGAACTGCTTTTACCCTTCTGGAAAAGAAAAACTGTAGAGAACTTAGAAATCCTTAGCTATGTAAAAATGCAAGCCACGGACTAGAATGCCTCCAGTGATGTAACTGATGACATTTGATTCTCTGAAGTTTCCTGACAGGGAAATGGGGATTTGGTGTGCCAGTAATAAAATAACATGTTTTAGGAAATTTCAGCTTTCCTGCATGGTTTCCCCACACCCCTTCTACTTTTAGAGATATCATATATTGCTGAGAAATGCCAAAGAGCAAAAAGAAACTTATTCTTTATGGTTCATCCTGAAAAATTATATCATACTTATAATTCATAATCCCTGAAAGTAGAAATTGCACTCAGTGTTCATGGAATCAGAATTAATAAGAAGGAAATATGTAGCTTTGTATATCTCAAATGAGCACATAGCTCATACGTTTAGGGTTGCATTTTCAATGTACATGTGTATATTCACTGAAAAAAACCCCAAAAATAAATTTATTCATTAACATTAACAATATTTCATGAAGAGAAGTTTGATTAATTTAATACTAATGTTTTCTAATTTCCTGCCCTTCTGAGAATCACTTTTAAACAGGATATTGATTCTGTTTACAAAAAAGAGCCAGTTTATTAATATAAAACTGGAGCTGTGCCCAGATGGAAATATGTACTCCCTTGCAGCTCTCTGCATTGTGTTGGAGCTAAATGCTGAGGTTCACCCATCCACAAATAGTGTCTGTCTTTATAGCAAAGGACTTTTGGGACTTTATTTTCTTTTTAATGCTTCTTTCTTTATATCTGTGGTAGCTTTCCTGTAGAGAGTACCTGCCTGCTGTCTGCTGAGGGGCTGATCCAGTGCAGGTTAAATGCTGAGGATGTCAGTAGGGGTCCAAGGCTCTCATCCTGACCTGTGGAAATTACCCTGGGCTGTGTTACTGATTTCAGTCCTTACAGAGTTATGCCCTTTCCAAAAGAGATTTGTAGACACCATTCATGTAATATGCATAATTTATTTACAAATACATTTGTTCAGTGACTAATTTCTTGGTCACTGTTTTGCATTTGTTTAACTGTTGAGCTGGAAATTTGATTTTGTCTCATGGATGGATGAATGGTTAGCCTGTGTGATGTTTGTTTTTCAGAGGAACCTTAGTACCTCAGAAAGAGATATTTAACTCAAGTGTAGAGTGGTGTGCATATATAGAACAAAAATATGTGTCCCTTCCCCTCTGATATCTGAGTTTTTAAAAAAGCTTATGGTTTTGCTGTCTCTCTCTTGACTTGAACAGCTGATCACAGTTTTGGAGTTATAATTTGTGATAATTTGAGTACAAGGGGAACCAGCACGAGAAAGACGTGGATGTGTTGGAGGGGTCCAGAGGAGGACATGAAGATGCTCACAGGGCTGGAGCACATCTGCCATCCATTTGAACTTCATTTGAATTATTAACTGATTCACTGGAATTATTTGAATGCACTCATTTATTCAGAAATTACTTATTCAGAAAGTAAATAGCAGATTGCAACAAATGTACATTGCAAAGAAAGGATGAGCAAATTCGATCTGCTGTGATGAGTCTGAATTTAACTGTATTGGCTGGAGTTTAATTTGGGGGAAAAATTATCATAAATATGATGATAGAGCATCTGATATTTTTCTGGTAAATAACTGGTCATGTAGAAAAGCCTCTCAGTCTTCCACCCTCACAAATCTTTTAAATTCCATCATTCCTTGGGATTTTAAAATTACTTCCAGTATGTTTAAAAGGGGCTGCTGACTAGAGATGAGTGAGCTACCCTTCTCTTGAGATAAAGTAGATTATTTGGCTGGCAGCCCCTAATTCACTTGTCTTGCTATCAGTCACAGTGGAAGTATCTTTATGTTTTTTGAATCAAATGTTCATAGCACTGAACCCAAAAATCAATCATGTGATACCCAGTAACAGCTCGTTTGCTTATTAATGTAATTGCGCACTCTGAGAACACTCAATTTTCAGTATTTTTAAATTTCTGTGGTTATTTTAACAATTGTTGCTTCAGACTTCAAAATACTGTGTAAATTAGTCAGTGCATTACTCTGTCCCTCATGTTCAGGCTCGTCCCTACTTCCCTCCAAATCACTCAAAGCCCAATGCCTTTTGGTGTGGGGGCTGACAACAAATCCTTTGAGTAATTCCAAGTCCCGATTTTGAGAGAAACATTTTATTTCCCCTAATTACCTTTATAAAAAATGCACTCAACCACCCTCTTTTCTTGAAGTAAAGCCCCATTTTCAGCCACTTCATTCCTTGTGCTTTACCCTGTTCGTTTCCAAGCCCTGTATTCATGAAGGTGTTTCGTGGTTCTCTCGGAGTTGTAACGATTTGTATCGCCTGCTAACCTGTGCTTTTTCCTACTTGTCTTTTGTCTCATTGTCTCTTGATCCCCAGCTTCATTCCCCATTTTTACATCTCATACAAACCTACTGTGTCTCTTTCTGCTTTGTATTGATCTTAAAGACCTCCCTCTAATGTGATGATTGTAATAAATGAGACTGTGCAAAGGCTAGGTAGAGGCTGATGAACAAAGCTGGCGTATCTCCCATCTCTGGGCTTGATCCATTCAAGTTGGTGAAAAATCTCTTATTGATTTTTGTACAGCAATGTCAATATTAAATTTCCATGTATCTGTATTTATAACTGCATTTCTGATAGTGAATTTTCCTCCTCCTTGGACAGGAACTATCTTTGTCTGTGTTACCACAGCATCTTGGCAACGGAGACAAATCCGGGTTTAGGATTTCATCTCTTTTGTAATAGAATCATAAAATCATTTAGGTTGGAAAAGACCTTTAATACCCTCGAGTCCGACCGTAACACCAAACCTAACATTGCCAAGTCCACTGCACAAGCATGTCCCTCAACACCACATCTGCCAACCTCAAAGACTGGGAAAGAAAAGGAGAAAAGGATTTGGGTGTTGCTGATCACCTTGCTGCCACGATGGAACCAGTGAATTTGTCCACTCTCTGTTCAGTTTTATAATTATTAATTCTGTAGAACACTGAGAGAGGGCAAACAGCATTGGGATTTATGGGTCAGGACACTTGTCTGGGAGGGTGGGAATGAAGTTCCTGTTCTGCTTCAGCAGTGTCACTTTGTGGATTGTCACATCAGGAAACCAACTGCTGTACAAGGGGGATTCTGAAGACATTGAGGTGACTGTGTACAAATGAGTTTGAGCAAAAAAAGCTGCAGAATCGAGCAGCGGTAGATGCAACCTTTATTTCTTTATTTCTTGGCTGGTGCTGCTCAGCAGTTTCCTTGATGACTCAGTTACATGGTGAAATCAGCTTTCTGAATCCAAAGAACAGAAATGCCTTTTATAACAAGGGAAGGTTCTTTCTTGGTAATCTGTTCACAAAGTAGAACATTAACCCGCTGAATATCTTACTCCCTTAATATAAATGTCATCTTTTTTAATGTTCAAAGCACAGATTTTACACAGGGAAAATTGGGAGGTCTTGCAGAATAGAAATGAGAACATTTTAGTGCATTAGTTGACTTACAGGGTGAGAACGTCACCCCAAGCATGTGGGTTCAGCTTTTTGTACTTGCTTGGTTATAATTCTTTTTATATCAGTTGAAGATGACCTATTTTTCTAGTAGTAAGATTTGAATCTCTAAAAAATGAACCATTCTTGTCAAATGAACAAGACCTTCCTCCTGTTTTAAAAAGATAGTTATTTTCATGCATATTACCTGTAGTCAGCTGCTTTAAGTAAAAAAACAGACCAATGATTTAGTGTTTTTGTAGATCACCTGCTAGTAATACAGAGGCAAAAATAATCCATATCTCTGCACATCTCAGTATCTCAGCCTACCTCTGTTTTTTGAAAGGTGACATGGAGGTTTGTGATCAAGAATCTTTTTAAACAAATGGACATGTTAAGAATATGACTGTCTGAAAGGTGCATTACTGAGCATGTGCTCACTGACCATCCTGGAGTCAGGCAGTGCTCACAAAAGCAGGAACTTTGGTATTTTAAAAGGAATTATTGGCACAGTTCTAGGTGAACAAAGACTTTGCCAAAACACTGAAAGCTTCCCAGGGCAGACACAAAAGACAGGTTCACAAAGCAGTGGTGTAGATTTGGTACCTAATTTCCATTGATGCAAATTTTGAAAAAATCACATAAGGAGATGCCTGGTTTCCTTTGACTCGGAAGGAGCCCCGTTGCTGCCATGATGTCATTCCATGGATTACCTTAAACACAAGTGCAGCTCTGGCCTTGGGAAGTCAGAGGGTTTCAGTGGTGCAGAGATGTACTGTGTTAGTTTGCAAATCATACAATAATTTAAGTTGGAAGGGCCTGCCAAACTTTATCTTCACACACAGTAAAATTGAAATTTTCAAAATTATTATGTATATTTACAAACTATTTGTCACTGTAGTAATTATATGAATGCTACTTAGATTTGATTTAAGAATGAACAGGACCTTTTCTGGAACAGGGGCCCGTGTTCACGGCAGCCTGTCATTAATTAGTCTAAAAGACACCAATGGCTATTATGAAGGAATATAAAGATGTATAAAGAATATAAAGATCCTGCAAGTAATTTTGGGACATATTAGACTGTCATCTACTCACTGCATTCATGCCACAAGTTGAGAACTGCTGTCATCACAAGAGGAGTTGTTAGAAAACCAAAGTATCTCTGTACTTGGTGTTACTGGTTTTTATCTTCTAGAGACAATAGTATAAATTATATCTAAAATATAAACATTTGTCTCTGCAGTATTTTTATTTAATTTCTGCTATGATGGCAGTTTTGTGCACTTCAGCTTTACCCTCATACTTTTTTTCCGCTCCACCTTTATCTCCATTGACACATTTTTAAGTTCGAAATATTTGCATTTTCTTTTGGTTGAAATTCATCCTGGCTGTGCCAAGTTCCTTTTGCCTACTGCACTTTTTGCTTACCCACAAAGAATTATACTTATCTCACCATACCTTGCTGCAGCAGAACACTCTGGTGCCTTTTCCACCAAGCTGACTTTTGAATTGAATGCCTCTCCCGTGGACGTGTCCTGCAGGGACAGGTTCCTGCTGTGTCCCCCGTGCTGAGGTCAGTGAGTGTTATCCTTCCTCACAGGCTCTTCCTTGTTTTCCTGGTGGTTTTTCATCATGACCCTGCAGACGAGCTGCTGGCCTCACTGCTAGTGAGTTTTTATTTGTTCCTGTATGTGTTAAGAATATTTCCTTTTAATTTCTGTAGCTTCTGTGAGAGAAACTTAGAGTGCACTTTTAAGTAAAAGGTCCTTCTCTGTGACTGAGAGCAGAAGTTGCACAGCTTGCTTGTGCCCTGGCCACTGTACAGTGGACATTGGAATCCTTTCTGTTTTCAAATGGGTTTGCACAGTACATGAATACTGAATGTGGTCTATTGCAGAATGGTTTTGGCACTCTTTTTTAGTAATTACATATCATTATACTGCTATTTAAATGCAACCTGCCTAAACATTTTATTAGTACTTTACTACTTAATTAACTACTTAATTATTGCTGAAAACAGTCCCCATACTGAGACTTATTCCACTTAAGCATCTATGCTAATGAAATGTAACTCCCCTTTTGATGGAATATATGACATTCTGTGGAATATTTTTTCTTGGTTGGTTCTTGAAAGTGAGCCACTTATTTAGTGCTGAGTATCTGAAATTATTTAAAACAATATCTGCTAATGCTTTCTGCATAAAAATTGATAATTGTATAAATAAAATTCTCAGCAATAATTCACTTTCTTGTCTGGGTGAAGAGCCTTCATACAACATGCCACCAAGCTCTAAAGTGTTCAGATTTTTCTGCTGCTAAATCAACAATTGTGTTAGCCTTGTCGTGTCACTACATGTGTCATTTCCTTTGGTCTCTGACTCTTCTGGTGTGTTCCATAGGTTCCAAGCAGTGGAGAATGGCATGACCTGCAAATGTTGTAATTTCCCAGGGATGTACACACAGAAAACAAAAAAGGTGTTTGGGTTTGGGAGCCAAAAAAAAGTAGAAGAATTTTCTATTTGCAAATGGATTTTTTTTTTAAAGATAATTTTTAATGGAGGAGTGCTGGGTATATAAAATAGTGCTCTAGAGAGTTCTGGAGCTCTGCAGGATTTCTGGGAATTAATGCTGTTACAATGATGGAAGATTACTTAGAGCCTTCTGCATACATGAAGGATGTGTCGTGATTTTCTTCCATAAACTGCAAGCTTAATACTCCACACTGACAATCTTTTACGTTCCTCTTTCTTTAGGAAGCTCAGATAGAGGAATTTAGCAGCATGTATGGAGAATTTGCTTCCAAAACTGAAGTTCTGCAGGACTTGGTTCTCTTCTCACACTTGTGTAGGCCAAGGGCAACCCATGACAGACTCCTTCACAGGCAGTGACATTGGTTTCTCATAAAGTTATTCTGTGGTCATAGTTCTGTATTTCCAGTCTGTAAGAGCATGGAGGGGAATGTGGTGTTTGAAGAGAAAATCTCCTCCCTGCTGCTATGTTCTTCTGTGGGACATTGCCATCTTTCAAGTGCCCTAGATTTTGGTCAACCATTTGAACTCACAGTCAGCTCAAATTTATCTCCTTTGGCTCTGATGTGTCTGTGTCATCTGCAACCCCTGCTGCAGCTGTTAACATCTGGCAGAAAGACAGGGCTGAAGGACAGGGGGAAAGACTTTCTGACCACTACAGCAGGGTTTGTCAGGCCTTGTTTCTTAATGCCATAGGTGGTGGTTTTGTCTAAACCTTGGACTTAGGCTTTATGAGGGCCATTAGATGGGAGAAAAGACTTCCATAGATCTGTGCAGGGACATTTTCTCAGAGTATTTCCATCCTGGCCATGTTAGATGTCTGTACAAGCTAATTCTTATCTGCCATTTCAAAGCCCAGGCTTAATCAGAGCAGGACAAACTGACATTACATGGATGATACTGGCTGTGAGTAGAGTTCCTGGAGGAGATGGGTCAGGCCATGGAGGTCCGTGGGGCCAGATGTATAAAAAAACTTCTTCGTGTAGGCACTTGTAGGCCCAAGCAGCGTGAGGATGGCAGAGCTGGCTGTCCTCAGCCTTTAACTGGAAACTGTAGCTGATCCCTAATGGGGGAAGCTGTAAATTCACAGCTGGTCTATAATTACCCTTAACTAACACTCTGAAGGTAATAACTGGAGTCTTTTCTTCTCCCCTCCGTTCCCCTCCTCCACAGGTGTCCAATGTGGTTATTTACACCTGTGAAGAGCGAGTAAGAAAGTAGGTATAAAATGCTGTCATTCTGGTTTGGCAGTGTTTAACAACCTTGTAAATGAGTGTTCAAATCTTCAGGTGGAAGATTGGGTACTCTTTAAAAATATGTATTTTTTTAATCCTCACTTTTTTATGCTCTTTTTCCATCCTGAATAGAATACCTAGAGTGATCATGCACAGTGATGGTTCAGTGGGGAATTTTTTAAGAGGAGTTAATTTAAAAATGATTTAGGAAATCTCGTGATTTCATCAACCACTCCACAAGAACACTGTGAAGCAAAGTAGCGTGCACAGATACTCCTTTGGGAATAGGACAGATGAGTTGAACTGTATTTTCATTAGGAAAATGTACTCCTTTTTATATCTGTGCAAGTATTAAATATTATCAATTCTAATGCTCTCATGAAACCCTTCGGCACTCAGCCTTGCCGGGGTTATCACTGGGATTTTGGTCAGAAAGGATTGTAGGACAATCCTTTTCGTGTTCACAAACCTCTTTCTCATCAGTTTGCTGTTTGCTATTTTCTCAAGCGTTTGTCCTAATTTAAAATTTGAGAACTTCTGTAAAGTTGGAAGAAAATCGAGATAGTTGCCTGCATTAGCGGTTTAAAAATTCCAGGAATTTTTTGCATTTTTATGGTGTGCTTCCATTCTGTTGGTAAGAAAAGTGTTCTCTGAGTGAGGGTTAAATGCATTCTTGACACTTGATTCCCTCCCCTGCCTGCTGACTCACCATTTCATTGGCACACAGCCATGGTACAGTTGTGGAGTGTGTTTACCAAGTGCTTGAATCACAAATGGAGAGCTGTTGGATTTTCTCATACTTGAAATGGTTGGGAAAACTTTTAGCCTTTCAAATCAGCCATATTGCAGCCTGATCCCTTAAAGCTCAGTTTTAGTCTTTGAATATATTTTTAGATGAAAAGCATTTATTTAAAAAACATCATTTAGGAGACAGTGTCTTTGTGTTCTAACTAGTTATAGCCATGTACGGAAAATGAGTTCTACTAGGTCTAACCTGTGGGATATTCCTTTCCAACTGGCATCACATTAGCATCCAGGAGAATAAGTCTGCTTCATCCTGCTACATGTAAATACATGAAGAATAAATTGTGCTGTTTTTCTGGTCTGATGAAGGCAGGCACAGCACGGTGCTGGGGATGGGGTGGGTGTTACAAGCACCATGTCCGGGGCTTCCTCTCAGAAATGAAGGGAGGGTTTGGGTCAAGCAGTCACCAGTTCTGGACCCCACAATCCAACCAGTAGGATGCTGCTCATCCGACCTTTGCCCATGGAGCAGGAGCATCCCCTGGCAGTGCAGCCAGCAGGAGTTTGGAGCTGTTGCTCATTTTGTGTCTAGTGGGCAAAAATGAGACCTGAAGGGAATGGTTTGCCAGAGTCTGAGCCCCTGTGACACACTTGCTGCAGCTGCATACAAAATAAACAAGTGAGAGACTAAAATAATGCAGATCTTGGATAATTAGGCATGGGAAGAGTTTTATGTGAATTGCTGTATTCATTTCATGAAAGTGAATACCCCAGAGCCTGGTGGGCAGCATATGGAGTATCCAGGCATGTGGAAGGACAGCAGTAGGAAATTGCTGATCTTTTTGGAGTAACAGATAGTGTAGTACTTATTTACAGACACATCAGAAACACATTACTGGATGACTGTGAATAACTTATTTCTAGATGATAGTAATTAACTCCGTTCTAACAAGTCAAGATTGCTGCTTAGTGTTTAAATAATTTTTCATTCTAGAAACTCTAATGTTAGATGCAGCTTTTTATCTCACATCTTAAGAAGCAGCATTAGTTCAACAGCCCTCGTTTCAAACATGACTCTTGGTTGCAAAGAGCATTTTCACTTTTCTCTTTACCTTTGTTCACCAATATATTTCTATGACCAACGTATAAAATCAGTTTCACAGGTGTGTTACACAGCCATTCAGAATCCAAGCTGGTAAATGTGACTGGAGTTGAGGAAGGTTAAAACACAGCAGGGTATGACTTTCTACTAACAGGAGTCAGCAATAACATTGAAAATGTTGAAATTTATACAAAATTTCACAGACACTGCTGTTAAATTTTGAACTAATGAAACCCTTCCTCCAATGTTTATTATGCCTTTCTCATCAGAGTATGTTATCTTCCGAAGAAATGGCTACAAGATGTTCCTGTAATATTACTGTGAAGGAGTTTGCTGTGGTATCTGTCAACCACTGGTTTTTCTCTAGAAGCAAGTGAAATCAGGAGGAGGATCTCCATTAATGCTGGTGGCTCCTGACTTAGATCCGGGGGTTTGTTCAAGTGCCACCAGTGTCAGGAAGTGATAAGGAAAGGTGATACAGTTTAACATAGAATTTTTAAAGTTACTAAATACAACATGTTTCATTTTCTCAAAATGAAAATTGCCTTCTTTCTCCCATAGTACTCTTGTTTGTTCCAGATGAAAATTACTGAGTCACACCAGACTGGCTTAATAATTGGAATTCAACAAAGTTTTTAGCAGCTCTGTTTTTATTATATATCTGTAATGAGCAAATTTGTAAAACCAAGGAAAGAGTATAAATTAAAGCAAAGTGGTGCTAACACAGTTCAAATGGTTTGAATTCTAGAGGGGGTTGTTAGGCTGGCTTTCTTAGTAATCTGAAACTCTCCACTGGAGATTGGTTTTGAGGTTAAGTCAGAGTCGTGAAGAGATACATTATGTTTGATTAAATTTTACTTCTGAGGGGTTTCATGATGAATAAGACACCCAAGAAGAGGTGAATTCCTGAAGTTAATATGTCCAGAATCAAACCTGACTTTTTCCTTTGCAACCAAACTGTCCCCTAATCCAACTTCTGACAACTGTTTTGCTTTGAACACCCCCAGTGTTTAAACTTGTGTCTTTCTGATTTTTTCACATGCTTTCATTTGCTGTTCATTTCTTTCAGAACCTCTCCCTGTTCTTGCTACATGCAATATTGTTTCTGTTATTCAAAATGAGAAGTGGCACATCTTAGTGTATGTAGAGCTTTGACCTGTTTTTGTACCTTAATTGTGATTAATACCTTCCTGTTCTTTTATAAATCAATTACTTCTTTATATCTACTTAACAGGTTCCTCTTCCATGTAATTTGTATATTAATTTGTGCAACAAGGACTGACATTTGAAAAAGCTTGAAACCCCCCCAAATATTTGGATGACTTTTCAAAGACTTTTTGCTTTCTTTTAAAAATGAGTTATTTAAAATAAACTTCACATGTTGACAATCTGTGTCAAAACTAAACCAAACTCATCAATAAAACTGTTAGACAGGAAGGGTGTCACACCCTGTTCATGATGTGCACATTGCTTACACTCCAGTGGAAGCTACGATACGTTAATTCCCGACAAGAGTCACCCTAATAAATAATGGGATTTGTTGATAGTGAAGCAAGACTAAATTGCTCAATCCTCTGCTCCAAATAGCTGACCATGGTTTTTACTAACAGTGTCTGTCAGTTTAAAGCCAACCAATATAACTGCTAGAACGTAACTGTTTCCTTTGAGTGAAGTGTAGGTAATTTTTTCAGACCTTGTTGTATAGCTGGGTTGGCTAACCCTGGGTCTCTGGAAAAATATCCTTCCTTTTCTGCCCCAGGCAGAAGTAATTTACAGTTACTCTTCAAATCATGGGAGATAGATTACAAGCAGCATTCATGGATGCTACGGGCAAAGGATGCTCTGGTACACAAGAGCCCCTGGCAGGAATGTTGTCTGGAACCACGTGGAGGGACCAGGCTGATCCACCTTCCCCTGCACCAGGCTGGGGCTGGGCTGAATCTTGGCCCTCCTGGCAAACACCACTTCAAAACCAAATTCCCTCATGTGGAGCCAAAATGCTGCATGGAGCAGCTGGCTCTGGGCAGGAATGCTTTAGGTGATGTTCAATATCAAATAGTGGAAGTGATACTGGTGGAGAAGGTGTCCTGAAAGTGCTTTTGTGAGATGGTTCTTGATGGTCTTCTTGGATTTGGTCAAGAAATGGTAATTGAAATGGATCATAATTGATTTCAGAGAGTTCTTACTGCAGTGTGTCTTAGTGCCCTGGGTTTTGCCATTTTGAAAAAAAGAATTCTCCTCTGGAAAGCCCGCAGTGTGCCTGGTCTCTTTGGAAAGGCAGGAGCCCATGAATAGCATTATCATATATAATGGCTACCACTTATCACGTTCATTCTGATTATGTAAAACTGAAAATCACTGCGTTGAAATGAAGTTTCAATGTTTTTATTCAAAGCAGCTTCTCACAATGTATAAATACTGCATATTAACACACATGAAAAATACAACTTCTAAGGCACCCAGAAATGTGTCCATACACTAGTTACAGGACCATCAACAAATAAATTGTGTACAATTTGATCTAGACAGTCAATATTTGATATATCAGAAGATACAAGTCCCTCAGTACTGTACCAGTTTCAGAAAATATTTACAACACTGTGATATAGGGGTGCCTGTACCCTTATAATATTATAATATGTACTCATCGTTACAAATATTAGAAACTGTTTTAGTCTGTTCCATGGCATTCTGACAAAATAACTTAAGGGCCTAATTTGCAAAGTTCTACAATTAATTATTTGTGCAAGTTCTGAAAATAAATTTACATTGACATAATTTGTGAATTTTTTGGTTCTTTGCTTCATCTCAGAGGTTTGGTAATAAGCCTTACCAATAGACATGCCATCCCAGCTGAACATCATTCATCACTCCTTTCCCAATAGCTCAGTGGATACATCTTTCCCCCTTACACCTGACATGGATGAGAACGCAGTGTCTGAAGCAGAAAGAGACTATTTGATCTTCAGTACAAATGTCAAACTAGTTCACTGGCAAAGGAACTAATGCTTTGTTAGAATAATGCAATTCTTTGGTCCTTTGTTTTTATGGAAGGCATAATATTTTTATTCACTAAAAATCGAAATCCTGTCTGTGAGCAAGCAAGCTAGTGAATGACTTTCAGTGTAGTATTTAAAATAGCAGTAAAGAGATTTAATATGGCTTAAAACATACGGTTAACTGGGCAGACACAGATAACACATCGAGGATACCGAGTACCCAAATGTACTATGATAAGATTGTCTATAAGTCTCTTATGTAAACTTCTTTAGAGTCTCCTAAAGAGTGCTGGCTTTAGCCAGATTTGACTTTTATAGACCCAGCCACACAAAGCCTGAGATTAAACTACCATGGTTGGGAGCACAAATGCACAGTTTATATATAACAAAGCCCATGCTGACAAGTCTACCTATGTTGTTCAAAAGAAACAACCCGTATTATCCTTTTCACAAGAAAAACTTAAGGCCCTGTACTCTTGATTTGCTAACTTTCTTACAGCAATTATTTGGGGAAGTCCTTAGTGCTACATAAGCAATTATGCAGCTTTAAAGATTTCTTGTACCTAATGGTAAGGCTTATTCACAAATGCAATACATTTATAAATTATATTTAAAAGTGTAAAGGCTGGCAAAATAATTAAAAAACCCAAAACCAAAAATAAAACAAACCCCAACAAAAATTGTCTTTTCATCCCTAACATTAAAAGAGCATTTTATTCTAATGAAAAACTATTGGCACAAAACCATTGTATTATAGATTAAAAGAACAGTTCATAGTAGTGAAAAAGATTGCCTAAAACGCATACCCTAACCTACCACAGAAATATAAAAGTTTATATTTTGAAAATATATACTGTATTAAAGTTTGTAAGCTTATTTATTTAAACAGAAATGTACTGAAATAGTAAACTAAGCAACACTTATCTACAGCAAAAATATACATGCAGGACAACACAAAATAAATTGCTTACCTTTAATATCTACAAATGCAAAACTGTAGATTTTTAAAGATTGTACAAAACAATTTACACAAGAATAAAATAACATACTTAAACAACAAATTGCATTTTTAATCTTAAATACTGTGAATATTAGTAAAGGTACCCAGACTAATATGTACAGTACATCTAGATATCTGAATACCTAGTAAGGATAGAAACACAAGAGAAAATTCAGATTCTGATATTTAAATACTGGAAAAGAAGCTTTCAACATTGTTATTACTCTTTTTTGAAGGGAAAATAGATTCCATGAAAACTAGATTGTAACTGTATAGATATGAATAATTAAAAATGTTAACTATGGTTAGCGCTTGCTTTAATGGAAAAATAATTATAGAAAATGTATTTCAACCAT
Organism: Orthonyx spaldingii; assembly: GCA_013397795.1. Taxonomy (NCBI): domain Eukaryota; kingdom Metazoa; phylum Chordata; class Aves; order Passeriformes; family Orthonychidae; genus Orthonyx; species Orthonyx spaldingii. Next base: position 2,489,563 of record VZTJ01002441.1, read on the forward strand.
TCCTTTGTCATAAAAAATGCTAAGATACAGATATCTGAAAATTCAGATGAAATGGTGCAGTTTAAAAGATCCAACAATGTAAGATTCTTCCCTGTTTGCAAATCTCGTTCGGAACGCATTCCTTCACATTGCTGAGCAATCTTGCTGTATTTATCTACAAAAACTAAGCATAGTATTGAAATAAACTTCCTAATATCTTGTTAACACATGACTCGGAGTTATGGCTCTCTGGACGGGAATAAAGGAAATAAAGGAAACGGAGAAATTGTGGTACTTTCCATTGCCTTTTTTTTCTTTTTCTGAAGGTGTATGCTGGAGGCCTGATTGTGCAAACACGTGTGTGTGAGTGCTTTTCACTTGGGTGATCCCTCTTTTTCCAGGTGACTCCGTGTGCCCCTGCCATGCCGGGACCTTGATCCAACGCGCCCTGCGGCGCTGCTGGCAGGTTGAGGACAAGAGCAAGGGTTGGTATAAAACAAGGGGTGTATCCATCACTTCATACAGTTAGTGAAAGAGTTCTCTTTCAGTCATTTTAAAATAAGCTAATTGTTTTGATGAATTTCTTTTAAAAAACAATTAGAAGCCAGATTCTGTCTTTTTAATGACGAATTTCCATGAGATCTCCTGCATTTAGGGTAATGATTTCCTTAAAATTCCGTGGTACAATTAGGACACAAAAACAGCACTTCTAATTATTTGTGGAAAAAGAAATGTTACATTAATGTGTTGAAGGCTACTGTTTACCGTGATCACCTGTTTGTTAACTTTACAAAGGCTTTCTTGAAACTCTTTATGGAAATACTAAGGGGGAGAAAGCTGAGCAGCCTCATTTGCAGAGGTTTAAACCATAATAAGTCACTGAGCTCAAGGATGGAGAGCAAGTGCACAAATTACAAAGCAAACAAATGTGCAAAGCTTCTGCTTCAAGAGGTTTCAATTTGGGCGTACTCTAATGGCAGGTGAAGTCTCAGAGCATGCTCCTGTCCTTTCCACATGAACTGCCCACAGCAGGAAAGAACTGAGAGAGATCCAGTGTTCAGAAGTCAGTCAGTGTCACTGAACAGTACTAGGATCACATTTGAAAAGAGCAGATTGGATTTTCCTTGTTTATTGTGGACTGCTTTTATGGATAGCCATAAGTTCTTGTAACAGGTGGTGGGGTGGCCAGATGAGGAGAGCTGGGAAAAGCGAAACAAAAGCTCTGCCTCCGCTTAGTTCAATGCCTAGCACCTTGTATAAACTGCTGGCCCACACCCAAAGGCCTCCAGAGCAGAAATTATCTCACACCTGAGGAATCAGGCAACACGACTAAGGCTCATAAGGATTTGCTTTTAGACTTCAGACCAAAAGGGGTGTTTAAACCTGAAAACAGTACGATGCCACGGAACGGCACCACTCACCCTGTTACTGATATCTGGCTAACAGGAATATAGTAAACTGAAATAAAGCATCTGGTTGGTGAGCCCTTCAGTGCTCCTCAAGAAGGCAGAAAGTGAAGAGAGACTTAAGGGGGACTCACTGTGTCAGAATCCACTTTTTTTTTTCCTCTTAACCCTGGCAAATGAATCTGTTTCATACATTTTTTGTACAATTTTACACATAGAGGAGCATGCACGTGGCTGTTTTGTTTACTGCCCACAACATTCTGTGTGTTTTCTATATATTCTTTATTTTTCTACTCAGTTTGCTGCTGAAAATGTGTTTGCATTCTCATGTGATGCCATTAATTCAGTCAAGGGAAATATGAAAATAAGATCTGTGATCAATCAACAGCTGAATATGAACACAAAATAAATAAGTTAAATAAATTCAACAAAGAAAAAAATTCTAGTCGTTTTTGTAAACTAACTTTACATATTATACATATAAATTATCAGATTTTTCCATTAAACTGTTAGAACTTAGAAAACAATAATTAACATATTTCTAATGGATGGTTTTTGGGTCTACGAAAGGTCGTGCTGACCCGGATTTTAGACTGAGCCCTCTGTGTCAGCCCAGATGTGCTGCAACAGCAAGAATAAGTTCAGAAGGACAGACAGAATGAACCCTTACAGGTGGGTGAGCCTTGCTGGGCCTCAGTGGTGCTTCTCAGCACATGGAATGTAGAGTTGGATGTGGATGAGCAATGTGAAAGATGCAGCCTCTGCACAGGTTACGTGCACTGAACGCCTGCCCACGTCTTGGTTACACAAAATCAAACCAGCTACAAGCGGCTGTGCAGCTCCCAAGGAAATCCACACAGCCACAGGCATTGGGATCACTGTCACAAATTCCTCACTGATGCATTGCCTCTGCTTCTCAAACACGGTCATGTCTGACTCTGGTCACAACTGGAGCAATTTCTCTTCAAGTTAGGCCAAGACATCAGACTTCATAAATTTTGTCCTGCAAGTAGCTGAATAATGAATCCAGTCCTTTGGAAGAACTCCAGAGTTGTTTTAACATCTGACACTCTTTCTCATTCACATCTTCAAGTCCAGATTTCAGGAAGCTCCGCACGAGACATTTGGACTCTTCCAATACCTAAAGCCAAAATACGACTCAGTATTTTATTTTGAATCTGAAAAAACTACTGTGGATAATGGTGAGACCAGCATTTTTAGACTACCGACTCTGTTTTACAATCTAAATAACTCCTTTGGGCACAGAAATTACATTTGATTTATAGCCACAAGTCCACTGGCTGACAGTCAGCATCTTTAAGAATTGAGGTTGATGGGTTAGTGCCAGGTTTTTAAAAGAATGAGGGATTCTGAAGTACCTTACTTTATTGAAGGTCTGCCATGAAGCACAACAAGGAGCTGAACTCCCTCACATTGAAATGAAAATGTGTGAGGCACAATATACTGGCTACCTGTTTTCTGGAAGGTGGCCTTTAAGGTTAGACATGTTGGAAACCCAAATGTGGATGTCCATCATCTTTAACAATTTTCCCTCATGTATTATTTCCTTATCAAAATAGAAATTAATAGGAAAGGGCCTTTACTGCCAATCTCTTTTTAAACCTATTTACTTATGTTTTTATACAAGTGAAATATTTTATAAAAGAATGGTGCTGAGCAAAACAAGCACCCTCTGACTGAGTTCTGCAGTTAGATTTACTTGGCAGATGCAACACCAGAGATCTTTGCAATAGAAATCCCAACCTCAAGCCCTTAGTAATTGTTGCCAGTTCTGAAATGCATGAACTGCAGCTCCATGGGTGCTCCCATAGTTCAGCTCATTTTTCCCAGACCCATTTTTAAGCACATTGAGATTGATTCCTTTAAAATTAGTTTTGAAATACACAACACCAGTAGGTATGCCACAAGGAACTCAACTGGTCAAACAAACCCATTAATAATCCCAACATTACTGATTTTCTGAGGACAGAAGATTTAATATAACTAATACAGTGTTCTGGGGTAAGGGAGGTGCATTCTCTTCACTCAGCTTTGTCAACACCTTCATGTTAAGCCCAGTTCCTACCTGTTGCAGGTTTCAACACTGCTATTGCGAAGTACTATTTGTCTTTAACTCAAGTAAATGGTGTTAACAGCAAATCAAGGGGCCTGTGTAGTTTTTGTGGTCTGTTCATGAGCAAGTCTTTGAAGGTTTATCTTTGTCCACAAGTCAGCACCAGTCTCCCTAAGGGGTCTTGAGAAAATTTCATTGACAGCCAATAGCAGTGAGGGAAGGAAGAATTCACAGTAAGGCCCAGAGGTTTTCCCAGCTCAAATAATACATGCTACATCAGCATCATCAAATAAAATTCTGCTACATTTCCAGAGAGTTTCATTCTCAATGTCTTCTGTGAGATCTAATCTGCACTTTGTTTAATTAAAAATCTCTTGTGTCTCTACCTCCTTTTACAGCAGATCTTTTAAATGAAACTGAGGGATGCTGAGACAGTGTCAGGCATAGGAATATAACAGGAAACTATGACAATTTTCACTTTAATTACTGCAGTTTTATTGCAGTCAGTATCACTTTCTTCACTGCATGTTTTTTAAACAAGGATGTGCCCAGAATAGGAGTATATCTGCCTGAAGGGAAAAACCCTCAGGAAGTAAAGATAGGAAAGGATTTTCTTTCGACTTTTGTGTACACAAAAGGAAAGTTATAGTATACACTGTGACCAGACTGTGTTCAAATCCCTCTTGTCTGTATCTCACCTCTCCTTCACAGCACAGCTTAGCTGGCACTGTCCTACTCTTCTGGGGTGCTGTGCAGAACATTCTGCAGCAGCAGGAACTGTGCAGGTGCAGAAAAGAAGGCAGACTCAGCTGAAACATGGTAGGCCAGGACTAAGTGAAAGGCAAATCTGTTTTCTTATGGGGCCTGCAGAGGTTTCCCAGTGCAGTTGTACAGTTTCACACTGTTACACCTTCATGAAGGAAACCTGTGCTAAAATCCCCTTTCAAAATCTGGGGCAAGGAGGTGCCACTCATATTGAATAAATGTAGAGATGGGGAAAGGAAATAACCACGCTGTCCCTGAAAAATGAGGACCTCACTGACCCCCATCCAGGTTTTCTGATGGCAGCTTTCTTTCACAGGTATGGTTGTGGAAACTGAGGGCCCACATGTGATGAGCCTTAGGAGCACACCTTACCTCTGTGAAACGTCATTTAGTGAAGGAGTTTGATTTCTTACCACTGCACTGCAGGATGCCATTTCTTTCACTCGTAGCATCACTTCTTGGCTAAATGTTGTTGGCCAAAATACTTGTGACACCAGTCCTCTGCTGCAGGCTTCCTGTGCTGTCAGCTTTCTCCCACAGAACAACATTTCATTTGCCTGTGAAACCAAAAGATTCTGGTAATCCTGGGTTATAATTCCCTTAAAATTTTTCTCGTACTTGCCTGCTATTTTTACGATTAAATTACAAATGTTCTTCTGTATCTTTCCATACTGCAAAATACTTTAAAAGGAGTTTCAGTAGCTATTTAAGGATTGTGCAGGTGGCCAGAACACAGCATGGGTTTCACTTAAGAGAAATGTGCTGGCATGCATGGTGAATCTGTATTGCTGATCTTACAAGAGTAACTGTCAGTGATACTGTGTCGAGAGCCATAGAACCCAGTAGGACATATTTGTGGGGCAAATTCTGATTTATTAGACTGGTAAAAGCTAAGAAATCTTACTGGAATCATTGTGGATTACCTTTAAAGAGCAGAGAACTGTATCTGGCTGGGTTACTGCCCACTCCTAACACAATGCAGACACTACTCTGCAAGGTTATTCTGCTAATGTATTTCTTCACTTTTCTACCATCATGTTAACAATCTTTGCTTTTTCAACCTGTGTCTGGTATTTCTTGTGTACAGCAGGTATTGTATATTGAATTCTGAGGTTATTTTGTGATAAGAAATTGACAGTGATTACAGGAATTTTCCACAGATTTCATTTTCATTAAAGACAATTAAGAAAATTGTTTACTTTTTAAAGAGAGAAAGAAGAACAGGAATTTATGAAAGGTTCTTCAGCAATTTGAGGTACAAAACCTTACCAGTGCAACACCCAGAATTTGTGGGAAAGTGTATGATGAGCAGCCAGCTGGAGTGAGTCGGATTGTTGCATATGGTGTCTGAAACCAAGCCTTCTCACTTGCCCAAACGATATCACAGAGTGGTAAAATAGAAGCTCCTAACCCCAGAGCAGGGCCGTTGATAGCAACCACAATTGGCTTCTTAAATTGAATAAAAGCTTTTACAAAATCCCTAAAATAAAAAAAAATAAAAGAAAGATCTTGAATACAGAAGTAACACTTCCATAAATACCCAAGTTTAAAGTACTTAATCTGAAAACAAATTAGAAACACAGAAGAACACAACAAATGCTCAGTTTTATGAGGTCAGAACTGCAAGATACTTTCTAGTTTGCACATGAAGTTTGCTTATTTTTAGTTATTTAATCTTTTTGAGTACCTGGGCTATTGCATAGTTTTGTGTATGTTGTATATGACCTGATTAAGTGGATTGCACTGACTGTTGTGCTTTTGGCAGAAAGATTTGGTTGGGTTTAGTTTTACTTCTGGACCAGTAACTCCTGAGTTTGTACACACAGCACTTCTTGGTTTGCTCCACAGTGGCTGGGATGGACCTGGTTTGGCTACTGATGAAATCTTATAGTGTGAAAGACAGGACACTCATAGGTGGATCGCTGAATATTTATTTTTTTCAAGAAGTTCTCTTAGTATCTTGTGTCAAAGGTTACTGCAAGTCCCCTCAGAGGATTGGGAGATTGTCAATGTTTATGGCACACCAGCAGAAAGAACAAGACGTGCAGAGGGGAGTCAGAGAAATGTTTGAACAGGGTGAGTGATCTGTTGGGTCTTCACTGCAAAGTCTTCAGCAAAGCCATTCCAAAGCAGATGCCCTTGCCTGAATACCCCAGTAAATGTGATGAGAAATAATGGGGAAGTTAAATGTCATCAGATTCATCTGGATCAATGAACTAGAATATGTTAAATTCTGTGCAATGAGGAGATCTTTTTAAATAAGTTACCTACTGGCAGCTGTGGAAAGACATCTGTTGAATGGAACAGCCTTTACACCAATTAGGAAAAAGCAAGAGTGTAATTTTGGGCAAATTATGGGCTCCAGCGGCTCAGTGCACAGCAGGTATATGGAGGCAAACGAGATGCTCAGTTACTTTTGAGAAAAGACATGAATAAATCAAATTCCAAGCAAAAGAGGAGATTCTGTCCCTGCACTGGGTATTTATTAGATCCAGAGCGCATCTTTGCAGACAGATTTTAGGAAAGAACATTTTGTCAAATGTGCCCTTTGATGAGTTGCTGCTCTCCCACTGAGGTCAAAAGGATCCACGCCTCTGTACCTGAGCACAGGTGGGCCTTGCAGGCTAGAGAGCCCATGTGGCAAGTGGGCTGAAGTGCAGGGGCACTGGCTGTATTTTAAATGAGAACAAAGAGTCTGAGATGACCCAGGATTCAATTTTCAATTAATACATTCTGGTTTTCCAGCCCTCTAGTAAGGAGTTAATTTTTGACCATGGGAAAATAGAGAATTGATGCCGCTCTGTTCAGAGTAATAAACCAGCAGATCACTGTCAAGACAAAGAGAGTGAAATATGGAACATTGTCTTTGTCTGTTCAAGACCACTTCAGTCTAGAGGAGAGCAGGGTTAAGGAGAGTTGTGGTTCTTTTTTGTGGCAGAAACAATGCTGTTCCCTTATCTCATTATTTCCTTGGTTGTTTATGACTGAGTAGTGACTGTGGATCACTGCACCTCATTAATTCCAGAATTTTGAGAACCTTAGTAGTTACGTAAGCCGTCCAGGTAGGACTACAGTTAGGAACAGGGATGTGATGAATGATAGGTAAAAAGAAAGCAAACTAAGGATAAATGGTGGCAGTAAATCTGAGGACCATGTGGAGGCAGATAAAAGCAGTGTTGTGGAGAAAAGCAGGAATCATGGTGATAAACGGGACTGGAAGTGAATATGGAAAAGCAATTATGGATGTGGAGAGGAAACAGATAATGTGGAGGAAAAACAACGCAGAACACATTAATGGAGGGAAAGGGTTGAAGGAAGTCTTTGTATGAGAGAGCAAGGAAGGGAGAACCTGGAGATGGGGAGAGAGTGGAACATAACATTGAGAAGGCACAGCGAGCCTCTGTCGTGAGGGAAGAATGGGGAGAACAGCAGATGGTAAAAGGGATGGGTGTGGGACATGCCACCTACAGGATGGAGTGGCTACAATGTTGGGAGATGATGAGGGGAGCACATGCCTGCCTTTGGTGTCCAGAAGCTGCAATGACCAGCACTCCATTTATCTTTGTTTCCTGTTTGGTGCATTTTTTCAGTGGGTTGTCTGTACCCTGAACCTGGCACATTTCCATGTCCCCAAACTGTAAGTTCACACATGGAGTTTCTGGGCTACAAGATTCTTCTCTCAATTCAAAGCAGCCTGTGAAAAGGATTTCAGACTGTAGCTGTTGTTGCACAGTAGATCCAGACGCTCAAAGACAGAAAAAAGTGTCTGCAGAAGGCTTCTGGATTTGCTAGAGGATATCTGGGAAGCTGATCATTGAATACACGCTGGGATGCTCAGACACCTCTGCACTGTTTCAGGCTCTTACTGCTGGTCAGGGCTTGTAAGTACATCCAGGGCTGTAAAGAAGCTGAGTAAGTAAACTTGTCCTTGTCTGTTTTCTTCTGAGCACACCCAGAGTGGTGTGGCTCAGGTCACACATCGCTGCCCAGCTGAAGGTGTGAGGCCGGTGCTGGGAATGCCTTGCAGTGGGTGTGTCGATCCCAGGGCTCACTGTGCAGCCTGTCTGACTCTTCCCTGCTCCGGGAGGGCGTGTGGATGGTGGGAGCTCAGGCTGGGGGATCTGTGATGTGGAACTGTGGTGGATCTGGAATGGATCTGTGATGAATCTGTGATGTGCGTCTGTGATGGATCTGTGATGGATCCGTGATGGATCTGTGGTGGATCCGTGATGGATCTGTGATGTGGATCTGTGATGGATCTGTGATGGATCTGTGATGTGGATCTGTGATGGATCTGTGATGTGGATCTGTGATGGATCTGTGATGGATCTGTGATGGATCCATGATGGATCTGTGCTGGATCTGTGCTGTGGATCTGTGCTGTGGATCCATGATGGATCTGTGCTGGATCTGTGATGTTCATCTGTGCTGGATCTGTAGCAGTGCCTGCAGAGGAGCTGCAGTGCCGCTCATCCGTTCATTGCAAACCCCGTGGCAGTGGCTGAGGACACGGCACCAGTGAATAAACCCTTCCTGGGAGAGGAGACTTGATGGGGACGGAAACTTCAGTTGTAACTTGTGACCGGTGTACCAGAGCCACGCTTTGGAAAGCGGAAACACCTGGTAACCAAGATTTCAATTTCATTTTGATACAAGTCTAACTTGATGTGAAGCAGTGGAGGCAGAGATCTGTGGATGTGTTTTAGGACATCCAAACCACTGAAAAACCAATGGACATTTTTTTCTTTTCTTAAAACAGTGTATTTTCCATGAGTTGAGTCCTTTGTTCACTGAAAGCACAGAGAGTGCTAAATGGAAAACGTAGGGTATTGTTTCCAGAAGTACAATAAAAATCTGTTTTCAGTGGGCCTGAAGCTGACATTTTTGACAAGAAGCAGTGCATTGTACCAGTATTTCAAGAGTGTTCTGAGAGTCCAATGGTGGAAAAACTTGAGTATCACAGTCTGGCTTATACTCATTTAAATGTTGAATTGATAAGTATACCTGCATATTACATGTGTGCAATAAATGTAAACATATGTACCAATACCTAACTGGGCAATTTTTACAAGAGTAATATTAAATTTGTATCTTTTGGTGGACTGTGGGTGTGTCTGTGTTTTCAAACAAGAAGAGTTATTTTCTTCCCTCACTTTTCTTTTTGGTTCCACATTGTTAAAAGCCCCTCACTTAAAAAAAGTTAAATTAGGATGTGTCCTTCAAAGGGTTTCTCTTTTAAAAAATATCACTCCATGATATTCGATCATAGTTAGGGTCTTACAAACATATTGTGATTTATTACATTTAAGAAGTGTCTTTTAAATTCTTTCAAAATACTTTCTACTTTGAGAATTTCAAAAGTTTTAAACCAAGAATCCAAACTGATCTGCAGTAGTTGTAAACAAGATAATTGGTGGTTAATATATTTTGTGTAATAAATAAACCTGATCTTATGTTATACTAATAAATCCCAAGTAGAGATCTATTGTAAAAAAAATTCTTTAATATTCCTTCATAGAATTGTTGCATGTTTTAAAGCTCTCAGAAGAATAATACTTATTTGTAGGAAATGGTGGGGTGGGGGGGAAGGGACCAAATTCTCTCCTGATACAGACTGGTGAAATAACATTGGCTTTAGTGGAATAATGTTGATTTATACTGGAAAATCTACCTTGTGGATAATGGAATATTTGGTGATGTGTTGTGCAGATTGATTTGCAGACTGCATGTCATAAACCCTGGAATTCTATTAAGGTGATGTGATAAATATATATAAGGAAAGTCACATTTTATTTACAAAAATAACACTACATTTACATATATATTAAGTAATTTAAATTTAAGAAGAAGAGTGGAGACCCTTCTAGTAAGGTTCTGAAATACAGTGGCAGACTGCTATTTCAACAGAATATGAGTAAGCCATGGATTCCCATTTGGACTGAAATTCATTAAAATGATGAACATTAAAACAAGTAAAAGATCTGCCTTTCAGGAACCACTTTAGAACATGAAGCAATACTGAATTTGGAAAAACAACAATGAAGTTGTATTTGAATTTGGAGGAATGATTTGAAATAGTAAATACAGAGAATTGGAATAAAATAAATCCCTATGGATATTAGCACTGGAATAAATGTGCTTTCTTTTCTGCATATAGGAAAGGTCCAAATTTCTTTTTATTAAACAAATTTGCAGGGCTATAATTAGAATGCAATCAACATTTAGATATACAACATTTTTGGACCTGATAAATATCTTTATAATCACACACTGCATTTCATAATTTAGAGATCATAGGTAAGCTTGGGTCACCTTATAGCTTCTGCAATCCTAGTGCTTTCCTTTCTTCTGTCATTGGATAACCTGCCAATTAAATATGAGTAATCTAGGCCACTACAGAAAACACTTCCCACTGCGCTGAGAAGTAAGAGTTTACTGTCATCAGCTGATGCATTGCACAATGCTCTCCGAACTTCCTTCATGATCTGTGGATAAAGAAAAGTAAACAATTCGACATGCATGCCGTGGCAATATCATTTCCCTACTTTTACAAACCTTATTGATTTTGAGAGACTTAAAATTTGGCCACTATTAACAGTTACATCAATTGGATATAATTTTAATATAGAATGATATTAGAATCATTAGAATGATAACACTGAGAGTTTGCAAAATATTTTATATTTGGCAGTGCTTTGTTGATGTTTTATTAATTCAAAGAGGTTTTAGGACTTGGTTGCTCTTTGTTGTATGGGAAATTCTACCCAGCTTATGCTATTTGATTGCAATTTAATAATTTCAAATATCACTTTTTAATTTACATTATATATATCACTGTGTCCTTGGGAACATGTTTACCACAGCAAAAGCCTATTATTAACCTCAACAGCTTGTAAGCAAAATCTGTAAACCCCAATTTTCAGTTCTTCAACTACTTTGGTTTATATGACTTCAACCAGAGCAAAGCAGGACAAGAGGACATCATAAACATCAACACGACAAATATAGTATTCATTTTTCTGTGGTCAGTGACATTTTTACAGTTTACAAAAGTTAAAGCAAAAAAGTCCCTTGAAAAAGAGACATTGTGACTCTGTTTTACAACTGGATCAAGCTATTAATTGCACCATAAATCAAACCTAATCAAAATCTGTATAGAGTTGAGCTGCTGGTATTGTAGGAAAATGGCCTTTCACCTGAGTAGAGAATTGTTTTCTAATGATTTTTAAAAGGAAATATTATTTAATAAACTTCTGATGGGTAACTTCTTGTTTGGTTACAGTTGGGAGTGGTTTGTGAGCTGTAACTCATTTCAGCCCCCTCTTCTCATTTATAATGATTTGCTCCCCACTGCAAGGGTCATGATTTCATCTAGTGTGACACCTCCTATACTTAATCACACCCATGTGTCAAAGTGTTTCCTATAGACAGGGTCCTGCTGACTCAATTTTTTCTCTTTTGCACCAAAAGATTTGCTATTGGTGTAAATTTAGGTAAGAGAGAACTAAATGTGGCTGGGGATTTAAAAAGAGTTTCCATGTGAGAGAAACCCAAGATATTTAGCCTGTGATTATTTATGTTCACTACTTTCTGTTTCCAAAACTTCTTCAGATCTCTAAAGTGCCTTGTTTAAGAAATGTCCCTAAACACTGAAGTTTTGTTGATGCCACCCTAGGTAGTCTTTTAATAGAAATCCTGTGGATTGTGCTGCTTTCCCCATGGGTTTGTGTAAAGATGAGTTTTACTGGCTGCTGGGACCGGGCATGAGAGAGCAGGTGGTGAACTTTTAGATGCTTCACTTCTACAAGAGCACTTCAGAACGCCTGTAATACTGAGTGTGTGACAGTGGGTGGAAGGGAAGTAATTAAAAGCTGCAGAATTTGGAAGTGTATTTGAAATTCTTATGCAGGTACAAAAATGTCATCAGCGATTTTAGGAGCACTGTTTATTCTGAGAGTCTCAGAGGCTGTCTCAGCCCTCAGCTGGGAGAAACACTGCACACACAATGGGAGAAGAAAGGGGGAAACCCCCTAAAACCTCTGTTCAGTGTTAAAAGAGAAACTTTAGAATTTGGCAGATATTAAAATTAAAAAAGATAAGTATTTTGGTTTTCCTGGTTCCACGTGAACACAGTATTGTCTTCTTAATTCACTTTAAAAGATCTCACAATCTGCTTTCTTAAGGCGAATATATAAATAGTATTAGGGAATACAAGTCAAATATTTTTCTATCCAGTGAGAAATGTTGCATTAAATATGATGCCAAACACTCCATTCAGCAAGTTTCTTTATTATTCCCCTTCCTGCAGTAGTATTTGCCTATGTGCCACCTCTTTGCTGTTATCAGTGCTCTCCTTCACACACATCATTACTGTTACAAACCTGCCTCTTGTTTACCTCACCCCTCACTGATCTGGATGACTAAAGCCATCTAAAAACCATCCAAATTTTTGAGCAGAGGTTACACTCCTTGCAGGAAAAACCAATATTGTGCCATCACTGTTTTTTCAGTCTTCTGGAGAGGATGACATTGAAAATCTGTTACTAGAAATCAATTTCTGATATGGTTGAAAGTGGGAAGGCTTTGGTTACTATTTTTGAGCAGGAGGGGAAATTTACTTCCCCTGCTCCACTTGTTTCTATCAAAAGAAATCAGGAAACCATTATGTACCAGCATTTCCAGGCTCCAAAAAGTATGTTTTCTTCTAAACAGCTCTAAGTTTGTCATCAACTTTATCATCTAAAGGTGCTTGGAGGCTCACTGGAATCCAGCAATGCCAGCCAAGTCAATTCTCACTCCCTTGGTCTGTGCCATGGTTCCTTTGCTGATGCAGCCCAAAATTCCCCCGTTCCCCTTGTCACTCAGCCTGGTTACAAAAACTGCTGCTCACCCTTCCGGGAGCCTTGGCTTTCCCCATGGGTTATGTGGGGATGGACATTTCTCTCCAGCTCTTTCTGTAACTACAGGGAAGCCATGGACAGGAAAATATGGAAAGAAGAGCTGGTTTGTCTGCAGGGTTGCAGAACTGTGTGTTAAACTGCAGTAGGGTAAAGTAAATATACTTTTAGTTCAGAACTGCTCTCTGTTTTTATGGACAAATTTCTGTTTAATGTGGTGGTGACTTCAGTTCTCAAACACAGAGATACAACCTGTCTTTAGTTACATTCCTTTGTCAGATTCCATATTCTTCTTTCTTCCATAGTCCTTAAACCTTTCCCCATTTTGCTCTAACTATGGCATTTGTCCAATTAAATTTTATTTTCTCTAGTGGACTAGATCTAATACTACTATTTCCAGAGCTCCTTAGCAATATTCTCCAGTTCCATGGTTTTATTAATTAGCTTTTTTATGGCCTTTTAGGTAGTTTTCAGTTGTGGGGACAGTATTTCTATTTGAATGCATCTGATGAAAATTTCCAAGGAAGTATTTACAGAACAGTATGGGCCAGTTATTTAGGTTATGATAGTTGATTGGACTGTAAATTTAGACCAGGCCTGGTGCTTCACTTACTGTTTTATTGAAACCCACATATATAATAAAATTATCACCTTCTCAGAAGTTGCTTGTATTTTTAATCCTGTCAAGATAATAATCTGGTTGATTCTTGAACAGGACATCTTATATTGCAAAATAAACATAAACCAGTTTAAAACTTCATTAAACTTCTATGACCGTATTTTAATGCCTTTTGCTGGACATAGGAAATTTCCAAAAGCATTTTGTGCCCTTTGCTTTCCATCTTGCTTACATTCTGGGAAAATCAAAGAGCTGGGAATTTATCACTGTAATTACACAAAGTATCTTGAACAGAAGTCTCTTGTTCACATGAACAGAAGCAGTAGTTAAAAAAGTTAACTTCTCTGAATCTCTGAGGACTCACTGTGATATTCCTAAAGGTAATTATTCTGTAAATATTACCATAAACTCAAATTTTAAAGCCATTCCGTTGTTCTTAGAACCTCTTCCCCACTTGGGCCTTTTTAGGTAAATAAACTTTGTGTTACTGACTGTGCAAACAGATTCTGAGTCCTTTCTGTCTGGCACCTAAAGGACCTGGGAACCTCTAAAGCTGCAGGCACAACCACTGGCCCAAACCCACAATTTACTTTTGTGTCAGAGCATAACCACAGAGAACAGTAAACTTGTACCTGCCTCTTTTTTATCATTTCCAAGTTAGGAAAAGTGAAGGCAAACCAGCGCTCCAAAAGGCACCTGGCAGAACTTTAAACCCTGTAATTCACATGGGCAGAAATTTGAAACCTGATTCCTGTGTAGGAGAAGGTACTTGAGGTAGTTCTGTCAGTCTTCATGGAAACACTGGCTGTTTAGGGAATGTTTCGCTTTTAATTCAGGGGAATATTAACTCCTAGCTCTGTTAACAGTGTTAAATAAAAACAGCAGATAGGTCCAAACAGAATTTGGATCCTTGAGATGTGCTGAGTTAAAATAGCAGCAGCATCACTGGAGAAAGAGCTTCAGAAGCAGCAAAAGTCCCACAAGAAAAAATGCCCTAATGGAATTTATAATGATGAAATATTTCACAAATATATTTGAAAAACAAATTTTAAAAGTAGCAAGCTTATGCTACCGAAATAAAAACAAGCTGTGCTGTTTCATGACACTGTCTTGGAAGTTTTATAAGCTCTTGTAAAAAATAAGAAAGAATTTCTATAGTGCCCTGAACATTTTTGTAGAAAAAACTCAATTACTAAAGAGGCACTGAGCCAACTTCAATCAGTGCAAAGGCTGCTGGAAAGAGCATTGGCACATTTCATGCTAGAATCACCTGCACAAACGGGGTTACCAGGAACACGGGATGAAGAGTCAGGTAGACTTCTCTAGACTTTCATTTTTTTTGGTATAAATAAGTTCTTTGTTATTTTAATTAAATTGGCATAAATAGCAGAGGCCAGTGGTTGAACACAACTATTAAATCTCGTCTGAAGATTCCGATAAAGCACAAAGGGAAGCAGAGCTGTTGCAGGGTGAGAGGGATTTTGTATAAGCTTAAGTTTAAAAGTTTAAAATTACTGTTTGCAGTGCACACCTTTTCTTTCCTTAATGCAGATGGCCAGGTATAATGAGGCCACTATTTAACCACATCAAGTAGACCTGCTCTGAATAAATGATTCATTTGCTATTTGGCAAACACAATTTACTGAATGTCTAATAAAGCTTGAAGTTAACATTTCTTTACACAAAATGAAACACACTTTCTTCATTTTGGAGAAATTGTGTGTTTGTACTTTGTATTCACTGTGGATAAAAGGCATCAAAACTGAAAATGTTCTAAACCTCCCTAAAACACTTTGTCAGTTTGTCTCACCTATGGCTATGGGTGACAAACTGCAGGGACAAGTCATTCAACACATTCCTTCTTTCAGTTCCTGGGGTTTTTGCTGTAATTGGAGCAAGAATGTGAAATTGCCAGTCCTGGAGGTGCTGGATTTTGTGGTGTGAATGATCATGGGCAGCAGCCTGGACTGAGGCCAAGGAAGCAGTTTCACGGTTGCAGCCAGGAGTCTTCCAAGGGAAAGAGCCTGCGATTGCTCTTGGTCTGGATGAGGTTTAAACAGACAATCTCCATGTGGAGAACTCATTACCTGATTAATTCCTGACCATCCTGGTCAGTAAAGTGGTTTTCTAAAATGTATTTCCTGGTTTTCAAGTGAGCTTCAATAAAGGTTCTAGAAATAGCCTACGCTGGTGATGCAGGGAGAGAAATATTACATGCTTATCATTTATTCTTCCACAGAGGTGGGTTCCTGGCATATTGAAAACTTTTAAAGGATGAAATGGATTGGTTTGGCAGATCCAAAGAGCCTGAATTAATCCCCTGGTTAGAGCATCTGAACACTGCTGATGTGGAACAGCACAGCCAGCAATGTAAAGGTATGTCTGCTCTTACTGAACACAGTAAGTCCATGATTTCATATTTTTTCAGGCCCTTGAGCTCCTTCATTTAAATCACCTGCAGTGTCAATTAGTGGTAATTAAGACAGAGATGGAATGATGGATTTGATGCAATCTAAGGCATTTTAAGGAATTAGTGTTAAAAGCAAGTGTTTGGTGTTATGTGGTAATTACCAAGATAGTCCTTCTAAATATTAGCTAGTTTAAAAACTACTAGTGATAAATATCATGTACCATCAGTTTTAGCCATTTAACATCACTCAGTGTATTACTGCCCACATGTACATGTGCATTTGGGAAGGGGACTCATCATACCTGCCAGTTGTGAGCAATTAACTTCAAAGTTATTCATTTTCTTATTGAAACAAATGACTCCTCAAAGCTACAATCTACTCTTGCCTCAGGTGGTGCTCAAACTGGTATTTCATACACTCTCATCTCAAAGTTGCTGTGTAGGACAGAGCTGTGCTGGAGTGCCTGGGGGCAGAAAAGGCTGAGATGTCCCCAGTGAGGGCAGCCCTTGGAGGAACTCCCTGCAGGCTGCTCAGACAGGCCAGACTGGGGCTGGGAGGCAGCTCCTGGTGTTCCCTCTCTTGATCCATGGCAAGCCCTGTCCATCAGGCCATTACTGCCCACGTGGAACAGGGCTCAGGCCTGTTCTCTCCAAGACATACATCCTGATGCAAGCACTTATGGACACCCCTTTTCTTCTGACATGGGAATGGCAGAACAAGGCATTGCAGCCACAGGGAATGGAAGGAAAAGCTCCTCAGCCCTTCCAGTGATCCATGTGTGTACTGGGGTACTACAAACTGCAAGTCTGAGTCTGCCTTTATGTTTGCAACAAGGGAATTCATTTGTATCTTTTATATGTTGTATAACTTTATGCAATTCAGCTGAGGATAGAGCCCCTAATTGGTTAAGATTTCATAAATAAAGACTCATACAGTGATTCAGAGAAAAAGTAATTAGGGATCAAGATAGAATTTAGAAGGGCTGTCTCAGGATATAGACTGAAATTCTCTGTATACAACTGGAGCACTATTTAAATTAGTAAAAGGAAAGAGACCAGATTTCTCCTATGGATAGTAAATATCAGTAACCTCAACATGTGAAAAGCTGCTTCACACAACTCCATGCTGGAAATACTGATTCTGCCATTCCTTTCATTACTTTTAATTTTTTTTTTCAGACATGTGAATTAAAATTTAATTTCCATTGCATTCTTTCGGATAAGAGTCCCAAGTGTGAAAAAGTTAGATATGTCTGTACTCCAGATTTCTTTTCTAAGATGCTCAATTAGGAAAAAATTACATAATATTGAATTCAAGTGCACTGTTTGCAAGATAACCCACACATTAGGATGGCTTTCTTCGACTTTTAGGGCTAAATACTTACCTCTGGGGTCAGTGCATTGTTCTCTGAAGTCTGACTCGACAGCAAAATATGTGTGAAACCATCTTCTTTCCGGACTACAATGTCCCTGAAGCGGCAGTTGCTTTCATTTTGTCGCACGCTGTATCTCAGTCTCTTATCGAAGACATAATCTTTCTCTCCATCAAGTTTCCTTTTCACAGTGCTGTGTAGATTCAAGCTTCCATTGGCCAGAGAAGAACCTTGCGGATGGAAAGAATCAAAGCATAATTACCTCTATACCGTCAAAGAAATGGAGCGATACTCCCCATTAGCTTCGACAAAAATAAATAAATATAAGACAGTAATATAAAATAAATAAAATAAAAAATGTGCTTGGCTAATCAAATGTGGCCTCAAGCCATTGTTCTTATTCTGTACTCCAACGTGCAGAACTTTTTGTTCTCTGATCAGACAACTTCTAGACCCAATGAACTGATGCCATTTTGGAGAGTATCCAACAGTAGGAAAAAAAAAGAACTATGAGAAGAAAGATATAAATTCTCCTTAAAAACAAGTGAAAGCAACAGTAAGTCAGTTTTAAAAGACAGTTTATTCTGACTTACACTGTTATCAACTGCAAACCATTCCTTTGCTGATGTTTACAGTGGTTCTGTAATAGGCAATAGATGATGATTGCTGACAGTGCTGAGCAGGGGTGATGAAGGAGCTCTACACGATTTGTATGCAATAATCCTTTTCTAATTACAGATGTTTCACACTATTACCATTAAAAATAAAGCAGCGACAGGTTGTTGAGGGACAGAGATTAAAGTCACTGGTTTTTGTTTAAATAGACACCAGTCCATAATGCACCATTTTTAAGAAAGGCCAAGAGAGAGCTGAATGAAAACACCTTTGTTTGTTCTGTTCTTTACTCCTGCCAAAGCTGACCTGTTCCAGCTCCTGGTTTCAAATAGCCAGGAATTTTTAAAGGGCAGACGACATGAATATTAGAACACAGATTTAAACTTTATAGTTTAAGTGACCACCATCCAATTAAAAATGCTCTGCTGGAATAGACTTGAACAGTAAATTCATGACAGATGACTCTAAACAGAAATCACTTACCCTCCTTTTGGATTAGCTATGTTTCAGCTTGATGCTTATGTAGGTAACTGATCTGTCTGACACCTCACAGTTGGCAGTGGCCTGTGGAATTGTTCACAGTGTGTGAAATCCTGTATGTGCACTGCAGTCAGAGATGTGATGTGAAAACACAGCCAGTGCTCAGCAGTGTGTGACTGGGTCTCATGTGGAGTGTGCATGTGGGTACTTACACAGCTACACACGGGATCCACCTTTGTCCAGCAGCCTGGCCAGTCAATCAGACAGCTCTTTTTTGTTGTTGAATTAAGAGATACCATCTAGAGCATTGCCTGGGTTATACTGAATAGAGGATTTACCTGGTGCAGTGCAAACATTGCCAAATTCCATTAGATATCAGCACTTTAAAAAAATAATTTGAAACCAGAAGAGTTTGAAATTTGTTTTCTTGACAAAAAGCATCTACAAGTATAGAAATTACCATGTGCTTGAACTTTAAATGTTATGAATATTTTCCTATGGCATGTTTCTTCTTTTTCCCAAGGTTTTGCTACTGCATCTATTTTGACATCTATTCTTACAAACAGAAACCCACTTGTGAAATTACTAATGGAACACCAGTGTCATTGGGAATAATGTACTGAAACTAATTAACTCTTTGACTGAGGCAGGCTATTAAATATTGCATTTTTATCTATTCAGTTCTTACCCAGCAATAAACTACTGAATTGTGGTGAATTGAAACTCCCCAAAAAGTGTAAAGAACTTATAAAATCAGAGGCACAAATACCCATTGAATGGAAGGTGTGTCAGACTAACTGTACTGATTATCTACCTAGTCTGGAAGATTATGCCACATCTATTTTAAATACAGACGGTAAGAAAATAGCAGAAGATTAATTCACTCATATAATCCAGCTCAACAAAAAGCCTCACAGTAATTTTTTTGGTTTGTTTTACTCTTGTTTACGTATTCAGTTTGTAAATGTATCTATGATGTAAGATACTATAAATCTTATCACAGTGTTTTAACTATCTGGATGCCAGCTGAAAGAAATTTAACCAGAGGAAAGATCTAAATTAAATATGAGAGAAATAAATGAAGAAGTGCTATTTCCAAAAGTGGATCATTAACAGAACAATATATAGTGAGTAGCTTGTTGTTTCCATGTCTCCAGTGCATCCCTGTAATCTTGTTTAATCCGATAAACTGGAGAAAATGATCAGCACCATCTAAAGACAACACTGATGTGGAACCAGGCCAATTCAGCACGTCTGCTGCATGGAGGTGGTGGAGCTCCTGCAGCTTTGCTCTGGAGCCACTGGAGCCACTGGGATTGTCCCTGCATGAGGGTCAATAGTCAGCACCTGCTTAATGCACACAAGGGGAGCAGAACCTGAGTGTGTCAAGGTGAAAAAGGAGTGTGACAGGCAAAAAGAGATGTTCAAAGACTCACAGCAATTTATACTGCATGTGAAACAAATTATGGATGTCACAAATTAACTAAGGAAGTTTTAGATATATCTAAGTGTGGTTTACTGGCTTAATAGTAAATAAATATTTGATGCTCAGTCTAAGTACAAAAAGAAAACAGAATGGGAGAAAATACTCTTTCCTTTAGTGGGAGTTTAATCTAATTATTACCTTGTGTTTAATCAGCAGTAGAACTTGTGGAATACCTAAACCAACATTTATATTTGTAAGAAGCATCAATATATTTTTTAGGGAACCTAAGATATTCACAGACCACCGGTACATGCAATAATTATTCTCCAAGAATGGCAGTAAAGGATGGCAGTAAAAGATGCTATTTAAGGAGAAAATGCAAGCTTGGTTGCTTTCTGCAGTCCTTTCCCATAGTAGATAGAAATATGAGAGGGTTCATCCTTCCTGTTTCCTTCAGTGTTTGCTCATGGACCTTTTCATGGATTTCCCTAATCCCCTTCTGAGCCTGCTGATGCTGTCTGTCTCCACAGCTTCCTGTGGTATGAGTTTGAGAAGCTGAGTAGCCACTACACAGAGAAGAATTTTCTTTCATCTGTGCTTTTATCTGATGTTCCACCAGTTTCAATGAGTGGTCCCTAGTTCTGCTATCGAGGGATTTCAGGAGCAACAGTTCTGCATTTAGTATATCTGAGGCCTTGATGATTTTGTAAACTTTGATCATGCTCCCCCTCAGCCACCGCCTCTCATAACTGAAGCCTCTTTTATTCCTGTAATCCTCTTCATTTTATCTGCCCGTCCCTACATCTTCTACAGTACTCCACCACTGCCAAAGGGTCTGAGACTGGGGCTCCATTCTACCAGGCACTGCAGAAAACATATTAGAAAATTATATTCTACAATGCTGAGGCAGACAAAGAGTGGGAAACGAAAGAGAGGAAAGATCACACTGACCCTCAGTGCTTTGGGGGACTTGGAGCTCCACGTCTCCTTCCACGGCTTCTGCCCACTTGAGAAGACCTCAAGCTCCTGTTATTTTCAGATACATCTTTTCTGAGTGTTCCATCAGAGCCAGTTTAATGGTGCAGTCTCTGTGCCACCACCCTCCACAGCAATCCCAGAACGGGTATGAGCAGCAACACCATGAACTGGCCTGGTGATCTGCTCTGCCTGAAAACTCACCCTGCAGAACTGGTTAATTTTCAAACAGATCAGGTTCACCTTGCAGCCTCAAGAGTAAAACTGGTGCAGAGGGAGGGATAGGAATAACGATCAGGATGTCATGGGAAGGAGAGCTGGACTGCTGCTTTTATTAGCAGTATGCATTTATGCTGAATGAAAAGGATGATGGAGCTGAGGCTTTCATTTTTCTAGGTGAAATAAGCCATGCTCCCTCACTGTCCCTGGTAAAGCAGCTTGGTATTCCTCAATAGCCTTTAACTGCCTCTTTTCTGTCTTTCTTGTGGGTAATGGTTAATACTGTACATACTTAAAAGCTGTGTTCTGTTGATAATTTACTAATAATTTCAGATTTTTCCAGCTAAGGGAGCATCTGCAAGATATCTAAATGCAATGAGTTTTTATCCAAACAGAGAGCAAGCATGTTTGCTTGTCTTTTACTGCCACTATTCTTTCAGAATAAATGAAATAGAATAAGCTAAAAAACCAAGGAGAAGCAGTGACTAAGTCACAGAGAGTATTTAAATCAAGGGCACCATGAAACTACAAAGATTTTTATAATGGAGAAAAACAGTGGTTAGTGATACATGACAGGCAGAAATTCTTCAGCAGATGGTACAGAAATAGTGCAATGTAGAAAAAGGAAAGAGAAAATTAAAAGGGGATGTTTTTTGATGCTGTCAAGAAACTTGACAAAACAATCACTTCAATTACAATATCCGGAGAGAAACAGAAATGTGATAACAGAAGACAACAAATATCATCAAAAAGAACAGTATTATTAGCTCCTGGGAGCATCAGTGGATGTTCTTCACAGAGTTTTTCGATATTTTCCAATTTGCAGACCCTTAAATAACTGTCAGTAAAGATGAGTCTGCTCTTCTTATGCAGGATGTGTAGAAGGTAGATGACAGTTTTGGCAATAAAGATCTGTCCCAACTTCCACAAGGTCCCAGGCCTCCACTGGGGTGCACTGATCATTTTGTGCACACATCTGCAGGTGCACACTCATCCTTCTGTGGTAAAGAGCTTCCCGGTGGGAATTTTGTCTAGAGGTTGAAGAAGAAACATTTGTACCCAAGTGGATTTATACACAAAAGCAAACAGACTGGTGGAAGTTCATTCAAGGAGTCATCAAAAGCTGGTTTTCAAACAGCTGTTATTTGTTTGAACAGAAATGGCATGGACAGACAAACAAAACAGCTATTATCTGATTACTTCTAGTTTAAACTTTACTGCCTATATTTCTTGGTTCAATGCACTGGTGGTTAAATTATTATAATATGAAACAATACTGGTTCAGGTTGGTGAGTTTTGGAGGCCTTCAAGCAGAGGCCCACACTGGTAGCAGAGCTGGGCCTGCAGCTGGGTCTTCAAATTGTAGGGAATTTTTAACTTTTCCAAATCTAGGCTTCATCTCAAGACAAACCTAAAATTTCTATACACATTTTCTGTGCAGTCTTACACGTAGCTGTGAAATAAGTCTGACATTAATTTGGGTCTCATACAGGTAATCTCAAAGCTGACACAAATGTCTGTTTCCTCGGATTCTGAACGGGGCTGCTCAGGAGCCACAGCTTCTGGGAGCCAAACCAGATCCTCCAGGCTCCCTCTTTGTTCCACATCTAGTGCCTGGGAGCCCTGCGAGCGCTGATGGAGCACGCCAGGCTTTCAACTTCCAGACTCAGTGGCAGACTGCCTGAAACCTCTGGCATAGCTGGCTGCCTCCAAGCTAAACGTGGGAGTCCTGCCAAGCAGACTGCCACACTGCTCCCGGTCCCCAGGGACACAGCCTTAGGACCTTGGCTCAGATTTGGAGAAAGTTTTGAAACCCATGATGTTTGGAACAAAATTTCTGTTATTCAACAAATTGGGCGTTTTTCTCTGAAACTTTCTTCATTTGTAATTTGCAAAATTTCTGCCTGGTTTTAGTGTGGCATCAATCCCAATTAAAGTGAGGTTCCGTGATAATAATGGGACATAGGGCAGAATCACTGTGGCATCCTCTGTGTGCGTGTGACTACTGAGGGAGTTAAGGAAATTGTTGGACTTGCTGAAGAGTAGTGCAAGTTTCTTCCACTTGACATTTCAGACCCCTGTATCAGGAAATGTAGTTTCTCTCAAGCTTGCAGGGCAATATTAAGAAAAAACTTAGTAATTTGATTTTGACCCTTCTTCACCAGTTCCTGTCTGCTCTTACTCTGGCAGTCTCATCTCTCCTCTTTGTAGTTTTCTCCACTCTGCATGTGCTGGGTATCACACAGCAGGACTCGAGGGATTTCTGACCTTGGCAGTGCTGCTGAGTATGGGCTTTTCAGAAAAGAACCAGGCAGAGATTTAAGGATCTCTTTACGTTTGCCTACAGAATGCAAGGGGAGCAAAATACAGAACACAAGTGATGAATTTGGAGAATGTAAAAGCTATCATAAAGAACTGTTTGAAAGGAGCTGCAGAGATCAGCTCTTGGGCCAGGAGAGAACACCTGGCTGCTCAGGCAAAGCAGCTTTCCTCTGAACTAGAGCTCTCTGACAGGGATTATTCAATCAGGGGTGCTGAAGGCCATTCCTTGGCTGGTGTGGGGACAAAGGAAAGGCTCATTTGACCTTACAGTTCTTTGTGACCCCTTTAGTTCTTCATTAAACAAAATATTCAAAAATATGGGAATGAATGCATTTCAAAGATACATTTTGTATCAGAACTTCCCCACAAATAATATAAAACAAATAATTAAAAAAACTTCTTTAGAAACAGTAAAAAAACCCCAAGTTTATAAACATCTGTACTTAGATATGCAAGTTGTCTTAAAGAAGCAGGTAACTTTTTAAGCATTCTTACATGAGCTCAATCTCCTTAAAATGCAAAAGCCAAAATACACTTTTAAGTGCTTTAATTTTAAATTTAATTGACATCATCAGGAGTACTTATGCATTTAAATCTGACCATGCATTTTGCTGGCCTGGGAGTTTTTAATAACATATTTGATGCCTGGTTTGAAAGAGCCCAGTAGCATTCAGATATAGCCAGTAAAACTGGGCAAGGCCAGTTCTCCTTCCCAAATCAAGGAGCATTTGCCAGGTTGCCAGTAGGGTGGAAAATGGAAAGCGGGGTGATATAATTTATGTTGACTTCTGAAAAGTTTTTGGCAGGGCAATTCACCAGAAGCTGTTAAGGAAATGAGTACTATCATGGGCTATAGCAAGTAGCTAATAAAAATAAATAATTGGAACAAATGGTTACATTTCATCATGTCAAGTTGGCTGTCCCAAGGACCAGCAGAAGGATTAGTTTATTTAATGTATGTATTAATGAACTGGGAAGAGAAATACGAGAGGAAAATTTGAAGGCAATACAAAATAAGTAGAGTGAAAATTAGGAAAGATTTTGAAGAGCTTCACTGAATCATAAGAAAAAGGTGAACTGGCAACAGTAAAGCAGATTAAATGCATAGTGAAAGGGATCATACATAAAGCTGTGTTCTAAATTAACTGTAACAAGGAAGGAAAAAAAACCCAAGAGTAACTGTGGATCACTCAATGAAAACCTTTATGCAGTGTGTAAGAGCAGAAAAAAATAATTCTCCAAAGGTTCTATCGTCACTGTATCAGTAAGCAGCAGGAAATCATTCGGAACAGCTCCTGCTGTTTTTAAAAGGTATTAAAACCACCCCCCCACACCATTGGCACAAGAGGATACTCAAAACTATCAGGAATCTGTAAAGCCTTCCAGGTGGTAGGAAGGCTCAAAAGGCTGGGGCTGCCTACTGATTGACAGGGCACCCTCCACTTCATCCCTTCATAGAGGGACATGAGGTTATTCTATGAAAGTAAACGTCAACCCCCCCTTCCCCAACAAAATCCCAAATCCTAAAATGTGATCAAATAAAATGTGCATCTTATTGTTAGCTCTCTGGAAATGACTGTCACAAAACACCATTGAGGCTGTAAATTTAGTAGGATTAAAAACAAACAAACCAAAAAGATTGGACACATATAGATAATGAGAAGCTATTTAATTTGTGTTAAGCTGAATAGATTTTATAGAGAATATAAACCTTATTCTTTGTGAACTAAATCAGTCATAACTATGAGGATTAGAGAGAAATTTCTCCCGTATCTTCTCGTTCACTTCAAGACTGTTTGTACCTTCCTGTAAAGTCTGTCTTGCAACTTTTGATGTGTCCAGTCACTGTCAAGAGACAAGGACCTGGCTGTTCTGAGTGTTCTTGACTATGACAAGCATCAATACTGAGAACTTGAATCTTATTCAGCCATTCTTACCACGACACTTTAGCAAGAGTGGTATTAATTCTAAAATAATTCTGGTTTCTCTAGACCACTGGGTTTGAGCACACCTAACTGAGCAGTGATTTGTTACATGGTGATACACAAACCCAAGGTTGCAGCATTATACATACCTCAGTTGTCATTCCTACTCCATGCCCTGTCCTCATTTCCCATAGGGATTTACACTGCAAAGGCACGTAACAGAGCCCACACTGCTTCGTGTCACTCCGAGGGAAAAGGAAAGAGAGAAGCCAACTGATAAAAAAAAAAACGTGTGTAATATACAGGGAAAGTGTGGAACTTGTTTGTGTGCTTCTCACCATACCACTTGTGTGACAACAATTTTTCCACGAGTGGGCCCTGCTTGCAGTTGCTGCAATTATCACCCCCCTCCCCCAAAGAGGAGTTGTTTAAATCACATACCAATTCCATTCACAACAGGGGAATCGTTACTGACTTCCAACACGCTGGGCAAGTTCTGTTCTCCTTCGTGATCATTTAAATCCATGTTTTGCTGCTGTGAGCCATTCCCAAAATGTCTAGAATCTTTCTCATGGCTGCCATCTCCATTCTGCAGACCATTATGTGGCTTTTTCAGTGGCATGATCTGTAAACCGCTGGGAGTAGTTCGGTAAGTCACAGTTTTAGCAGCCCTGTCATTTGCAGAGCCTGGCTTTGCTGCATATCCTCGTTTCTGTTTTTGATGGGATGGATTAATTCTCTTCCTTTTGTGTGTTGATCCTTTAGACTTCCCAGATTCAGAAGGTCTATGTGATATTTTCTCAACGGACGACCCTCGGCTTTCCCGCAATAATTTCGGTGCGCCGGCCTGTTTCCCGTGCCTGGATCGCTTTTCTCTGGTAACGTGTAGTCTGTTGAACTCATCAATAAATTCCTCACAATGCAGTAGGTGATGTTCAGGCTCCCAGGTGTCTTCATTGCTCCCGTAGCCTTTCCATCTGATGAGATATTCCCATTTGCCCTTCTTGTTCTTCCTTTTGTCTACAATCCTCTCTACCTAAAAGGAAAAACCAAAACTGTATTAGAAAGAATTCCCATGAACAGACCTGGCAATACAGGAGTGAAATGCAGAGTCCCAGTGGTATTTTGACAGCAAGGCCACTGCCCCTCCTGGAAACACTAAGACACATAAACACATCCTCAGATCTGATCTGGGTACTTGCAGTAGCTTCCAATGTGAAGAAACAAGAGAGAATCTGAGATCATTAATGATAGCACAGCTTCTTTGAAAATCTGGTTGCAAAATGAGACTATTACTGTTACATTCCTTAGCTACCTCTTGTTTCAAAGAGGAAAATAAAGCATCTTTTGCTGCATTGTTAGTTAATGATTATCCTGAATCCACACATGTATTATGTCCCTGTAAACTTCTCCAGTCTTCTTTGTGTCTTGAAAATACCTTGAACAGAGAACAGATGATAACAAATTGCAGTATTTTACAGCAAAGATCTTGTTTGCAGTAGTGTATATCCACTTTGCTGCTTCCAACTTATAAAAATTTGTATTTTTAGGAATGCAGTATTTGTGTAAATCCACGAAATTTTTGAGTGCATCAATTAAAAAATAGAAAAAGCAAACAAAGGCCATAAAGGCAGGATTCTTATATGGAAGGAATGAATTTCATCAGCCTATGCTGGAGAATGTCAGTGTAAGGAACATTTCTACACCAAGGACTAAAGGGCTGTATTGGGACTGCACCCTGAATGTGAATTAACAGCATCATTATGCTGTGGAACCTGGACACTGGTCAAGCCTCAAGTAGAGGGAGAGTGCAGAGGAAAATCGAAACGCGACCAGTGGACAGCAAGTCAGGGTTAAATCACACCAAGTGAAATTCAGATCATTAGAAAAAATGTTGTAATGGCAGTAGGAATTAAGTATTAGAATAATACTTGGTAATGTGGGAAAGGTGGAGAGGGTTTTTAGAAGAAAGAGTTTTTGTTACATATGTCTGCCATGAAAAGTCAATGCTGGAAGATCAGTTATGATAAGGAAACCTTAAAAGACTCTCCCAGGTTTTATTTTCTCATTCTTTAATTTTTTAATTTTGTTTTAAGTATGTGGTTTATGAAGGACAAAGATGCCACTAATGGCAAAAAAATCATTTACCCAAAGCAGTATTGTTAATTTAGAAGAATAAATAAGTGGATAGATCATGTAATAGCTTTCACTGCTCTTCAAAGAAAAATCATCTCATGCGAAGAACAACAGTGGAGTCTGTATGGAGAATTTAACCTTGAAGAAGGGCAATTGTAGCAGTGTAAGTACTTGTTCATTTTAGGTCCCTTGTTAGAGCAAACCAATGGATTAATTCTGTCTGTTCACTGGCTGGAACTGTACATTCATAGAAATCTTGGTGGGTTCCCCAAAGGAGTTTAAATGTAATTAGCAACTAAACATTATACTTCTATCTCAGTTCATTTACATGGGAACTGTGCTAAGATATCTGTCTCTGAGTCATAGTGGACACCTTCCTCCATCTCCAGGGCTCCTACTGCAGCATCCCAAACAGCTCCTTCCTGTGCTCTGGCTTATCAAATATCTACACAGAACCACCTCTGAAGCAAAGCAAGGCATCCTTTTTACTCTGAATTTAGCACAGTCCCCTTCAGGATTGCTCAGAGAGGCGAAACAATTAACTGAAGCTCAGCCTGGGCAAGGTTGAGATCATTTGTCTGAAAAGAGGGAAAAGGCTTCACAAAATAAATGAACTGGCATTTTTTTTTGTCCTCATGTGGGATGTGTGGCTTTCAATTGTCAAACTAATAGTAGACCTATTATGATCTTCTTGACTTTACAGAGAGCAGCTGTCCAGCTTATACTTGGCTTTAAAATATTTTCATCTTCCTACTGGGGACTAGCCAGAGAAACTGTACATTGAACTGTGGAACGCCGTGTGGGCTGTCTGTGGATTTGTTACCTTAATTGCTGCAGCTCGCTATATCAAGGAGCAAAACACATATATGTATGTCCTGGGGAAAAAATGAAATTGCTGCTAAACTTGGTAGACCACAGCTATCAGTACCAGAGGGCCTGAGTTACTGCTTTTCTGTCTGTGCCAGATAAACAACACATGCATTCCCCTCCCTTTTAATTCAGGACTTTGGACTTGGAATACAAACTCCATGTCAGGTTGGTGCTACTTGGGAGTTACTTGTTTTTGTTTTGAGGGATTGCACCAGCTTTGTTCCCCAACTTGCTCAGTGATGAAAGAACCTCAGAAAGGATGGACAAATACCTCACCTCTTTTGGGATCACATACAAAAACCATCTGTCCATCCTCACCTTTTTCACTCGTGCCCCTATCTTTAACTACACAGATTTCTTATTTTCACATTGTTGCTCTATGTGAACAGGTTTTGTGGAGAGTGTTTTTTAATATGGAAAACTCTCAAGTATTTTGGTGATGAGACATCCTGCATTTCAATTAAGAGGATAAAAGGAGAAAATATGAGTAGTCTTTGTTCCTGGGAAACAAAATAATGGCAATGGAGAATGTGATTAACCAGTTAAACACATCATGAAGGGAGAATAAAAGTATTTATGAAATTGGGTCAAATTTAATAAATAGTTTCTGAAAAAGCATTCAGAAAGCAAATATATTTGGGAAAGACTAAGTATTTCATTACAACATTTCCAGAACAAAACCATCAATGTTCAAATTTAACTAACTAAAATAAAGGAGGACTAAATAAACTGAAGACAAAATGTTTTGTTTCTGGTCAACCCTCTTTTCAGTTTATTGTTTTGTTGGGGAGAAAATTAAAAAAATGTGGGTTGATCCAAAATTAGTTTGTTTTCCTTGATTTTTTTAGTTCAACCATAATACCCACTGGCTTGACTAATGATGCATGAAAAGTCTGAGTAGATATTTTCCCATCCTCATTACTGCCTCACTGTTCACTGAATGCATCTGAGGGTAGCATCGAACATACTTGACCTCTCAACATGGTCCCTTTTCTATCACAGGGCTTTAAGTTCTTCAGTAATATTTATCCCCTTCAGAATGCCAATGGGAAGTGCTTTGGCAGAGGCATAAATATCAGGGTTTTAGCCACACCTGCTACTGTCTGTCCCACTTTCCTTCTATCCACAGTCCACAGTAACAACAAACATCACTAATTTGTTTTTTTAATGACGTATATTTCTTTTAATAGGTACTTTGTAAAATAATAATCTTTCTGTATTTACTTAAGGTTGCACAACAGTTTTCTTAAATGAGAAATAATTCTGTGATGGCTAGCGATTAATAGAAATAATACTTTAATTCCTCCCCTAGAATATGCAATGCATGCTTCTGAGAATATGCAGAAAATATCTAGGGCTTCAGTGTCTGATTTTCCATTTTCCCCCTCAGTTCCATCTTTAATCAGAACTGAGTAACATGTTCCCAAAAGTGGCCTTGGTAGTTACAGTTGCCAAATCCTTGATTTCACTATATTTGCTCTGGAAAATGAAGGAATTAAATTTAATAAAAGTGCAATGAACAGAACAACATTTCAAAAAAACTTTTTAGAGGCATCACAGTTAAAAATTGCTAGAAATGTCATGTACCATCACTTCCCTGGATTCTCTCTCTCCCTGCCCCTACTGGCTAATTCTGGATGAACTGTGGTTCTGATATGTTTCCATATAAATACTTTTAAAGAGAACAAATAGAATGAGAACATGGCATCTGTGCAAATGCATTTGTAACACACTTTTTAGCTTCTAAGTAGCCTTAAACCTAGCTCTATACACAGCTGCATGAACTAGGATGAAAGTCATAAGTAAAAAGCCTTTAAAAATATATCTGCATTCTAAACTTAATGTGAAATAAAAAAAAATACACTAGTGAATTACAGTACAACCATCTAGAGCTTCATAAACTTCAGTGCTATGCTTAGATATGCAGAGTACAACAACCCCGCCTCCCTTCCTTCACAGAAGATTCTGGGTCAAAATCATTTAACAGCACAATGCTATTGTTTGCTTATCAAAAAAATTAAATCTAGGCTAAGTTAAAAAAGGATCATGCCTATGGAATTATTTCTACAGCTGCGACTATAAAGTCAAAGCACAGCATACTGATCTCAGTTCACAGCTCTGAAGTGCAAAAAAAGTCCTTGTGCTCCCAGAAAACACCTTCTGGGAGAACAGTAAACTTCTAGAGAGGTTTGGAAGGTTGCACATCTACTTGGCGATTTCCAAAATAAATACATGTCATCTCCTCTTCTTGCCATGCACATCCATGTAAGCAATTTAAACTGTAATCTGTGGTGTTCAGATGGTCTCTGGTAGTGAACTCCTCAGAGCATCAGAGCGACTGCATGACAGACACTAGAAAAACTGCCTTTCATGACTGTGATTACAGAACTTGTACTGGTTTATGTGGGGTTTTTTTCATTGGAGGACTTTGTCCCATGTTGTGCCTCAGGGTGTTGGAAGGGTATTTGAAGAAAGTGCCAAGGAAGGAAAGGCAGTAAGATCCCTGAGAGAGATAAGGGCCATCTGATTCAACATGTTTTTATTTAAAAAATTCAGTATTGCCCTAACTTCTGCCTTTTTGTTACCTTTGCTTTGAGAAATATGGTATCTCTTTAGCAGTAGATATTTTGCTTTCTTGTCTTTGTAACTTATTTTTGTTTCTCTTGTGTTTGTATTCAATTTCACAAAACCTGATAATTGGAGCATTTGTTCCAGATGTACAAAAAATATGGCAACATATCTTCTGAAGCAGCCAGTATTCATGTTAGAAAAATAACAGTGGAATGGCTGCTGGGACTATCTTCGGAATCTGCCCCACAGAGGAGGTCCAGCCATGAGACCCCTCAGTACTAAATTTGTGGTTTTACCTGGAAGGTCAGAATGAAAGTAAAAGGGCGAGATAGTCTTAAAAATGAAAGGGAAGCCATTCCTCATCTGAATTACTCATAGGCAAGACATCAAATGACATCTTCCCGGGAAAAGCAGTGAACACCCCATCAATGTCAAAAGACGCTGCTTTTTATTCAGTTCCTCTTTTTTCCTTTTTAAGCATATGGGGTTTTTATTTTCTGTTTTCCAATTTCCTTAGAAACTGAAGAAGTTCTAAGGAAATTGGGAAACTTCTGCATTTTCACTGGGAAAAGCCTATCAGCCTGGTATTACAACTGCATCAGTTGTGTCTGTTCTTCAACACAGACCTAGGGAGACTTATAGAACAAATAAATGCTGTAAGATCTCCAGCTGCTCCCTGTCCTGCACCATTGGTCTTCCCCTCCTGAGAGACAGTAACGCTGCAGAGGCTTCCTGCTATGAGATTCTATGGTTGTGGTTTAGATGGAAAACCAGAAGTGCAATGCCATCACTTGTATTTACAGTAGTGGTGCAGCCATTAGAAGTTACTGCTCAAAGCGGTGTTTTCACATTCCTAACTTTTCTGGACCCAATATTTTGCCTGTATAAGTACTCTTTGTTAGTTACCTTCCCTGAGAACATTCGTGTAAGGGGCTTCTGGCAGAGGAGTCTCCCTTCATTACCAGAGGAGATGCAATGAAGCCCTGGCTGAGGGCCTGAACCAACCACGGCTTCCATGAACACTCATATCTGCAGCGACCTTATGCCAGTTTTCTCAGAAGTCCCACCTTTCTGTGAAATTCAGTCTCATTGAAACTGAAATTCTGGTCTGGTCTCTCAGTTGTTCTTTTCTGACTCTCTTCAAACCTGTCCTAGTGCTGCATTTCCAGTCCCACACTGAGGCCCTGGCTCCCCTTTAGTCCCGTCTGTCCCTGCTGCTGACTCTACTAACAGGACCCATTTTCATAATCTTGCCCTCTCTTGTTTTGTTTCCAAAAGCTTTTTCCTGGTCAGAACTTAAGAGTGCTCAGTTCTCTCAGTAGTGCTCAATTCTCTCAGTCTGTTAAAGCCATTTCCCTCTCCCACTATAAATTTAAGGATGTAATCCTTTTCTTAGGATATTTATAAGCTATACTTGTGGTGGAAGTGCCGCAATCATTGTGGGTTTTGAAGGAAACGGGAATAAGAATATACGCAAGAATCTTGCACTGGAGGGAGGGTGTTTTTGTACAAACTGATACTGTCCCCTAGAAAAGGAAAACTGACAGATGACACAGGGATTAGGAACAGAGTATCTGGTCAACCTGTGTAGTCCCTGTCACTGCAGGCAATTACATCATTCAAACGCTTTCATATTGGACGTGTTCATGATTCAGAACATATTTCTGTCCAGGCTTATTGCTCATGGGTTGCACAGCAAACAGCTGTTGCTTCCTAAATGCATTCATTTTGTTAAAATTGTTTTAGGCTTTCAGTTGGTAAGCAAGAGAGTTTTCAAAGTAGCAAGAAAAGTGCATGAAAAAATAAAGATCCTCTATAGCAGCAGGTTAAGGTAATCTTGACAATGTTCTTTATATGGAGAAAGAGCACGAATTTTTCCTTTGCAATCCAAGGGTGCACCCATGTCATCAAATCTGTTATGCAATATGGGGAAGACCCCTTTGGATCTGTTCCTCCAAAAATTATTTAAATCCCTTTGACTTACAGACATTAATCATCACATACAATGTATGTAGAAATCCAAAGAACATGGGGGTTTCTGTTTATTTTAAAGCACAGTGACACATTTAATTTATCTTATCCCTCTTTTCTTTTTGTACCATAAATCAGTTCATTATTGTATTTCAGTGTTCATAGTTGAAAAGAAAGCAAGAAGCAGGACATACCAAATTCTTGGTGTCCTTTATGCTAAAAAGTGGTCATTGCTGAACACACCCACAACAAACTTGCTGGCACAATTAATTTCTGCCAAATCCAATGGGATCTTCCGTCTTCTACCATCCAAGAGCGTGTGTGTTGGAAATGTGGGTGTTTATCAGCAAACAAGAGTTCAGCATAGCCTAGTAAGGTTCTGATTCTGCCTCTACGTCCTTTACAATTCTACAAGTCAGCACAGGTATTCCCTATTTACTTACATGCAAGTAAAATCTAAGTAGGAATCGCTGGGATTTAAACCATGAAGTTTTTAGTTTTTATTTTAAATGCAGTTTATAGTAACAGGAGCACAACTTGAAGAGACTTCTAAGCAAACCAGTGTTGATATGAACAGGCCACTGTTCTCTCAGTAGAACTAGCTGCCTGGAATTTGTTAAAAATACTCATATTTCCAAACAGATTTTGAAATGTGTAAGTAATAGTTAAAAAATAAAAAGATAACTATCACTAAAGGTGCTCTTCAACATTAAAGCAACTCCAGAAATGCAGGAAGCAATTATTAATTTACATTAAATTTTCAACTCAAATCATTAGAAAAAAATTAATACTCTTTTCTTTTATATTCATTGACAGTTTTTTCTCCTCTATCTTGTTCAGTTATGGCTTTTTTGGGTGTTTTTTATACAGTTCACTCAGTATTTTTCTTCACCATATGGGCTTCATTCCGATTCAACTCAAGGCCAGGACTTCAGTTCAACACTTTTATATCCATCCCAAAGCTTAGTCAGAAGTGAAGATTCCACGTTAAAAAAATACAAAGGTTTAGCTATAATACAGCATAAACAAATATTTGAGCTATTTGCTGTACTACCACTCAGTGAGTCATTGCTTTACAAATGCTACTGGTACGACTGTCATAAAACAAACCACATGTTCTTGTGGGGTAGGTAGAAAAATATTTTCTTAGCCCTTTTACGGCAAAGTGGTAAACTTGAGCATAGAGAAGTGAAAGCCTTGGTTTTGGGGAGCAATTCGTCACTAGATGTGTCCATAGGTGCTGGGGATTTGGGATTTCAGACGTTCAGAGAGGCTTTGCCACCTGAGGAGGGAGTCTTGCTGGCTCTGCGAAGGTGACATTGCAAGGAGGAGATGAGGGACAAGAGGGGGGTACACAGCTATTGAAGGGGCTACAAGGGGACACTGGTCAGTCCAAATGGCCTTGTACTAAAGGGCTTGAAGTGGATTTTACAGCGATGTCTAAGACAGGATAATGCAATAGTTTTGCAGAGATTTTCAAGGATTGAAATGACAGCTTGGTAGAAATGAAGGGTCTGGGTTGGAAAACAAGACAAATGGATAAATAGATGTAGTTACTCCAAGATCTGGGATATGAAACAGCAGTTTTTGTGTAAAGAATCTCCAGTGGCAGTATGTGTTTTGTAGCTATTGCAAACAGGGAGATATAACTATTTTTTAAATGACTGTCATGGCTTAGAAATGGCATTTTACAATTTAGTACTCCCATTAAAACACCCACTGCTCCCCCTCCCCCTCCAACTGGAGGCACCAAAGACAAAGATTATGGAATGAGATACGAACAGTTTACTGGAAACAGCAATGAGATAAGAAAAATTAACAATAACAGCAACAAGAGGTATAAGAAAATAAGTAATTCACACAGAAAAACTCCCTGTATATAAACAATACCAGACAGCTCCCTCTACCATATTTTCTTGACTGGAAGAAACCCCTTCTTCCTGGAAGAGAGTCCCTTTCCCTGCCCCCAGCATTGATGTGAGGTGGTACAGAACAACATCAGGGTCCTGGCCATGCCCCCCCCCGCCCCCAGCTACTGCAAAAAAGTAACCCAGTCCTGGCCAGAACCAGGACAAGGATAATACACATCTGACAGAGAAGCAAATAAAAAATAATCCCCAGTTGCCGGGTCTGAATGTGAAGGAGGACAGTAATCTCTCCCCGTCACTGACACAGGAGGGAGAAGAAAATGCAGAACTTTGCCCATGTTATATGAGTGACTGGACAGGGATAAGGAGGTATCAGAAGGATAAATCATATATCCACTTGATACCTTCTATTCAGACTAGAATAGGGGGCAACTGATTTGGAACATCCATATAGCAAAAGTAGTAACAGTCAAATTTGTGAATAATACCATGCAGGGATAGGTTTTAAAGGGAAAGGGCTAAAAATAGATGACTTTGTGCAATACAGAAGGCTGAGGGGTGATTCTTTGAGTGAAAAGCTGAAGTAGCAGTTTGTAAAGTACTGGGATAATAAGAGAAGAAAACTCATCTAACACAAAGGTTTCTTTCAGAATTCAGTAGAATTCTTCATTTTCTTGGTTACACAAATGAAGTTAATGTGGTGGCAGAATACAGGAAAGAGCCAAAAAGAAAGGTAGAGCAGAAAAAGGAATAAAGAAACATGCTTTAGGCAACTATAATGGCATGACAGGAGCACAGAATATTACAACTAAGTATCCAGGATACCAGAGCAGCATCACAGAAAAATGGCACAAAAAATTTCAAAAATTATCTGTGAAGGACTAATTGTCAAAAAGGAAAAATAATACATCATTATGCCCTCAGAAATAGCATTCAGATGAGCAGGGTCAGTAGGCCAAGTTTTGGCCTCAATTATTGCATTGGTTTTCACTGCAAAGTTAATTTGTGTTTTAGATTTGAATTCTACCCAGTATAAAACCAACTTCCTACTGGTGCTTGGAAGGAACAATCTCATGGATAGTAGTAAAGGCAGTAATGAAAGCTGTCAACGTTCATCAGACAGATGCATCTTAAACCATCTGAGAGTGCAGCTAATGAGAAATCTGCATTTAAAATAGGGGAACAGTGCTCTAAACACGGAGATGCAGGGTGTGAAAGCACAGCCATTGATTTAATGTAAGTGTGCTTTGGAGCAATTAGCTGGGCTCTGAGGAGGCCAGGGAGGTGAAAGGCACTGACACATCTGTGCTTGTCCCAGTGCCTTCAGTGAGCCAGGCTGACCACACCACGCTGTGTGGCAAGCTCTGGCCACACTGAAACTCCTCTGGCAATGCAGAGTCCCCAGGAGCATCCACCAGAGCCACTGATGGTGCTGCCGAGGAGACAACCACAGGCTACCCTCTGGCTGTCCTCAGGCCCTACATCCTCCTGAAAGCTGTCCTTGGCAACAGATGGGCACCATTCCTTGATCTCAGTGAGCCCTGTGTCAGCCCTGGTAATTCACACAAGCCAAGGACTTGTTAACTGATGAATCCTGAGTTCTTTCAGATCATCATGATTCCTGATGATAAGGTTTCAGTCAAGTGTTGGCAGTACTTCCAGCCATAGGGGTTGCTAAAACTGGAATCCATTACTCCTTTCAGGGAGGTCCTAAGGAACAACACTGGGGTTTCTCTGGTGGAGAGGTACAGACGTTGCCATCCTGCTCCGAATGCCTGCCAGATCACTCCAAGGGATCCTATGGAGGCATGTGCACATCTCCATGCTGCAGCTGCTTTCTGTTTCTGTTCAGAGATGGTGCAGACCCATCAAGCATCAGGGTGAGACTGAAACTCTGATGAAGCCGAGGAACCATTTACAAATGTCTGTGCTTAAAGCAATATTGAATATGTAAGTAGTGAATATATTACTGAGGAAATTTTCCATGTATTTGTTAGTCAGATTCCTAACTTGGCGGTTGTGTGAATACCTCAGCTGCTCCTGGATGCATTTGCAGCAATGATGTGGCAAAGGGCTTTGTTCCATGTCCCTCAGTAGAACGGGGCAATTATAGAATTATATTTTTATAAATGTAGGTTTTTCTGAGATTTATTCCCTACATTTGTCTCACTGGGACTGGGCTAGTGTATGTTCTTTCCGTGGCACTATGCCAGTCACACACTAGAGCTGGGGAAGGCTGCAGCTGTCTGCTTGTTATTAACTGAGGGTTAGTGCAGAGACCAATGCACATTGGTGCTCCAACACCCAAACCGTTTTCCAGATACTTCATGAATGGAAGCTTAAATTCCCACTTCAGTATAACAAACCTCTGCATCACATTTAACACTAAGATCCCACCTGCAAATTGTTTATGAGCTAACAAAAAGTTTTAACTTCCATGACTCTTATGAATTGCACAGCTAATTAATCTAATGAGTCAATAATAATCTTCTACTGTCCTTGCTGTCATGCCTATCACAAACCATACGTGTGGTCAAATACTGGGACAGATGTCCAGAGAGGCTGTTGAATATCCACCCTTGGAGATATTCAGAACCTGACTGAGCAAGACCCTGAGTAACCTAATTAAGTTGGTGCTGCCTTAAGCAAGGAGTTGGATCAGATGATCTCCAAAAGTCTCTTCCAACCTACATTATTCTATGTTTCTATAACACATTTTGCCTAAAATACTTCTTAATAATTTACTAATTCTTTATTACTTCTTTTCCCCTTTGAAAAGCATCTCCGGTTGGAAAACCGATTTCTGTGCAATCTGTGAAAGTGTGCGTGTGTGAATTGACTCAATAATCTGAGTTCAGATTCACCAGGCAGCTGGAAGGGAGCTTCCCACAAACAGCTCTGAAATTCCAACTTTCTTTGATCTGGTACCATCAAGGTTTGTTGGCCTTCAGTCATACAGCAAGAACCATCTACTCTCTGAGATGTACAAAGGAGAGATGGGTTGGAGGACCAAGGTCAGCTGCTCACAAGTTAAAAAAGATTTTCTTAGTTATTAAATGGACGTTTTTTAATACTTAGATACATGGTGAAGTCATTCTTCAGTGTCTTTTCAGTGTTTGCATGAACATTCAGTATTCATGGTATAAGCAGAACAAGGAATGTGCTAAGCTGGGGTGTGAACATACAACATGCTCCATGGCAACAGCTGTATATTTGCTCTTCATCCAATATGATGGAATTAAAGACAGGGATAAGAGGGATAAATTGCCAAACCTTTACCACAAAGGTGAGAGGAAATACGTTAATCAAAATATACTTGTGTTTCCTGTACCTGTCCTAGAGGTTTATGCTGAGGTGGTAACAGAGTGTTCTGCAGGATGGGACGCTTAGATGGGGCTTCAAGGTCTGGCTTTGTGTTTCTATTCCTTGTCACCACCTCAGCTGCTCTCTTTGTTCTTATGTGCCTCATCCAAAAAGAACACCCACTCTGTGATTTCAGACATGGTGTTGAAAATGGGAAAGGTGCATTGAAATAATTTATATGTATAGCACTGTACAAAATGAAAATTTTGGTGAAGAAGATCTGTTTTGAAGCCTAGTGAGAAATAAAAAATGGGAAAAAATCCCAAGATTAACTTGTGCTGTATATGTGCATTTTGTACTGGTGCTCTCTCACAGTTTGGGAGCAGATTATGCGGTATAATGGCCTGACAAGACCAGGAAGGTTCTTGGCATACTTGGGAGGGGTAAGAAACTCGCATGATGAATATATGCGAAAAAGACGACACCCGGATTATATGGCTCTGAAATAACATAAGGAATTTCTGATTCAGAGGCTATGTATGTACAAAGGCATACATAGAAAGAATATCACAGAAATAAACAATAACACCCATGATGGAGAGGTGCTATATTCTTACTACTTCAGCAGAAATACTGATAAATACTGGGGAAAGTATTGCTTTTATTATGCTTAACAGCTGTAGTTCAATGACGGAACATAAAACTCTTCCTTTTGGAATATTTCTAGGGCTAATAACAAACATGAGGTATCTAGAACACAACTAAACTTGTCTTCTAGATAATAAGAAAGTATTTTATGTTTTGTAGGTTTCAAGATGATGTGCACATGTTTAAATTTTTTATTTTAGTTCTAAGGAAACAAGAAACTTCTGTGGTCATGCAAGAAGGATTTAAACAAACCGAGTTTGTCTTTAGATAATCAGAGCATTTCCCTAGAGAGTATGTATTTCCCCAATTACCACTCTGAAATGTTATTTTCACAGTTACAAAGCACCATGTAAACCTATCCTACTACATGGATACTAATGATCATTACTATTATTTAACAGCATTACAGGTGGAGCTTAGAGCAGTGAGCACTTTCCTTTAATACATAGTGTGCCATAACGTTTGATTTGTTCTTGAAATTAAATGTTCAGAATATGTTAATCACAAAATCTAGTACAGAGTGTCTGCCAGGAAAGTGCTACTGATTGCCTAGCATGCCCCAAAGACAGAGATGTTAGTTTTGCTGTGCAAAATTTCAGTGTTACTCTGGAAAAGACCTTGCCCTTGGCTGCTGAATGTCACATGGACTGTGCAGAGCAGAGGCAGCACAGGCAGCACCGTATGCTCCAGGATTTTTACAGTTCTTGCTTTGCTGATTCATTAATCCAACAATCATAAAGAGTTAGTGCAGGTTTTAAAAGGCAAGTTTGCACCTGTGAATTACTTCTAAAGGGAATTGGAGATATTTTATGACAGGATAAGGATAAATACTGGTTAGATGACACTGGGGAAACATGGATGGAATGGTCTCCAGTTTCTCTCTAAATGGCTGGAAAGAGTCTTCCAAAGGTGACAGCAAGGGAGGATAAAGTGTCTGAATCACCTGTACATCTACATTTTGTTGGAAATGTTCCTTACTCAGACGAGCACTCTGAGATGTTTAATAAATTCTTCTGATGGTCATAGAATATCAAATAATTTTTATTCAAGATAATCAGAATGTCTGAAATCTTTCTACTTTCAGTTGTTTGGTGATATATTTTCTCATTTTTTAAATCCTCCATATGTATCAACAATGGACAGTCCTGTCCAAGGTAATCAATAAGCCACTTCAATTTTTTGTAAGGGTCAGAAGCGCAATTTATCTTCAACAAAAAAAAGCTATTTGGCCTCAATTTTTTAAAATGGTATTTTCAAAAATAAGATAAAAATTTGAGACATTTAAGGAGCAAAGATATTTTTCAGGCTCTCTTTACCCCAGAATCTGCATTTTATGATTTTGGTTCCTTCCCTTTTCTAGTGCCCATCTAGTCAGAGACTCGTAAGTCAGCAACATTAAATCTAATTATGTAAGTAATTGTGGGCATTGTTCAATGAAGGGCATCCAGTGATAATCTAAATATGCTGTGTGTACAGTGAAAAAAATGGGTAATTCTAAAGAATTAGAGTCTGAAATCACTTTTTATTTGAAACAGCTTAAAGTACTGAAAGTTTCTGCTCCATTAGAGTGATCTGCACTTTATAGTTTATTCACACACTAGAACTCATTCTCCAACAGTTGGTCACCATGCCTTTCTTCAAACTATGGATTTTTAACCACTGTTTAACATAAAAAGCTAATAATATCCT
This sequence comes from Orthonyx spaldingii, assembly GCA_013397795.1. Classification (NCBI taxonomy): domain Eukaryota; kingdom Metazoa; phylum Chordata; class Aves; order Passeriformes; family Orthonychidae; genus Orthonyx; species Orthonyx spaldingii. The sequence continues at coordinate 2,530,104 of VZTJ01002441.1, forward strand.
GTTCATCAAATGTTCTAAAAATAATGGTGAAACAGACTGTGTCTATTTGATCTTGAGGTTTCTAGCATTTTAGGTTTTTAGTGTATAGTATTACCTAAAGTGAAAACCACAAAACTGTTAAAATAATAGTGACCTTCTGGAATGAATGACACATGATATCACAAAATTTTTTTCAACATCACCAAAGTTTTCCTTTTTTTGACAAATGTTTATGCTGTGGTTATAAATCTTTCTGGATGTAGTGTCTTGATAACATTAAAAAAAACCAAATAAACATAGAATAAAACTCAAATACAGATCTAGATTAAGTTTTGCACACCAGGGCACCAAAGAAGTGCCAGAGCCACTCTGTTAAGAGGAACCCATGTTCCTTTTCAGTATGAGGGCTCAGATTTGCTTATTTGTGTGTCATGACATTGTTTACATATTCAGAGTCTCAGATTTTAGGACAAAAGGGACAATTATAACTACTGAACCCATCCTGGGTTGCAAGGAACGTTCTTCACCCACATTCTGCACAAGGTCCCAAATTCTGACTTACTTAAACCACATTATTACAAAATGATCACATCTCAATTTGAAGTGATTCACAGAAAGTACACTATTGCTGGTAGTGAATCAAAGTCCCATAAATAAAATGCTATAACCTTAATGTTAAAAAGCATGTCTCAACTCTAATTTGTGAAGGGTAAACTTCCAGCCACTGACACTTTTTATATCTCTTAGTTAATTTAATTTTCCAAACATTAAATCCTGCAAAGTGGTTTGCAACTTACTGAACAGATGGTCTCTGTGTTTCCTTACATTTTGTACAATTTGGGAGCTAATGTGATGGCTCTGTCTAAAATTTTGTAGCTGCTTTAGAGTCATATTTGAAAACTTCATCCTAAATGTTAGGGTTCATCACTTGTGTTTAAAGTTCAAATTCATGTTGTTTTGTATAATATTTGGGGAGAGCACTTTTATGAAGTGTGCGACTATAATAACTGCATTCACCAGATCAAAGTAAGTAACTTCTTTTCTTTGTTTTATTGCTTTGAAAAACAAAACCTCCTCTTAAAACGGCACAATTTTGACTAACGAAAATGGACAAGTTAAATGCAAGGAAGATGTGTTCAGTTCTGTTCCCGAGTTTTATTCCTGCTATGCAAAAAGTTTATTACTTACTGTCTTAAATCTGTGCCCATGTGCTCAGTCACTTGGCCAAAGAGACGTTTTCACTGTGCTATACTGGATCACTGGAAACAACTATATAATTACCCACATCTGTCTACAAACTGCTTTGCATCTGCACAGATCTGTACCCTGTTGGAAACAGGACAACAACAGCCTTGTTCCTTTGAGAAAAGTTCAAGTGCTAAATATTTATTTGAGTTTATTTAGAGTCATAATACTAATACTACCTAAGTGCAAAACCTTAAAAAGGAGTCATCTGTGAAAGCTGCACATGTATAAAAGTTTAAAAATTTACCTTCCAAAAAAAAACCATTTCAGTGTTTGGGTTTTTTAAAACCCCATGCCATGAATTCAAAAATGCCAATTAAACAAATTGAAACAGAACACTCCTAAGAATGTTCTGAAAGCAGACACACGAAACATTTATAAAATGTAAGGATTTAAACAGTTTGAATTAGTGTCTCATATATTTTTTACCATAGTAAAGTATATTCACATCTTTTATGCAAAGAATAAGTGTCTTTTGGATATATGTGCCCAAAAATAAGAAAGGGGTTGGTTTTGCTGACCTGACAGACCATTCACTAGGCACAAGTGATTCACCATCAACTGCATTTGGGAAATGAAGACGTAACAGCGTTTTCTTCTCAATCTCAAACTGACTGAATAGTTTGCTGAGCCTGTTTGGGTATGTAAAAGAACTGCTGTCACTTTAGAGCAGACAGTGAACCAAAAATTACATGATTTTCTCAAATGAAATTCATGACTAGTGAATCAATTTCCACTGAAATAACCCAGTTCTGCATCATCAGGGAACTCCACGGGGTAACTTCAGTGAGTGTTTGCATTAGTGGCACATGAGCTCCCTGGTCCAGGGCAGCTGAGTGTGAGGGACACTGAGGGAGGTACGTAAGTGACACTTCCCTGTCCTTGCAGCACTTTTGTAGCCTACATGACGTGCAAAAATACACTCCGAGTTTAATTTTGAGCCCAAGTATCATCTGGAGTCAGCTGTGGACAGCCTGTCTTACTCTCCAGGCTTTCCTGCGCACGGAGGCAGTAGAGAGAGGCAGTGGGATGTCTCTGCCAGGGAGAGAAATGGAGATGGGCAGGGGGGTAGCAGGGCTGCCAGGTAACTTCCCAGAGACAAGGCCAACAATATCCAGGGAAATGCCACTGGCAGCACACAGGGAAGGGGTGGGAAGAGCATAGAGCAGGGATGAGCAGAGAGGAAGTTTCTTATAGAGCCTTCAGAGTAGAACAAGTGGTTTGGGATTAGGAATGATCTTGAAATGGCTGTATATATTGCCCAAACTGTTCATCCCTGCTGAAGTGACTGCCTTATCCATATGCCACATGGGAGATTTACTGCTTCTTTGAGCTACACTCACAGAAAAATGAGCAGCACAGATGTACCGTAAGGAAATATGCAGCAATCCTGTTGTGTTCTAGGATGCCTTTCTTTCCCTGGAAGAGAGACACAACCTTTTGCACCAGGAACACTCTGGAAAACTGTAAATATTTTCACTTAAGGGCCAAACCTTCAGGTATCTCTTGATTTAGATACCTGAAAACCTTTTCAATGGCATGTCGTACATTTCCCTAATCATCTGAATCAAAAGCTGCAGATTTTGTCTTAGTAGAAATCACAACCTGACACCACTGGCAGATTCTGATAAGTTATACAAACACTCATAGCTGTGCACAACCAAAGCTCTCCAGCACTGTAACAAGCAAGGTCAACTTGGTTGGATGAAGTTCTGTTTGTTAAGCGACTCTTACAGAAATATTTAGCCCTAGGGCTTTTAATTTTCTTGGTATATCTACCATATTTCTCAGCATTTGATATTAAAGCACACTGAAATAATTTTATAAAAGCAATTTTTTTAGTTGACTGTTCCAAGTAGACTGTCCAAGGATAGATAACTTACAATACACATCCATTAACAGAATTGTAACACAGCCAGAAAACAGCTGTGATAGTACTTTTAAAAAAAATTATACCAGTTCATCACCCTGCTTTGCCAAAACTGAGATAAATGCTGCTGCAATGAATTTTTTCTTTTGAAGGTCAGTGTCCATACTGCACATGAAATGAATCCTTGTCATTCATGCTTTACAAGAACAATATTAACATTCATGAATGTTTCAGCTTTAATCACGCGATGAGTTTGGTTAACAAAAATGTCAGCTCCTTATCTTCTGTGGGTACTTCTTTCACAAAGCAAATCATTTTGATTCTACATGAGTGTGGACCTCCTGGACTTCAGTCAGTGTCTGTGCCCATGGTGAGCTGTGGCAGTGGAAGCCCTTTGCAGTACAATGTCTGATCAATTTGATGCTGAGAACAGCTGCTAAAGCGGGTGAGCTACTTACACTGGGTTGCTGATGTTGTTGAAATTGGTGCAGCATAGAACTGGTGCAGTTTTTCAGAGCTCTGCAGTGTAAAAGGCTCAAAGGTCAGACTAAGAGCGCTGCTTTGCAGGACTGAGAACTCCACAGAAACTTTCAGTCCTATATAGGATTTATTAAGCTCATTAAAATAACACCCAGTCCTAAATGAGCCACAGCTTTACTTACTCTCTGTTGTGGCTCTTGAAACTCAGAGTGTGATTCCCTCACACAATAGCAGTGAGAAGCCACAGATCGAAAGCAGCTGCCACCATGTTTGCAGAGGGGAACGTGCTCTGAGCACTCGGCAGTTTCTGTCCCAGAACTGCTGCAGCCACCAGTTTACCCCATTCAGAGATGTCTCTGTTTGAGTCACAGGTTCAAGGAACCTTCTCAGAAATGGAGCTACAGACTAGTCACTTCAAAAGACAAAAAAAAAGCCTCAAAACTGGCTCTAAGCCAGCCTTGGTTCATCCTCTGCCTCCCTCAGTTAGGCTGTATCTGTCTCTGCAAAGCTGTATTGCACCACTGTATAATCAGAGGGGGAATGAAAAGGCAGGTCTTGCTATCAGTTCTTCTGTGAGATCTAAGGCTTATCACACAGCTCCTCTGCTAACCCTGAGGCTTACTTCTCAAGTACTTTCCAAATCTTGAATAAGTGATATATCAACTACTAAATATCTGTAGGCAATCCCCAGATATCCCCTCGATGCCTGTGAAAGTGTATGTATTTAAATGCACATCCAAAACATACCTTGGTGATTCTCAGCACTAAACAACATCCTCAGTGTCTAATCCAGCACTTGGAAAGATCAACTGCCATTACACTGCAACTTTTAAGATGCTTTTTATCCTGGAATGGCTTCCTTTTGGTGGTAATAGGAGCAACAGCAGCTGGACATGAAGTAAAAAAAGATGTTTAGGAAAAGTTCTTTTAATGTTGTTCTGAGCTCCACAAAATCCTAGAATTAATAAGGGAATCTGGACATCTTACAGAAGTGTTACATTAAAGCAGAATTTATTTCAATTACCTAAAGGAATTCTGCCTTGTGGGTTGGAGATAAAAAAAAAAACCATTAAAAAATATTGTCCTTTGTTTGTCAACTGTCCTTTGGACACATATCTTCAAATGGACTGTGGAAAATCAAGGGTTGTGTAACCTAGGATCTACCAGCAATGCAGACTGCATATCCAAAATAAAAACTACATGTAAACTACACATCTTATTGATCAGTAAGCAAGACCTTTTTTCCCCTGTAAACTGAACAGGCTACAAGAGCAGCAGTTAATAGCAGGGGAGGAAATTGCATCATTCATGGTACAAATAGAAGGTTCAGTTCATGTTAAAAGGGAACTCGCCTTTCTTCTAAACAGAGCAGGTTGTCAGTGGTGTTTGACATGAGTGGATAAAGCACAAAAACTAACAGCAGCACAGTTGCAGAACAATTCAAATCACGGCCCACAGCAGCTTGTCAGTAAGTGGTCACCCTGTGCCACTGATACTGCTCCTGAGAGGCACTCACTAGAAATACTGAAAGTGATGTCATGTCAGAAAGCCAAAGCACAGGATGGTCAAACAATGCAGGAAAAAGATCTGTCATCCTTTGTGGTGCCCATGACAAAGCTGGGGAGATGCTATTCAGCTGGGAGAAAGAACAGTCTTCCATCAGTTCCAGCAATTTCTCAATGCTTCCCGAGGCAGCAACAGGCAGCTCATAGGAGATTATGAACTACAACTGGTAGTGCACGTGTTGAGCCATGCTGCTCTTCAGTGAAAGCACACTCTCAGTGTAACAAAAGATTGATGAGAATAATAATGCAAAGCTTGTGATGTGTACAATGAAAAAAAAGGGTGTCTTTCTTGGAGCTTGTAATTTTTATTATCTTGATCCATTTGATAAATGCCATACAACAGACTGTTCACACAGGTCTTAGTCAGCAGGGAGAAATGACAAGGCCACCTTGGCACTCCTGCTTTGACTCATCACCTGATGCAAGTGCATGGGACAGGCACTGGAAGTCATTTGCTGCTGGTGAAAGGCAGGGGATGAGTCTCCTTCCAATGAGTGAGGACATGGGAGGAGCACAGCTCCCTGATGCTCCTCAGTCCCATCAGGCCACACAGGCAGCCTGCTCGCTGTGTATTCTGACAGTGCATTTACACTTCAGCTTCCCTAAAAGCACTAACACATCACTACTGTGTACAAAATGCTGCAGAAGGTCCTAAAACAGCAAAAAGTCAGAGGAAGGGGCTGATCCAAATCACCTGGCCTCTGAAGGCGCTGCTCAGCACATTTGTGCCCAAATATTTTCCTCTAAGAGATCCACTTTTCCCACAGTTAATTGATGATCACCATTCTTGACACCAAGAGGCAAATAAAATACAGCATTGGGAAGGCCATAAAAGCTGGCCGAGGGCCTCACCCTTTTTCTTAAGAAACCTGGGGGTTTCTGTGGGCATAGGGTGAAAGAAAAGTTATTTCATTGGTATAGGTAAAAACAGGTTATCAAGCACAGCCTTCTCTGGTGTTTCTGTTGCACCTTCTGTGTATCATCAGTGCACAGATGATTAGGGCTTCTACTGCACATAAGACATTAACAGACCATAAAAGTAAGTTAGAGGAACATTCAGTCTTATTAAATTTTGCTACCTGAACTGCCTGTCTATTTAATTGCCTGTCTCACACTGTTTTTATACACAAAGACAGGAAAGCGGTTATTTTGCATTTCTACTGTAAAAAATAAACCAAATAAAGCACCCTAAAAACCACACACAAAAAACCCACCCTCAGAAATAATTTCTTTTTCATTGCTTCTTTCAGTTTCCTGTTACTTTTATCACTGTTTCCATACTATGATGTATTTTGCTGACTGTACAAACACTGTGTACCACCATGTAGGTGTGGTATACTAACCTGCAGCAAAACTTAGCATTAGGTCTGTAATAGTGACCACTTGGATACAACACTGCCAAGTTCTTCACCATCCCTACCATCTGCTTTTCTGACTGTTGTAGTACAACGGTTCTGACTTGTCAGCACAGTAGAAAATGATGAACCAGTGCTAATAGTTACTTAACACAATAGTGGAAGTTTTTTCAACTTTTCCAATTTTCATATTGTGAAAAGCTCGAGTTGGTGCACCTGGACTCTATTACAGACTCTTGAATCCAGTTACTGCAGACAAATCACGAAGTTCTAATTACCCCTCCTCAGCCAGCATTTATCATTCCTTCAATAACTTCCAGGTTATTTCCCCTGGAATCATGTGAAGTCATTTTGATACATAAATGTAGTTTTCCCTCTAATTCCTAGTACTTAATTTGGGATCTGAAGTTTCCCTCCTCCTCTCCCTGTATAGAGTTTGATATGTGAGTCATACTCTTATTTCATTTGAAGCTTTGCTGCTATGTTGCACCATTGCTGAACCTAAAAGTTTGCTACTTCCTCTGCTTAGGCAGAGATAAATTCAGTCACTTCACATCAACGAAGGTCTTCCCGTGCTGTGTCATCCTAAATTCATGCATTTCCATTTGCACTGCAGTCTGCTATTCCTCTCTTACGTTAATCACCAAAACACTTTGTGATCAACATCTTTGCAGTTTCTCTCAGAACCTATTTACAAGCCCTGTAAGCATTACTATGCCTCTTCCTTCCATGTGAACCATACTTCTCAGCATTTCTCTAGCACCTTTCCTGTCAGATTTCCTGTGCTAAAACACCTGAAACCTAACACAAAGGATTTCTGGAATACAAATTCATCAGGTGTATTAATGTCATTTCATATTTTGCAAATCTGTTCCTTCCTCAAAAAACAAAAAAATATGAGAGCAAATTTCAACTGCATAACATTTAAAGGCAAGTCTATTAGCAGAGTTAAACTTTACAAAGTAGTCTTTTAAAAAACTATGCAATGTCACACTTCAAGATCTCTTGTATTACTAAGAATAATAAGATACATGAGCAATGCTCTTCTCCTTTGTTGCAGTGATTGCCAAGTGATGTCACAAAAAAGTTAATTGTGTATGTGTGGAAGAATTTGACAGGTCAGTCTGGTCAGTTAGAAATTAGACTGTTTATATTTCAGTACGTTAGTAATCACCATTTCTGGAAAAAAACCCCGAACAACGGAATAGCCACTTGACGGATTTGTTAAAAGTTAGTGGTTTTTCGATGTATATTCACGTAAGTCAGATTGACAATTCTGTACAGTATTAAGGAAGCCTATGAATACCATCCAAAGCCATAAATGTGGGAAAGCTGTGAATAAACCCTTTTAGATACTGAAAAGCTTTTCTCATAGGAGAAACCTGTTTTTGTTCATCAGACACATCTTATTCCATTAATGTAACTTTCCAGTAACATTGACTCATTTGCCTCATTCCATACATTTACTGGAATGTTTTCTAGTTTTTCTTTAGCCCCAGTTATTAACTAGAGCTACACAAAGGAACCAAAACATCATTTTTATTACATATGGTTGATTCAATGTTACTTCATCACCTCCTCTCCTACTCATTTGTTTGCTTCTACCACACACTGCAACTTGTTAGAAGTCTAAAATAGGCTGCCCTGGGCAGTGGTGAAATCATCATCCTTGGAAGTGTTCAAAAGTCATGTGGATGAGGCACTTGCGGACATGGTTTAGTGGTGAACACGGTGGTGCTGTGTTAAGGGTTGGACTCAATGATCTTAGAAGACTTTTTCAACCTTAACGATTCTATGATTCTAAATCTAGACTGTGAGGGCTCTAAAGCAGAATCTGAACCCCCTATTCTGATTTGTCCTTCGCTTTGCCAAGATATTAATGGACAAGGGTTAGGAATTACAATACTGCAATACAGCTTGTAAGGCAAGTGTGTTTGTGATCTCTGCAGACCGTATCAACACCTTAGTCAATAACTATGTTTGTTTAATGACTGCAGTAAGTACAAAACTAAGAACTGCCTATGAAGTCAGACTAAAGGTCCACTTAGCTCAATGTGTTGTATATTCAAATAGAAATTAGTACTGGATGCTTAGGAAACAGCATCTATAGAGTAAGTGCTGCCCTTGCTCTGCTCTCCCAGTTTGTCATGATTAGCAGTCTAAAGATTGGTTTGTGTTGAAAAATATAAAGGGATCAATCCACCAAAAACCTGTTTTACCATTCTTTGAAACCATTTACAATTCTGATTTCCACAACATCCCATGGCAAAGAGTTCCAAGATTTAAATACTGTGAAATACTTCCTTTGTCTCCATCACTTGCCTAATTATTTCCTTTGCTGCCTATCTTTTCTTGTGCAATGAGATACAGCACTCGTCTCTGACTTAACTAAACATCCCCCACCTGTCTTTTCCATACCACTCAATCACTTCTTTTCCCAGCCAGAAAGTTGTCATAAGGTGTCATTTCACTGACAGTCACTCCATCCCCTGCAACAACCTGATGGTCCTTCTCTGCATTACTCCTAGTTCTGTGTCTCCTGGCTGTGGATGCAGCGCTGCAGAGGTGGAAGCACCATACTCCCCAGGGACACAAGGATGATCATCTTCTCTTTCATTCTCAATTGCTTTTTTAGTAACATGTAAACTTCTGTTTGCCAGAAGTCTGGTCCCATGGACTGGACACCCATCAGGAGCTGAAAGCCATTTTTTGTCTTGGTTTCTTTGGAAGGAAGTGTGGTCACTGCTCTCCAAGACAATGCTGTGACGCAAACAGAGGTGTGGCAACTGGGGCTCACAGGAGATTCACTTCAAAAGCATGCACCTGATCCAAATTAAAATACTGATGTGGACACACCCAGAAACTTTCCACAATGATTCCAAGATTTCTCCAGAATAGTAACAGCTTCTTCAGGGCTCATTTTTACGCATGCAGGATTATTTCTCCTTCGATCATTAGCTTACATTTGTAAACACTGAATTTCAGCTGCTGTCATTCAGCTCTTCACTGTCAACCTTTACCTTGACAATTATAATAATAATCTATAAATTATCAAGAGTAAATGTGATTATTTTCAAATAATTGATGACTCTGTTGTACAACACAGATCCCAATACCAGTGTTTGAAAACTCTGTTCATAGACCCCTCTCTGTAAACCAGGTAGTCTAAGAGATGACCAATCCTTCTGGAGCATAGCTTGGTTTTGTTACCAGCTGCTCCTGTGGGGTCTGACAAAAAGGTTTTTTTAAAAGCCATTTACACCAGCCAGAGCTATTCTTATCTAAATATTGACTACAAGATCTCTGAGATGTCCTATAAAAATGTTAACTCTTGTCCAAACCAAGACATGTTCACTTGTATCTGCTAATTCTATTTTTTTAACAGGTGCTACTAATGTGCATGCAATGGAGCTTGGATTTAGTGCTGTGCAGTCCCTTCTATTCCTTCTTAATCCATTGGGTATGAGCACATATAAGTGATTAATATAAGATGATTTCATAAAAAGCCAACAAAATCTAAATAAATGCAATGAAGAGCCTGAACGAAGAAAATATTCTCATTGTATCTGGTTTGCTCCTCTGAAGGAACGGGGTGCAAATTTTGGGAGTATTCTGTGAGACATCTAGGAATGCCCAAGTAGGGGAACTGCTATTTTCAGACAAAAGTGTCTTTCTTACAGATGTTTTAAATGCTGGTTTTGTTGTAGTGTTTTGTTGTAGTCTCCTGCTCATACTGCTACCCTTTACCATTTTGTAAGAGTCAACCTAATTCCTCTTTTTGGTGAGGCACGAGAGGAATCATTCTTTTCTACACAGGTCAATCATATAAATTTCTTGTGAAAGTCTTTAGAGACCTAATAGATTTGCAGCAATATTTTATATCAGGACTCATGATGAGATAGTATTGAATTAGTACTGTAATCTGCATTTTCTCTGTGTAATAGAAGAAAACAGACTTAAGTGTATTTCCTTTTAGTGTTGCAATATTACCACTCTAAAGTTTTAATAATAAACAAAGTGTGACATTGTAATTCAATAGGCAGAAAGGATGAAGTTCCTTTTGTCAAAACCAAAATATTTGTATTTGCATGAATGTACACTACAAACATTTGACTTTAATTATATTGTTCTAATAGTTTGAATGCAAGGAACTGTTAACTATTTAATAATAATTTTTTGCCAGTGTCAGGATGCCAGTGCCATAAAACACGCTGCAAAAACTATCTGAAAAATATACGGATATGAAGGAACAACAAAAAAGGATTGCACTGGTGGAAATATACAGAGCCAAGAAACTGTACTAATGCTAAAAGTCAAATGAATGAACAAAGAAATGCTATTTACAACATAGCTGGCCATCACAATCACTCCATTGATTTAAAAAAAAAATAATTAGCCCATTTCTTTCAATATTAGACCACATTTAAATTTTGCCATTATTTGAGCTCTCTCTAAATATTTTAACTTTCAGAAGCAATTACTAAACAATGCGTTTATTGCTAGATTTTAATATTCAATCAAAGACCAGCCCAAAATAAAGCAATGTATTTGTTGTTCAGGAAGTATTGCAAAAAATGATGCAACTTTAATCTTTGGATAGTTATGGACACTGAACTTAGACACGGAAGAGAAGGAAGCATGTTCAGTTCAGTGGCTTTGGTGGTATCTTCACTTCAAATGTTCAGGCTTTGCAGAGTGACAAGGGTGTATTTCAGTGTCCCTCCCAAGCAGGAGCACATTTAAGACTTGTACCTTGAAGTAAGCTACACTTGATCCAGATAAAACACTTCATCAAGATTGTAACAAGAAATCACTTGGTTTTAGGTGTCCCAAAATATGCTCAGCAGTTTACCATGTAATGAGGAAGTTGGGCTTGTGGTAATAGTGACGCTGTAGGTAAACAAGACAGTTATTATGGACCTTGCAATTTTCCTTATGCAGCTCTACACTGCAATTTCTTAGTAAGACAATGAATATTGCCAGAGTTATCCAGGTCCACTTTTGAACCTTGCTCAGTAACCTTCATTTAGAGAAGTCCCAAGATGTGGGCAGAAGGGACCTCTGCATAACTCTTTGTTACTGTCTTTATACCTCACTTTATGCCTCAGCTGATTGCCCCATTTAGGATTGAAGAATACAGTCTGCACTGCAAATCACACCACATTTGGAACAGAGTACTGAAAAATTTCATCAGGCAACGAATTTCTGGATTTCTACTGACCAAAGGTAATACTGCTCAGGGTACCTGATTCTGAGGACAGCTGTCTTCTAAATACTGATTTTGAGAACGGATCAATGAGAATGTATTGATAAGTAGCTGATTCTTCAAAAGAGTTGTTAGTGAAGTTTTTCCACTAAAAAAATTAAAAGGTTACTTACAGATGACCAAGTCTTAGAGCTGGTGAGTGCCAGCTCAGTATTAGTGAAACCAGCATTGCATCCACAGTTTGCCAGTGTACAGGAGTAGGTGCTTAACCGTTCTATATTTCCCAAACCCTACTTCAAGCCACTCTTTTCTGCTTGTGAAGTCAGTCTTGTTCCTTCACCACAGACCAGTTGTATCAATACAGGAGTTGATTTGAGATATAATAACCTTTACTAAAATACACCATCTTCTTGCAAGTCACCTCTGTCTTAGAAAATACATGTGTGAAATAATTAAAAAAGAGATTTCTGCTTTTCAGTTCAATAAGCAGGTTTAAGTATGTATCTCTGCTAAAAAGTGACTCAGCTGAAAGAGATGCAAGATGGAAAGCACAACCTCAAAAACTTGCATTTCCTTGTAAAGCAAAGATGATTTTCTAAACCCTGCATCTCAAGCCAAACCTTGCATCCAGAAGTTCAACCCTGTTCTCTCCCATCTGCATGTCTCCACACGTCACAGGGATTCAGCAACCCAAACAGTGCCATTATTATCTTCAAGTTTTGACTTTGCTGGTACCTGAGTGCAGGTATAAATGGGAAATGTTGCAATTATCTGGAAGTACATTATCTTTCTGGTGGATCGTGTGAGCTGAAATAAACTGCAGCTCATTCTTACACTGCAGCATAAACAGACAAAGATTGAACTGAAATGTGTCACTGTAGTGGACATGCTCCGGTCCATGGGCATTGCATCATTTCAGTGAGAAGAAGCCATTTTAAAAAATGTCACTTTTTCCCTTTAATGCAATAACTATTGAGCTTTAAAGACTGGTTTTTTTATTGTGATCCAGAAATGCATACATGGTAAGTCCCCTTCAGAGATTTGGCTGTAATCTTTAGATCACCTACGAAAGGTGTTGTAACACAATCTGACACAACGGTAAATTACAACTTTAGATTTCAACATCATCACCTCTGAGAGTCTAGTGGTGTTCATTGCATACAACCCCCTCAAAATATTAAATAAAAAAAAACACTGAAATGAGCTTCAAGAGCATCTCTGTGATGCTGATAACTGATTCACGTATTCATTCAATAAAAGGGGGTTTTTTCTGCAGTAAACAGGATGCACTGGGCTAGGACAAAAAAGTTAGGAACACTGTTTATATGGAATTTTTTCCCCTCTAAAGCCATCTCATAGACTTAAAATACCACAGTCTATGATAACTGTCTGAATTCAGATAAAGTAACAAATTGTACATGGAAAATGAAAAATGCTACTTCAAGTTACTGACAACTTTAATGTGAATCAACAAACTTGATATTTAAAGTAAATACATTTCCCTTTCTGTCTGTTCCCAAAATGAACTCGGATTTCCTGTCAATGCATCCAATGGTGTATTGTGAAACACAAGGCAAACCAGGGCAGCTGTACTGAAGGCTACTCTGAAGACCCTCTTGGTCAGTCCTTTATTTTCACATTATTATTTCTAAGGAAACATGCACCATAGGCCTTTAATATTTAACAGGTTACCTCTTAAGAGGAAAAGCAAGGGGGAAAAAAAAGGAAAATTCCATGACACTTTCACCCAGTCATAAAAGTTTGAAATCATAAGCACATGGAAGTCAAGCAAAGCCAAACCAGTATTTCATATATCCCGAGAATTACACTAAAACATACAAAACATTCTTTAATGGTAAAGGGAAAAAAAAAAAAGTACTTAAAAACGTCAAAACTAACACCTACATTTTACTATATAATGGAATAATTATCTTTAGCTGTAACGTGTCTTGGTTCTAATACACAGGTCTAGAACAGACTACCAGTAAACACAGAACTCCTAATGGGTGTTCTTTTGCTTCTAGAAAAAATCAGTACCCATTTCACAGTCCCAACCCAAATGTAACAGAGGTATTTCAGATGATTAAAAGCCATTTCTAACCAGAAAAAGGCACCTAGCTAACCAAACACTGAGGTTATTTTGTCTGTGATCTTATTTTGCTTCAATATAAAGACAGTAATTGAACTTATCTTTAAGTTTAAAAGGTTGAAAAGCCTTTTAAAATAACATGACAGTAGAAAATGAATGAACTGACAGGATAAATATGCACATGTATTTCCAAAACTTCAAAATTTATAAAAATTTCTTCAGTGCCAGCAAAATATGATGAGTTCATATAGGCAATATAGACACTGTACTTTTTCCATGTGCTTTACCAGGGTTTCTATATCGTGATTGGCTTTAAAAATAATTTTGCAGCCAGTATGAAATTCTCCAAACTGCAGAGTTAACTATTGGTCTTATTTAATAAAGTTCAGTAAGAATCCTTGAAGGATTTGGATATTACTAAGGAGTCAAAGGGAAACCAGGAGTGCACCATGACTTTGAAATGTCACCATAAGACTCAAATTGTTTATTTACACCCACAGCCCCAAATTATTTCAAGGTAAAATCTTCAAACTGTTTAATGGTCATCCTATGACCCACATACTGTTTTACTTGTTCAAGAACTTGGACTGCTCTAAGGGCACAAAGCACTTCATATCACGTGCAATCTGATGTGGGACATCCCAGATCTAAGAGCTTCTTCCTAATAAATCCCCTGGATGTAGTTGGGTTTTTGGGGAGGGGAAAAAGCAGGGAGGCAAAACTAAGTCACCTTTTAAATGACGCCACTACCATCTACACAATTGCTGCCTATTAGACATACAAACTCTTCAGCTTTCTAGACATTTCTTCTGACCTCTGTCATGGAGAACTTCCCAGTGAAGATGCAAAATGCAAATAGATTGATAACTGAAGACGTGCACGTACTTTCTGCCACATGTCCAACATGCAGATGAAGATTTTACACCACGACCAGTTGAGGTCATTTTCCAAACACCTCACACAAGAAAGAAACAGCCACACTTCTTCCACCTACCTTTTCTGGTGAAGACAATTCTTCCATATTGTACAATAATAAGCGAAGTACTTCCAATGGGGTAACAAAGAAAGGAAGTGATTCAGAGGCTTTGAACCACAGTACCAAAAATTCATATTTATCCGTGCAAATGCTTGCAGTGACTGGGCCTAACACTGCCTGCAAACTGGGCTGTGAGTTCTGCTCCCTCACAGAACACACCAGGTGTATTCTGTGCAACACCTGAGCAACCTCACTTGGATGTCACACAGTGACACAGCCCACATCCAACTACCCAACGTCATCTTACAACACAGAGATCATAAAACGGCAGAATTTTTTAACGATGAGTCAGAGCTAAACCAGCATGGCTACCATTAGCCTAAGACATTCTAGCTTTATTTCCTTCTAGATCTAATCCAAATATCTAAAGAAAACTCAAGACAACACAAGGCAAAGATCTTCCATGCCTCCCAGATACTACTAATACTAAAATTGTATCGCTAACTTTTTTGGGTTAAAGTTGTTCTTCACAGAACTCCCACTGGCTATTCTAGAGTCACAACAGCAATACAGCTCACATACAATATCCTTAAAACTACAAAGTTAAATGATAGATACCGCAAAATGGGGGGGAAAAGGTCAATGACACTATTCATATCATCATGTACTTCCAATAATTTAACACCACGTAGGAGAGTTTAAGTGCTGTTCGCTTCAGAGGAGGTCTGTGTCACACACAGTACAATACCACCTTAATAGAGCAATGTCATCCCTTAGCTATGACCTCTGCTAAAGACTTCGAAAGACAATGATGTGATAAACACATATTATGGTGCTGGCTTTCACAAATATTGGAGTATACTATGTGATGTGTATTGTAGTGTTGACTTTGTGGGAGTGGTTTTGCTGTTACAAGGGAACTGGGTGTTGGGGGATTAGAGCTATTTTTGGCAGGGGTGTTGTGTTGAGATTTGAGAGTGGTTGTAACTGGATAACAGTTAGCCAATGAGGGAATCGAAAGGGAGTTGAAACCTCTAGAAGGTGTCAAAAAGTAACACCTACCCTGGACAAGGATAACTGCACATGCTCTAAAAAGGCAGAAAGGAGAAGAACCTATGTTTACTAGATCAGAAAATATTTCAATATGTGTAATTGTTTATGAATATGAATTTATCTGATGCAATATCTAGGGTATATAAGGGGGTCACTGTTGTTGGCCGGTACGCTATTGTCGGCTGCGGTCACACACCCATCACTGTTGCTTTTACTTTATAGACTTTGTCCCCCTAATAAAATTTTAAAACCTTTCAAGAGGAGTGGGCTTTGTTTCTCACAATGACAAAGTGAAAACTGTCTATGTGAAACCTATCAGATCCTGCACTGCTTGCATTTGAGACCCTACAGCTGATCATCATCAAATGGAGAATAAGTCCAACCATGTCCAACCAACCACAGCAGCAGTTCCACACCCAAGCACACACTGATGGTTGAGCAGTACCTATCACTGGCACACAGCGCCAGCTGGAAGGTGATGGTTTTTGTCCTAGCCCTTAAACTGCACTCCAGAGAACCTCAACACAAACGGCCATTTCACCAGGAAACGTGGAGCCTGAGGAGGTGCTCCAGACCAAGAAGTGTAGGACATCCTGTCATATTGGGTGTTTTTAGATGGTACACTTCCACCCTCATTCCACTTACTGGAACCGGATGTTTCAAACACCCATGTCCAGTCTTCTCTTCTTATTTTTCATTTCAGCTTTCTCCCTTCTCCTTCTCTGGCGTGGCAAGAGTGGCTAGACCCGTTCTCAGTTGGGGCATTAGACCTGGGTGCCGGAGGTCAAAATCCGGCCGGGTCTCGCCCACCGCCCGCCGGCTCCTTTTTCCCTGCCTGCTCCCGACCCTGCGGCCGTCGCCCGATGCTGCCGCGGCCGGGGGGCAGCGCTGGCCGGGCTGGGGGGCCGGGGCCGCCGCCCGCCCCACCTCGCACCCCGGGCCGCCCGGA
>VZTJ01002441.1:2548075-2629498 GCA_013397795.1 Orthonyx spaldingii
TGGCGGCAGCGCCCCGGGAGCGGCGGCCCGGGCAGCACGGCGGGGCTCGGGGACACGTCTCGCCCCCGCTGCCGCTCAGCCATTTCGCAGGTTCGCCAGCCCACGCGGGGAAATGAAAGCCGGCGGCCTCCCGCCACCTGCCCTTCACGTGGAGGCAGTGGCCGGGATTTTGAAGCGGCTGGCGGATGAGGAGCGACGCGAAGCCATCGGCTGTCGCCGCTTTAGAGCTGTCCGTGTCGTTTCTCGGGCAGAAGTGCCGCCCCTTGGCCGCTGGCGTCCTCGCGGCGCTTACCTGAGAGACGGGGAAGGTGTGAAGGTGATGTTCACTGAGCCGGTGGCTCCTCGGCTGACCACAGCCTTCGCCGGCCGTCACTGCTGAGCCGCGGGCCCAGGAGCTGCTCTGACAGCAACCCGGCCATGAGAGACCCGAGCCCGGACATATTCAAGAACGGTCTTTATGCAGTCCGTGCCGTGTGCTCTAGGATGACCCTAGAGCAGGGGGGTTGGATCCACTACGGTCCCTTCCACCATCACTGATGCTGTGGATCCCTGATTCTGCCAAGAGGAGCGAGCTCATGGTGACGGCAGCCCCACTTTGCATCAGGGATGGACTCTAGAGGAGGCGGGAGCGGGGGTGTGGCAAAGAACGCTGAGTACGATGCCGTGGCCACCTTGAAGATAAGGGCTGCTCCCTGTGGAGCCTGATGAGCACCGTGTTGTGTTCCTGCGGCTTCGCGCTGTGGAGGATGTGCTTCTCCAGGTGGAGTGTTGAGCGTCCTCTCGATATTTTATGCATTGATAGGAAAGAGCACTGTGAGGGTACTCTGTGATAGGCTCCTCACACCTTGGCTCGGTAGCCAGCCGGCTCTAGTTGTTACTGGGTCTCAGACTCGCTGTTCTCTCCTCACTACAGACCTGTGGCAGCCATGCCCGGTAGCCTGGGATGAGTGATGGATGTTGCATGGTCTTGCTTTGCCATGGTAGTGGCTTTTTTTTTTGGTCTTCTTGTGTTTGTCATTTTTCCCCTCTTGATTTTCCATGTGAATGTGAGAATTTGCACTGCCAAGACTGTTACCCGAGCACAGGTTGGAGAGGCTTATTGAATATGATAATGATTAATCAAGGTTGCTGGTATCAATTGCTGAACTATTTCCAAAATTTCATTTATGACCAAAAATCCTGGTGTGGTTCAAGTGGTGTGAAGCCAAAGACTCTTCTGGTTGAGAGGATTCTTTTTTAAAATATCAATATTGGGTGTTTTGAACATTGTCACTTTTTATCATGAAAGTAGAAAATCATGCATGCACATCCAGCTCTTGCTTGACCCCATCTCCTGAACTGTGAATATTACCTCTGGTGATTATGAACTTGCCAGCTAACCAGTTTAGTATTGACTTAGAGTTCAATAAAAACTATCTAATGGTAGTTTGGAGCTCAAAGATGTTTATGGTTTGTGTCTACAGGGGGGTGTGATGATGTTGGACTCCTAAGAACAAGACACTCTGCTTATATAAAATGGAACAAGTTTTTTGTCCTGACTAGTAAGTGGAGGGTTGGCCTCTGCTTTCCAATTTGCCAGCAATATTTGGATTGTTGGGATTTGAAGAGTAAAATGTTGAAAAGATGAAGAAATACTGTAAAAGACCCATGCCTAGTAATTCCAATAATTAATGAGCAAATACATCTTAATTGCCAAGCAATGCATTACTTAATAATCACACCTCATGGTTTCTTCTTGATAAATCAATTATTTTGTCTTATTGTAAAGTAGTGTTTATTGTTTACAGTAGCAAATCAGCTCATTGAGCCGAATATAAGAATATATCCATCGGTAAGTAGGTATTTTAATAGATCTCTTCAAAGTCTGCTTTATTGCAACTGCATTTTGCAGCTTTCCACAGCAGTAAACAAAATGGCAGTCAGAGCCAGTGAGTCATTTTTCGGATGCATACTAAAATATTTGTTCTCTGAAACTGTTGGCTTCCTTCATGGTATCAACTCTTTCCAAAGGTGTCCTGAATGAATTAAAAAAAGTCCCTTCTCAAGCTGTAGAAGAGTGTAAGTCCTTTATTTTGAGACAGGTCTAATAATTAGACTGTTCTTTCTGGGTTTTGCTGTTCCTGTGTTCCCAGACAGCTGAAATGAGACCAACTCACCCTGTGCCTTATTGGAAGAAGTCTCCATGACCTGGTCTATATTTTAGACAATTTCATTTACATTGTACAGTGTTTACAGTAACATTGTCAATATCCTTGCTGTAAGATTTACAACCCAAACAAATAGTAGCTTGGAAGTTTTGAAAGGATGAATGCTTTAGTGAATACTTTGAAGAGGGGAAACATCTTTTTCCTGATTACTCACTCCTCGTTTCGGAGTGCACAGTCCCTTGGGATGCGGTGGTTTGTGAGTCAATAGTGAGGAGCATAGAGAGGACTTTTGCGATTGTCAAACCCAGGAAAAGTTGATTATGGTTTTGGTGTATTTCCCTGTGGTTTAGCAGAAGACAAAATTTTAAATTTTAAAAAATTCAAGTGACCTTCATTTGCCCAGCAGGTCTTTACTGTAACTAGACAGGGCAGGCAGTGTCCCTCTGAGTCTTGTGTAAAAACTAGAAATGCTAAAATTTATGGTAATTTTTTTAGGGTTTCTGATAACAGATTCTCTGGGAATATGTATTTTCTAATTTTATTTGCCTTTCAATGGTAATATCTATGAAATGAAATTGCAGCAGAATCCAGATATTTGTACAGATTTCAAACTCTAAACTTAATGGTTTTGCTAAGTATGTGATTATTCATTACTCTTATTGTTTCGCTGCCTTCTCCTATTTCCCATCCCAAGAGAGTAATGCAGGCAAGGGAGGCATTCCAAGCACAATACGTCACATTTGAACACTTCTTTGGATTTGATGGATGCTCTGGTTTCCACTACTTTATTTGAAGGAATTATCTCTCAGTCTGAATAAACTTAAACGCAAAACTGTTCTACTCCTGAAAGCAAAAATACTGCTGTCATAGCTGGGCTATTGATTTGTTATTGACTGTTTAGTCAATCAGTCCAGGGCTGTACAAATACGTGGGGACTGTGCAGTCACTGACACATTTCCCCCAAGGAGTGCAGATGAGTATTGGAAAACACCTTGCATGAAAAATTACCATAAGGGGCTGCGTTGGCTCTTGAAGAGGAACCTGAATGATGGGCAAGAATAATTTAGTAAATGAAGAAATGGAGAGAATTCCTGAGCTAAGGTAAGAAAATTATGTGAAAGAAGGGGGAAAACAAGGCATGAGTGAAGAACAAGGAACCAAAGGCAAGTGCAAGGGGAAGGCTGTGCAAAGCCTTGGTTGTGTGAAAAAATGGGGGAGGCAAAGGAATATTTTAGCAGCAGCAAATGAAGCAAAAGCAGGGAACAAGGTAGCAAGATGTCTATCGCCAACCTAAGAAGGGAGTATGATCAGAACATGGAAAAAGTCAGTGAGTGAAAATGAAACAAAATGTCTTCATGGGTTCATAGCGTAGGAGATGGCAGGAAAGGGTGAGTAGCTACAGCAGGAAAAGGAGAATCACTTGTGGCAACTCAATCAGGGATTTTCCAGCGTTTGGGACCCTGATGGCTCCATTCTCACCACTTAGGTCTGAGGAAGCACTAGGATACCCCAGGAAGCTGATCACAAAAATTATCCAAGATGTGAAGTCAAAAAGGAACTGCAAAACAAGAGGAGAGTGTCCTTGGCATACACAGAGCATCTAAAAATTAGAAATTAGATGAACATGAGAAAATTAGTAAAGAAGCATGTTTTTTTAATAATTGATTTACATTATTTTGTGACAAGAAGAATACTTGGGAAAAGCCCAATGTATTTTGCCCCGTGCCACGCGGTCTTTGGAGGCAAACAAGTAGTTGTGATCATTAGATTCTGACATTAAATTAATGTCTTCCTCCAAACCCTTCTTTGGATCTTATAACATGCAATTACTTATCATCAAGAGGAAGCATTTGAAATAGAAGCTGAAATACCACTGTATAATGAAAAAACCAGTAATATATGGAAAACAAAGTAATGTTTGTTTGTTGCAGTATATCATACGCTGTGGAACAGAACTTTTCTGGGGTTGATAGTACATGTTAATGGATGCTGTTCTGAAAAGTGACTTCTTACAGCTTTATGAGTCTATTCTGTTTTATTTAATATGATCAATACCATTTTACCTTAATTGGGGAAGGGGAAAAAAGAAACTTTGACCAAGGATAAAATTAAGGTAACTTTTTCTTTCTCTGAACACATTGAATACCTCCCAATATAGCACCAAAAGTGGCATTTTTCCACATTCTGCTCCCTCTTGTTTGCAAATGCCTTTTTTCCCACTTGACATGTTGTCAAAGATAATAGGAAGGTGCCAAAACATTCCTGTTGGACAATTTTCTTTCCAACTAAGGCGAAAAAAAATGAGAAAGTGTAGATCATGGATGTAGAAGTCAGTCTCATTTGGGAACTCTTGTGTACACAGAGCCTTCAAAATTGCTGGCTCAGCAGTTGAATTTCAGTTGATTTAGGAAATCATGATGTACAATAAGCAGGAGCAAGTGGCACACATTGTTTTCCTATACTCCTATGTATCCTGAACATCAGGGAAGAGTCTGGTATGGAGATTTTGGTTTATGACCTTGTTTTTAATGTGGGTAGAAATTGAAGTGTGAAGGGGAGCTCAAGAAGTTTTTTCTGTTAAGCAACAAATAACGGTGTGTGAACACTTTAGAATGTTATAAGTTGTAGTGGAACATGGAGTTTGAAACTTGCCCACTTGAGAGTGCCAAAGGAGGTTGGGATATGTTGTATTAGTACTATCTGGGCAGGATGTATTAGAATCATTATAAAGAATCCATAAATAGCAAGGCTGTAGGAAACACAGATTAATCTGAGTGGTTCTCTTAAGGGAAGACATGTGACATGTTCAGTTTGGTTTACACATAGAGTGCATGTGATATTCAGAGTGATCACAGTGTATTACAGCTCATTAGTAAGCTAATTTTTTAAGCTGATTTTTCTCCCTGAATCTTTGCTCTATAAAAATTGCACTGAACTAATGATTTCCAGCATACAAATATGCAGGGTTTTAAGATCTAGGTGTGCAAATTGTATATGTTAAGCAATATTGTGTTTTGTGACTTTTAGTCATGGACTTAGCTTGTACCTCTGTATTTGCCTCTCACAAACCCTCTGTGTATAGCAGGCTGCTCATGAGGGTTGCCCAAGAAAAGGAAAATCACTGCATGATTTTAACAATAACTCTGAAACTATGAAAGGACACATAACATTTCAGAAAACCAAAAGAATTATGCTTTACTAATGAGAAAAAGTATGGAGCTGGATCCATAAATGAAAAGGATTACATAATTTGTGAGGATGGAGAACCTGAAACCACAAGGTGCCTTCAAGTGTGTTTTTCCGGGTTTATAAGCAAAAGCTTCATGATACACTGAAAGTGTTTAAAAATACATACCGTTATAAGAACATGTAGAATAGTGGTGCCTGGAGGCCATCTCTGCTGTTTGTCTACTGCAGCCCTGCAGCTCAACCCTGAACCATCCAGAGTGCATTTGCTCATGACTGTCTCCAGTTGGGTTTTGAGTATAGTTGCACAGTCAGGGATGAAATCTGTATCTGGGCTCTGAGGCCCTTTCGCCATCAATTAATTGGCATATCTGTGGCATTGTTTCTGATGACATTCTTTAAGAAAAGACTTCTTTTTGTGCTTATAGGATTCTTGGGCCTTTGTACATTTTGTTAGATTTCACTAGAGAAAATGAATATATATTGTATTTGAGTATCATAGTACAGCTCAAAATATTATTATGAGCTAGTCAAGGATTAGCTGCTCTTTGCCTGGAAAGTTAAAATAACAGCTTTTGATCTTGGCAAAATGGGAGAAACTGAACGTAGTCCAGGGAGAAGCAGCATTCATTTTGTCTGCTGGTCATTCAGAAATTCTTTCTGTGCCAAGCTAGCTAGAGTTCCTAATGGCACACTTTTTGCAAGATGTATGTATTCACAGGAGGGTTTTTTAGGAGCATGGAAACTGAGTTTTAAAGGAATATTTTTCTTTTCTTTTTTTTTTTTTTTTTTTTCTTTTGCGAAGATATTTTGTTTTGAAATAATGTATGTTTCATGGTGCCTTATCATACAGTGTGCACTTTAAAAAGGTGTAAATATCTCGCACATGTTAATTATTTTTTATTATGGATGCCTTTAAATACAAGCTAGTGGAAGTCTCCATTTACATACAAGGGCTGCTGTTGGTTTGGTTGTGCCTCTAAGAAGAGAATTATACCCACTGTGAATGAATATGCAACAGGCTCTACATTACAGCACATACTTGGCTATGCTAATCATTAGGACTGCTTTTTAGGGTAAGGGCTATAAACTTGGTCTTATGGGACTTAGTATTTGCATTACATTTATTTTCAGGGAAAGTACCCTTCCAAAGTGTTACTCACACAATTTTTCATAAAGGACTTGGAAACTGGTAATATCTTGTTCTTAGACATTATTCTAAGTTTTTATATTCTCTCTTTTTTTTTTTATTTTTAGACACTAAATATTCTCAACTTCAGAATTGTCAAGAATTTAGTGTTTGCATTAGAGTGATTTTAAAAAATTGTAAATCCGTTTACAATACTGATTTCCTAATAATGAACCATTTAACTTTTCCTTAGTGCCTCTACCGGAGTGTATCAGTACAGATGAGATGGCAGCCAGCCCACTTGTGGGAGGCATGAACTGGTCCACAGCCTCCATAATTGGCTTTTTAAAACCAAGATGGACTGTCTTAGATTGAGAGTTAAAAGAGCTCAGTGAAAAAACACCCTAGTTTTAATTTGCAAGACTAATTCATTTATCAGTGTGAATTGAGAGTAATTCTTGAAAAATCAGGGAACATAAAACCTGTACCTTTACACTCCACCCCAAATTTCCTACACGGTCGGGTCAGAACCAAGCAAGTTGGAGCGTATTAAAAGCCAGCATCTGAAAGCTGAACTTTCAGTGAATTTAAAGTAATGATGTCAACCTAGCAACAGCAATTCACCTTCCCTGAAACTCTGACCTGGGCTCTTTAACTGGAGATACATCCCATATTGGAAGGAACCAAGGATTGCTCCCAACCTACCCCTCACCACTTAGTCTTACTTGGTGTTATTCTAGCTCTATAACACTGCATTAATTTTGCTTCTTCATCTGCCCTCTTGCCAAAATGTTACTTCTTAGTTCTGGTTCAGAGTTTTCTGAAAGCAGAAGTTGTGACTTTTTTTCAGCCTGAGATTCTGGTCAGTTGTAGTTGCACTTCTCACTGATTTCTATTGCTGTGTGTTCCCTCTGTTATTAACTACCACACCAAACCAAATCAGCCTGTCTAAACTTATTGTATGGAAATGGGAGTTGGGTTTTGTTTGTTTGTGAGTTCATGCAACTTATTGTATATGATACAGATAATTTTTTATGCAAGACAGTGCAGAATGTTAGTGCTGATATCATCAGATGACAGTCTTGGTTTGTTTTTTGTTATCTTGAACAGCCTCTCAGTAACACTCTTTTTTGTGCACAAACCAGTCCATTCTCATTCTAATTCTGGGTAATGAAACATATAATTTTCTGTTCTAGTTTTAATAACACAGTTTCAGAGCATGTGTCAACTAAGTATCCCTGTGAAAACACAGCTACTCAATTCCTTATCGGTGTTTTTGATCATTTTTGCTCTCTAACACAGAAATCTTTGACACATGCTCTCTGCCCTGTTTGTCCCCTGAACTGAATTTGAGTTCCGATGTGGCAGTAAATGCCGAGGTCTCAGGAGAGCACCTGGCCTCACTGCAAACTTTAAATTGTTGTGGAGACTGGGACCTCACACCTGATGTCACTGTCCTTGGTAGGGATAGTTTTGAACCCTTCTAACCTTGTTGGTGCAGAACAGGGCAGTGTGTCTGTGCTGAGGGCTGGGGTGTGGGAGCAGTTGGGTCATTCAGGTGCCTGGGGGGACAGAAACTCGGAGAAGAAGGGGCTGAGGGACAAAGGTTTGCTTGGTCCAGAGAAGGGAAGGCTAAAGTGGATCCAGTTGTGGTCCTAGGAGTTGGTGATAGGGAGGATGTGCCAGACCTTTCTGAGCAATGCATAACAAAAGGATGTGGGGCAATGGTCACAAGTTGCAAGAGGGAAAAATATGACTGGACAGAAGGGAAAAAAAAGCATAATGAGGGAGATTAAGTGCTGGAACAGATACCTAGAGAGTTTGTTGGGTTCTTCAGAGACTTTCAAGGCTCAAATGTACAAGGCCCTGGGCTCTTATCTAACTTTGAAATTAACCCTTTGAGAAAGAAGGTGGACTGGATGACCTCCAGAGGTCCTTTTCAAGCTCAGCTATTTTGTAATTTTACGAAATCAGAGGGACAGATCTGAGATTTTTCTCTTTGATCTGTAACTGCAGTTCTAAGGATTTTACTCCTTGAAATTGCAACTGTTAACATCGTGTCAGTACATAGTTAGACGAAATAAAAGTGTTCAAATTACCTTGCGTGGGTGGAGGTAATCTGTGCAGCCTTGAACTGCAAATAGTAATTAAACAGGGTGGTAGCAGAATGTATCCTGTGCTAGAGCTCCTGCTCTCTGCTTTGCTGTGTGCTCTATTCGTCACTGCCTCCTGTGTGAGTACCAGAGTGGCTTCAGCTGAAGGAAGGCAGGAAACAAATGAACTTGTGAGAGGATCGTGGTCTGCCCGTGGTTGTTGTGATGCTGATGCTCTACTCAAATGTGTAGTAAAGCAAACAAACAAGCAAACAAAGGTTAGTAAAACACACCTGAAGTTGGGCATTTGGCATTGCTAAGAGGACAGTGTTTTCTACATGTTTGTGATGTAGATCACATAATTTGCCTTTATGTTTAGGTTTTAGGCTATTTCAGAATCTGACCCTTGAACTTTTCCAGAGTGTTAGCAGTACAGGGCACTGCAACTTAGGGACATGGTGGTTGATGGCTGCTTGATCGTTCTTGGGTGTACCTGCCAACATTTGACATTGAGAAAGGGGTAGAAGTGGCTGATGGGCTTGGTCACTCTCTCTGCCTTGGCAGTCTGGTGCTGTTTGGTGAGCAGGAGCTGCAGCCTCAACCAGAGTTTCTTGGAGGGCGCAGTACTGTTACAGGGGGTGTTTCCTTGGTTGCCCAGAGTGGCAGAGACAGTGCTTGAACCTGCAGTCCCACTGGTACCGCCCTGTGAGCCACCCTGCCCTGCCCAGAAATGTCTCCTCTCCTGTCCACAAGCCTCATTCCCTCACTCCTGTCTGTGAATGCTGCCTGACCCACCCACGACGTCTCACCACGGCCTCGTGTGGGTGTTGTGCTGGCTGCTGTCATGGACTGCTCAGAGCTCATGGACAAGCTGGGTTGTGGACTCTGCTTAACTCTTGAGATTGCTTCAGTGGCTCTGCTGTCACGTGGTGGTGACGGCAACAGAGGCAGGAACTGCCTTTGGCTCCTTCTGGTGCAGCCACTTGTGCTCAGTAGCTGCCTCCTTGCTGACTCTGTTGGTGCAATCAAAAGACTGAAAAAGCAGTTGAAGTGGAGGAAGGCTCATAAAAACAGTGCTCCCAGTTAGAAAAGGAAAACATGTCTGTGAAATGTTTGGAGTCTTGTGTTTCAAGTCTAGATGAACTGTTATTCATGTCACAAACCCAATCACTTTTTCTGTTGGTCTCAAAAGACTAATGGTGGTGGATATAAACCCAGAATGTCCCTGTCATCTTCAGATGTGTCCTGCTTAGCCTGAAGGTTATGTGTATCAGCTGTCTGCTCCCAAGAAATCCATGAGTACACTTCAGACTTTATGGCTGTTAACTGTCACCTCTCTTTGGTTGTAAAATTCCTTACAGAGCAAACCTTGTCTCTACTTTCACATCATTAATAGGATAAAAGTGACTCAATTCATGAGCAGGCTTTAACAGAACACTGAGAACACACTACTGATGTTAACTGAGTTGGAAGGTGGCACCCTAAAAAGAAGTGTTTCCTCTTAACATTTAGAAAACTTATTTCTGCAAATATGTAATGAGGAAGATTAATTTCAAAAGCAGAAGATTAATTTCAAATTGAGCTATTTCCGTTCAGATTGAATAATATTTCTTTTAATAGTATCTCATGAGTGAAGGCAAACATGGAGGAAATTTCATATATGGACAGAGAACATGTAAAGTTACAAAAGGACACTGTACTTCTTATTAGAGGAGAGAAATGACAGTATCAGGAGCCACTGAGTAATTGCTGTTGGGATCTACAGCAAAATCGAGCAATGACAGATAAAACTGACTCAGGAGGACTTCTAAATCAAATGAATAATAAGTTATGAATAAATAAGTTATGATAGCAACTGCTCCTTTGTCCTGTGGTTGGTCTTGAAAGCTAGGCAAGGCCTGATGACCTCAAAGACTCTTGTTATGTATTCTCACCTCTCTTTTCACTACAAACAACTCTTTCCCTATTTTTTTTATTAAGAGGTTAATCTGCATTTCTGCAGATTTCAGAGCTACCCAACGAGGGAAGAAAAGTGGCAATATGTTGAAGAGAGGTACCAACCTTATCCAGCTAGGTTAGACTGTGGAATGTAATATTGAAGCACCAAGTCTCCTGCTTGGTAAAATGTATTGCTGTTGTCCCACTGTGGTGTCTTCAGAATGTATTTCGTGAAGTCAGGCTGAACTGGACCACAGCAGTGACACATTGTGCTGGCTAAAACTACACATAAAGGATTCATTTTCTGCTTTATGTGTCCTTCTTTGTGTGTGTCCATGATGGATGCACAAGGGTGTCCCAAGTGCACTCTGAATACCAAGTCATTCATAAACGCTGTTCATGAGTGTTCATATTTTAGGCTGGCAAATGCACTGATTCCTTTGCTCTCACTGCCTTCCTCCAGTGCTTCTCAGCTATGGACTTACACAAAAGGAGTGGTGGAAAAGTGTTGAGGCTCCTCTCCCTGCTCCAGGGCATCAGATGTGTTCACTGGATGAGAAAGAGATGTGGTGCCTTTCTGATCCATCACCCTGAAATTCCTACACAGAGAGAAATTCAGGGTGGAATTTATAGGGAAGTTTATTGGATAGAACACACAAAAAATGCTAACAAAAACCAACAAACAATGACCATCTCAAACCCTGAGAAATAAAAGACAGAAAATATAGAGCATTAAAATGCTTTCTGTCAGATCAACACTACTTTTGTTCAACCAATGATTTTTCCTACAAACTTTAAGACTTTCACTGTTTTGCAGCTTCCAGGCTCTAGGAAATCATGAGCTTTTTCTAATACTCGAGCTAATTTTCTGTGGGTTTTTTTTTTTTTTTTTCCTGTATCAAAATCAACATTGACTCACCAAATGTGATTATATAATCTCTGTTTTTTTCTTTCCCATTGTTGATGTTGTATTTTCCCACTTCTTTTCCCAGAACTGTGTTTATTGTATCCACCAAGAAGTCCACAGGCAACATAATTCCACCAATCTTTGTACACTATGTTGTTTCAAGGACCTATGTCCCATTATTTCTGTTGTCTAGGCAGTCACTAAATGTTTAAAACCTACCCCTCATAGGTTAAGAACCGTTTGAGAGCTTCTAGAAAATTCAAACTGATTTCAGTGGCTTTTTTAAGCACATTTAAAACCCCTTCTTGATGTTTTCTGGTTTTGTCCTTAGATCAAATACTTCAATAGTCATCAATTCCGAAAGAACCTGAGAAATAAAAAACCTAAGCTTGCACCAGTGCTGTCTTCCTTTTGTTCCCTGGTGGTGCTGAGCTCCAAAAATGAGTGCATTGCAGGAGTCTTGCTTAATCCATTTCCTAACTGAAATTATTGATGGATGCTCAATGATTTGGGTTGGGGAAGAGCAGTGTGGCAGCTCCAGGTTAGTCCTGCAAACCTGACCCTTTAGGATGTCCATGGACAGTTAAATTTTGCTGTGCTGCTGAAGCTCATTAGGAGAGTGAGAGACCTATTTTAGGATAAGGAGCTAAAAAAGACTTGGCTTGTTCAGCATTGGAGGGAAAACCAGAGACAATACGAATACCTGAGGGAATAAATACAAGACAAGGAAAAGAACTATTGAGCTAAAAGGCAGTATCTGCTTATGAGAAAAAATGGGTCTAAACTGACAGGAAATCAGAGGAAGGTTCTTTTATTTTTATGAGGTTCTGGAACAGCCTGAAAATGAAGTAGTGGGTTCAGAAAAAGAACAACGGCTTTTAAGGTGGAGCTCAATACTTTCATGAAAAGAATTATATAACATGGTGCCTACGGACTGTAACTGATGACTCAGGAGATCCCTTCCAGTCCCATGTTCCTAAATTTTCCTGAGCAATTCAAGTATAAGAAGAAAATGTCAATTTTAAACAATTTGTAACTCAACTCAGCTTGACTACAATTCAGTGGGATGAAGAAAAGGCACTTTTTTAGCTTAGGGGCATTCTGCCTACTGCATTTCAAAGGTCTGTGGCAACCATGGTAGCTTGTCAAAATGGTTGTAAGAATCTTTTAAAATACAGGGTTTTACACATTATAAATCTTGGACTGGCCAATAACAATAATGTTTAATGTCTTTTTTTAAACTTTCTAAATCCTCCCCCCTAACCTACAGGAGGAGGAAGAAGCTTCATTTTCATCATGGGTAGAGGGAAGAATTGGTATAATCCTTTCAAGGGAAAATTATTGTGCTAATGTGGATTAATTGTGGCCCAAGACTGGTCTTGTGGTAATCACAAGTCCAGTACACTGTCCTGTGGAGACTGGACAAGAAGTTTTAAGAAAAGTTCTTCTTCATTAATTTACAGGTAAAACACTTCAAATATTTTCCGGCGAAATTTTGTTACATTTGCCAGGTGTGGAGCACTGGTTCAATAACTAAATTCTCCACGCCCATTATGCAGACTTCCTTTATCGACACAGATATCTTGTTGCTGATTGGAAATGCTGTAGGAACTCTAGAGTAGAACCAAAAAAACTGGGAGGTGAAGATGTGTATCAAGCCATGTTCTTGTTTGCAAGCATTTACTTCAGCCTTTGGGATTTTCTTGTGCATTGGGCTCACTAGAAACTTGCTTTGGCCTAGATTAATCCCTAAAAGCAGAACACAAATTACTTTATACTTGTGGATTAAGAGTCAGTTAATGAGGACAGTTGGTATTTTCTCTCCAGTTTGGCTGAGTTTCTTACAAGCCAAAAGCCTCTCCAAGACTGCAGCTCTCACCTGCAAAAACCTATCTGGGAAATAACTAATCAGTGCATTTTCTTCCTGGCCTAATTGCATTTCTCATGAATCAACTAAACCCACAGTGAGACTTTGACAGCTATTTCTGGGTCCCTGAAGGGAGGTGGGGATTGCAGGAAGTTTGCAGCATTGCTCTACTGCTGCAAGCAAATTTATCAGTGTCAATGGTTTCCAGACTCTTAGGCTGAGTATTAAAACCAGTAGTTGCAAGTAGGACATTTTTCAGAAAAACATTTTCCTTTTTTTTTTGCTGGAAAGAAAGTGGCTTTTCAATTAAATGCCACTTTGGGATGGAAGAACTTCTGTTGGGACTTCTATTTTTTTACTTAAATCTGAAAACATTCAAATGTTCTCAATTCTGATAATCAAGAACATGTTTTATACAGACCCCTTTCTGAAATTTAATGGAATATTTTTTTTGCTGATTAAAACTTTCCATTAAATAAAAAATATGGCTTCCCAGCTGCCTTTGCTCTATACTGTTTGAGTTTTCACAGGTGGAGTTTGTCTGTGGGAATTTTGAATCCCTTACATCTGCAATAAATAGGGTAAAAACGCACTTGTAATATTTGCTGAGTGTCTCTCCCTGCTCACCATTAGTCAACACTTACACAGTCACATTTCAGAAAAACCCCAACAGAAATGTAATGTTTCTGTTGTTCTGTAGTGTAGCACTGACATTTCCTACTGTGAAAAGGTTACTTTTTTTTTTTTTGTATGTTTCTATGTGAAGCATATTCCAATTTTCAGCTAAAATGCATTGAAAAAACTCCAGCTTGTTTTTTAACATCCATTACTAAGCATTCAAATCCTCCAAAGTGCAGGAGGATACTTTATGCTGGTAATGACTGACTGACCTTTCTATTAACACCACTTCGAAGACAGTTTAGTGGCTTCCCTCTTTAGCAAAATTAATAAATTCAGGGGTTCCATTAATGAGTATTTTGATTCATAGTTCTGCTTTAAAACATAATTATATGTTACTCATAATTTTGCCCATACTCCACTCTATTCTGTCTCTTCATTTAAAATCTGCCTGTGATGTAGTTGCATTTCCATTCCTTCTTTTATCCCTGAAGCCACATCTTGAAATCAGTGGGGCCACATCATTGCAACAGAGGAGGATTTGGCACTGCCTCGTCTGAGAGTCTCGTCTCTCCACACATTGTTCTTGTTGTAGCTGCAAAACATATGTCCCACCACTTCTGTTGTGGAAATATCAAGTAAGATGTAGAACGTCAGCTACAGTTGTTCATGGAGAGCATAAAGGCGGGGCAAACCTCTGGAATAAAGGCTGGAACCTCAGGAAGACCTCTCCAGATCACTTAACTCCAGCATTCCAAATGGTGGTAAATTCTGAGGCCAAAAACGTGGTAGACGTTGGTTGTTTACTGGTACAGAACTTTACAGTTTCTAAAATGGTGAGATTTCTGTCACCTCTTCTGTTTAGAAGCCTCTTGTTTGAGAACATAATAACTTTCCTTTTCCCTGTCAGCAAGTAAAGCTCTCATTGAGCTTTCAGGTAGGCAAGAAGGTGATTATGCACTTAAATATAATAATTATTTTTATGTGAGTAGAACCAGGATAGGAAATTCTAATTCTGCTGCAGCTATTTAACTAAAACAATTTCTCTCAAGCTTTTCTTTCATACAACTAAACTGAAGCAATCATGAGTCAGCAGTGCACCCTGAAAGACTCAACAATTTATCTCATTAGAGGTATTTGAGTATGACTGGTGAAAAAAAAAAAAAGAATAAGCAGCAGAAATTAAAGTCCATGACTCCATCATTAGTACTTCTTTTGTCAGTGCAGGCAGAATGTTGTCCATAAGTTCTGTGCATTCACTGAAAACTGCAAGGACCCAGGTATTTGGGTGTTTTTCAATCCCTTGTGTGTGGAGGTTCCAGCACTTCTAGCTTGAGGTGTATGCATGGTGGAAGGTATTTCGTGTCTGCAGTCTGGGTATGGCCTAGTTGGAAGTTGATTGAAAGTAGTAATTTCATTACTGATTTCATGTATTTTGATCACTGTTTCCAACAAAGACATGATTTATTTTAGATGTACCCAAGTATTTTAAAATTAGGGTTACTTCTCTTTAGGGAGGCTACACCAATGATGCTGATCCATGGCGCCTCTCTCTCCTATTGCTCTGTCCACGATTAAGATATTTGGCAACCAGCATCACAAACACTTGCCCTGGGAGCTGTAAGAGTGTCACAACAAAGGCCAACGGCGTTAATCTGTTATAGAACAGAGTTTTTGCTTAAGTCCACTCATTTTCATTTTAAAGGTCACATGATAACATCAAAGATCAATAAATGGTTAATGTGTTATATTTCTGTGGTGAGGAAAGAGCAGATTAAGAATGATGTAAAAGGCAATTGTACTTTTTCAATGGTTGCAGCCTTGCATTTTGACTTTTATTTATGCAATTGTCATATTCCCATGACTCCATCATAAACGAGTTGGGGAATTCAATAGTGTATCCTGGCCAGGTAAATAAATCGGGACAAAACATGGTAATGGCTTTTGCATTTTGTATCCTATGTGTTTTATCTCAGATAAATAGACTCAATAAATGTTACAGTATATGCACTTGTGCCACAAATATTGCATTTGATTCCTAATGGGTCATAAAAGTGCCTTTTGCAAACCTTCAAAAAAAGTCAGCCTGTTCTATGGAAAATATATTTCAGTACTAAATTTACTTTATACTATTTGCCCTACTGAACTTGTTCTTGTCTCATGTTTCTAAACTATGTAGATAGTAAAATTTATGTTTTGGGTTTGATCTGCCTCTTGGTTACAAAGATCTTAATTCCACTGAAGTGGTACAAACTGGAGTCTTTACATCCTGTTGCATTTTAATGTGTTCAATATTACAGTAACATAAGAATAATAATATCAAAACCTATTATAAGCTACATGAATTTTATTATTTGAACATATAAACCAAAAGTAATTTACAGCATTGCATCAGAGAAAGTCTAAATTATGTTACAGAGATGTGCATTATATAGAATGGATCCTCTGTTGTGTTTAACGTTTTGACCTTGTGGGATGTGACTCATGGTATAAACTGAAATGATGATGGTGAAATAGAGGATAGATGCAGCATCAGCTATAGTCTTGTGACTTTTGATCACTTGAAGAGAAACTCAATGAGTATTTTGTGTTAATATGGTGGTAATCTCTAGCTAAGGTTGGTTTAGATGAATTATCTATCACCACAATTAATGCATTAATGCTTGAGTCAATTTGGGAAGTTACAGAAAAGCTGAAAATCTAAATTTGTTCCTTAACTGGTAACTTGGAATAAGCTTGTTTCATCTAAGACAAGAATTTTATAAACGTCATTCTTGAAAATTGAAGAGCTATTTATTCTAAGCAGAATATGGCACATATTGATAGAGCCAAATGTAGCAACATCTAGATGGTGGTATTTGTTCCACATTTATTTTAGTATTTAGGATGATGCAGTCCCAGATGATTCCATTTATGTATAATGGGAAGTTACTGTAAGTTACAGAGACAAGACTAATATACAATTTCTCTTAGTAGTTCATACAGGCAAGTACCAGAATAACCAGTGAATGGCTGCAAGATGTCAGTAAATCTGGGCCACAGAATGTTAAAATTGTAGAATCTGACTTAATTAAGATCCGTCATATTCATATTATTACATATGTGTTACTGAGGCTTCCATGTGCATTTTATCTGTGGTCTTTGAACCATTTCTGGTCATCATAAATCTTTGAGCTGAAGAAAATGGAAGGCTAAAATGGCAGCATAGTGAAGCTGGAGCTAAAGCCTTTAGCTCTACTCTAGCCAGAGTTCCAGGAAACTCCAAGGAAGTTTTCTTTAGCTTTTATTAGTTTGTAGAAAGTTATTTAATGTTCAGGGTTTGTTGACCCTAAGGAAGAATATAAAATGTATATTGGCACTTAGGTAAATATTTGTGAAAAAAGTGCAATGATGGCCAGTCAGCTGCCCCTTAGACCTGGTGTTCCTTCAGGGAACCATTAGGAACCCATCCACTTCCAGCCAAGTCTTTCAAAGACTTCCCATCAAATGGGATGGGATTGAGCCAGACTTTTTGGCTGAAATATTTAAGTGTGTTCTTCAAGCAGTAAATTTCAATAAATGACAGGAGAATTAAGCAGAAAAAAGGAATATACTTGGGCAAATAAATGTATTCACCTTCAAATTAAATTTTTGATCAGAATACTAAAATCTAAATGAGTTAATTATACTGTTAAATCAGCTCAGGTGTCCAAAAGACTCTGAAACAAAATCCGTTAAGCAATCAAATTAAAATATTAAAAAAGATCCACTTGCAAACACTGACAACTGAGCCTACCTTGAACCTGTTCACCCCTGCTCTACTCCCCAGGAGCTCTCCAAGGAAGGTTTACAAGGCAACTGCCATCACTATCACTGCACAGCAGGATGGTGATTGACTGGACTGGCTGTTCCTAGATGTGATCTGTTCCACCACACTGGAGTAATTTGTTTCAAACCTGTCAGAAGTTCACTACTTTAATAAGAGGGAGATTCCTGTAATCTGCAATAGTAGTAATTAAAGATTTAAGTGTTGAGCACTTTTATATGTCTTACATACATGCTCAGAAATAATTTATGTACAAAAAGTGTCTCAGACTGACTCCCCTGAGGCCAGTGATGTATGTGCCATTCCCTTGGTGAGGTCAAGACTTGGTAAGAGAGAGTGATTAAAACGAGAATTAAATTGTGAATTGTAGGGAGACTTGTGTCCTTTCCGGAGATAATGTGGGAACGCTGCTCTGTCAAAGGAGGAGTAAAATGATCCTCAGAGATGCTGCTATTCATCTAGAAACTGGAAATCATTTTCTGTTTCCTCTTTAAAATTAAAGAGTTAGAAAATCTCTGTTGCTTTTTCTTCAGAAAACAAACAGCTCTCTCATGTGAGTTGATCTGTCCCTGCATGTGGTGCTCCCCAAAACGTGATGCCCGTATGTGCCCGGGTGGACACAGCCTGGGAGGAGGAGGAGGAAGAGGAAGTCTTACCCAAGCTGTTTATGAGTAGGCACAAACCCTCTGCACAGTGTGACAGACCTTTCATCGTAGCAGCAATGCACTGGACATGCTTTATGTACTTAACTAGTCCTGGAAAAGTCAGTGACTCAAAGTCTGTTGTGTAGAACGCTCTGACTAAAAGAGTTTATGAGGTGTATAATGTCTCATGGTCTGCACTTCCTAACTACCGGGTTGACTTTTGCAGCTCAAATAAAATGTGACATGCTGGGTCTTCTGACACATCAGCAGCTGAACAGCTCTCGAGGGCTGAGGCCAAGGGGTTCCCAAACTCTGCCCCACCTTTGTGTAGTTTAAATGCTTCATGCACCGGGGGGTCAGGGTACACGAGATTTTAAAAAGCAAGTGTAGAAGCCTGTTCAGTTTGATTAATTTGATCGTATTTTTCTCTTCTGCTTTAATAGGCAAAATACAGGCTGTTGTCTTGAATTTTCTGACCTAATGTTCGAGGAATTTGTTGTTGTTTCCAGTCATTAATAAGGGCCTTTATTTGAGGTAATAGAACAATTGTTGCTTTAGCTCTGTAAACATTTGTCACATCTTCTTAGAAAGAGTTAGCAACTGTAATTTCAAAGTCATTAATCATCTTTTCCAAGAGCTATATATCTCTGGCTAGTATTTATTTTTTCAGTATAGACAGTTCAGAGACTTTTGAAGTTTTTCCTCATTATATTAAGAATTTTATCCAGAATCTGTGGAAAGCCTCCCTCTGACTTTGTCTATAGCTCATAGATTGAAGCTGCATATATTGCACTTGAGATAGATGTGGATAGAGAAATTTCAAGTGTCATATTCCATTACTGTGTGAAATTCCATGAAAGCTAAAGCACATTGTAAAATTGCATTGTCTCTCCCATCATTTAGTTTCAAGAAAGAAAGAGCTCACAAAAATGTCAGAACTTGGTAAACTCCATATTAAATATAATGAGCTTTTGACTTTGGTACTGGCAGAATCACTGGCAGATGAAAATGTTATTTAAAACCTTCATAGAATGTTTCTCCTATTCTCTAGCTTGAATTTTTCCAAGAATGGTTCATACACCTGGACAATTTGTTGTTAATTCAAAGCTGTCATATAGCTAAAATAGACATTCAATGTATTTACCTCTCTAATGTATTTCAGACATCAATCATAAACCTTTTCAGGCTTCAGTCTTCTAGGCTGAGCCTAAGTTCATTTAGTTTTCTTGTGGAAGATAAGCTCTGCCTTTCCCATTCATCTTAGTAATGATTTTCTGTGTTTGATCCAGTTTGTGTTCATTTTTCTCGAATGGGGATTGCTGAGACTGTGCACAATCCTGGGACAGGAAAGATTCCAGTGTCTTGGACAGTGGCAAAATAGAAATCTTTCATCTGCCATCCCCTGAGCTTGAATCACAGACTCACTGAGTTGTTGAAATTGGAGGAGACATCTAGAAAAATTATGCTCCAACCCCCCTGCTCAAAGCAGGGTCAGAGTATCACTCAGTTGAGTGTCACAGTTCAGTGTGTCAGTTCAAAACCCAGGAGTGGTCAGAAAAATCGGATATTGAGAAAAATCAGGAAAAAGATAAACAACCCAGAGAGCATTATGATGTTGCTGCATGTTGTGCCCTTTAATCTGTCACACTGTCTACAAAGTTTCTCCTTCTGTGCCTCAAAGGAAATGCAGTAGAACTCCAGAAAAGGGAAAATCATGGAAACAGCATTCCAAATCAAAGGAATGATGCTGCATCCTCTTGGAGAATGAATGAAGAGTGGGACTTCTTAGCCTGTAAATGAAGGATATGGTAGATATCCATGAAATCAGGGTGGCATGGAAAAAGTGAGGAGGGGATTGCTCACTGTGTCTCCCAAAAAAATGTGAGGCATGAAATGAAAGTAGCATCAGTCATGTTCAGAACAGCAAAAGAAGGTGCTCCTTTAGAGCCATGGGATTCAGCTGGGGAGCTCTCTGCTGCAGGATGCTGTGGAAAGCAAAAGTTTTCATAAATTTAAAAGCAACTGGACAAATTTATGAAAGAAAAATCAACCAACAGCTGTTAATTAAGAGACACAATCTTTGGTTTAGTAATCTGAAAGTATTCTGGGGGAAATGCCATTCCCTGCTAGCCTTGTTCTTTGCAGTCTTTGTGTGATAGTGTGCACAGCTTTTAACGGCTTCGGTTTTTAATTTAGAATGAAGTGAAATTTAAAAATCTTGAAATCCTGTGTAAATATTTTTTCTCCTTAGAGGTCTAATTTCTAGAGACCAGTCACTGTGAAAAGTTCTATTGAAGAATACACATTTTATGCAATGCAAGGGTATAATGGGCCTGATACTTGTTCTCTTTCACCACTACTATTTTATTGAGTTAATAAGGGTACCTTTAATTTACGTCAAGGGAAAAGAAAGAGACAGCTATTATGTCTTAAGAGAGTGAAAGTACAAAGACATCAGTAGGCACAAGAAATGTATATTTCCTCCAAAAGATACATGTTTTCTGAGATGTTTCAATTAGCTCACATCTGTGTCCTCCATAAGAACTAGGAAAATTGTACATGCATTTAGTGTTCTGAGTTGGCCTGAAAAAAACAGAATAAGAGCTAATTATGTTAATGGCTGAGGGCTAAAATCTCCTTCACTTGAGTGTGTCTTCATGGCTGTTAGAAAGGCTGAATATTGTATTATTTAATGACCACCCAGAAGTCAGACTTGCCAAGAGGGAGGACTGAATGTTTTCATTAATTGCACAGTGGTCAGATATACCCCGGTCACTGAGTCTCTTCACACCAAGAGTTCACTGGGATCGTGTTCTGAGATGGAGCAGGAGCCACAGCCTGGTTCACCCTGCAATAGCTCCTCATCAGCATCCTCCTGCTGGTCACTTGGTGCCTGACCTCACAGGAGGGAGATTTTAGCAAATGTTTATGCCTTGTACTTTGATAAATATAGTGGAGTAATGTCTTCAGCTTCTTAATAATCTTGTGGGAGAGAAGAACATTTTTTTGCCTAAACCCAGCTAGTACAGTCTGATCCTTCTGCTCTTTCTCAAAGACATGTCCTACGCAACTGTAGTTGCAATTCTCAAGCTAAGTAAATATCTCTGTCTGTTTAAAGATAACTATTCTGAAAGTTTGCCTTTAAAACTAATGGGATTACTTTTTGATTTTGTTTTGTAAAAAAATGTAAAAAGTAAACAGTGAAAACACAAAAATGTTCAGTCAAAAGATTTTGGTTTAAAACCTTGAGTTTTGAATTTGGAAATGCTTCCAGGGTATCTTAGTTTTGCTATTGCCTTCTCAGATTTACATTTCAGTTTTCCTCTCATGGAAATACAAGATTCAAACTATATCTTTGTTCTAGAACTTTAATACAATTTAAAGCTCTCTATATATTTCTCAATGATTTTTTTTCTGTTTTAATGAATCAGCATTTTACCAAGAAAAGCCAACACTTTATGGAAAACTTTTTTTTTTTCAGTAGGAAAAAAAAAGTACTTCTTTTAAAACCAGATGTAGCCATCCATTTTATGGAATGATCGAAGAAAGAAATCTTTTGCTTCTGTTTTAGATATTTTAATATCACCTTTTGACTTAGGCAGATTAATTCTCACCAAGTTAAACTGTGATTCTAAGGGTGAGTGTTTCCTGTGGCTTGTCAGATCAGACCATTGTGGTCTTACATCTCACAGTGAGCAGGGGTCTGTTCCTTAATTCCTGTTTTCACTGTTTTCTGTTAACCTGCATCATCAGTGGGATTGTCCGGAGCCGGCCCAGCAGCTTCTCCCAAGCCATCCTGCTTGTTTCCTGCTGAGGGTCTTATAATGGCTTTTCACTGTTTGCCTGTTCCAGCAATTATTTCCTGGTTTCTAGCCAAACAGTGATTCACACAGCATATAAAGGTTTCATTCCACTTCTGTTTTCAGTTTCCAACTTTCTGGTGTTTTCCTGCAATTTCAGTTCCAGAAGACATACTACCTTTTTTCTTCCCTTTTAACCTCCTACTTCATTCAATTTACCATCATTTGTCTACTCCACCTCTTCCTTTCATGCTGTTAGAACTGAGCTGTGCTGCAGAGTTCAGAGGCTGCAGCAGCTTGCATTTAATTCTTCTTTGCTCTTGAAGATTTTTCACATTCATCATGGAGTTTTAAGTTTCACATATTCTCTTCTATATGGAAAAGACATTCCAGCAGAAGACATTCTTTTGATGCATGGTCTTAGCTGTGCAGAAGAACACAAAGAACAGCTCAGCTTTGCAAGGTCTCTTTTATGAGGCCTTATACCCAGCAATGAAGGCTGGAGCTGGCGATCATAAGGAACAATATTACACCTTTTTTTCCTTCTCTCCTTTGTTTTAAGAAGCAGGACTTCACTCACATGCAAATAGCAGCTGTTTGCAAGTGAAAAGCAATGAATAATGATGCTGTTCTGTTCAGGAAACAAAATTGTGTTCTAGAATTGATAATGAATTGCAGAAGATATCTTAATAAACACATCTGCTTTACTGCAATGCCAGAGCTTTTAAATGCATGACCTTGTAGTCGGAACTAACATGGAGAAGTATCAAATCCTTATGATTTCACAGACATCAGGAGTGATTTCTTTCCCTCATTTCAGACTTCTGGTACTGCAGGTGGCTTGCAGTGGGTCCCACTTCACTCTTGCCCAAGTAACTTTTGAGGGGAGGAAGAAACATCGCTAAAAAGTGGGTCCAGATGAGCACTGCCTCTTCTGAGCGAGAGGGTCTTAACGTTGAGTCTTCTTTACCAAAGCACACAGGACTGAGGGCTGTTCTGGCACTCCAGCATTAATTTAAAAACTGACACCCCCTATTGTTGCATCAGTGCCAGTGTGTGGCTCATCTCACGGTAGTGACTCACCTCTTTTCTCACCTTTCTGGTCAGATTGCATCACTGGATGTGCTGGAACCAGATATTGTGATGTGTGGGCTGACTGATAGCAGAAATCAGCCCTATTTTGCCTACAGCAGGTAGGACAGGCAGTAACAAAACTTGGTGCTGCCCCAAAAGCAGGCTTAGATCTTGAGGGGCTTGATATTGTTTGTACCTTTGGTGTGTTTGCAATTCCTTCTTTCTTTGCAGTAAATATTTTTGCTTTGAGCTGAGTTAGAACCTAATGCAGCAACTGCTGGAAGATGTTTTTTAGGGCCTTGGTAAAGAGAAGCAGTTTATCAATCAGAGCAACTGCTGGATTCAGTCCCTCATGGAATGGTGGCAAACCAGTCACGGGCAAGGGTCCCTCCAGGGCAGGAGCAATCCTTCCCTTCCTGTGAATCCCCTTCCTTTTGTGCACAGGAGTCTGGACTGAAAATACAGTGCTTAATGAATTCTTAAACAACGCTTTTCTTTTAGGACTGAAAAGCAAAACTGACTTGCATATGATGAAAACCATTGG
The DNA here is from genome assembly GCA_013397795.1 of Orthonyx spaldingii. Taxonomy (NCBI): domain Eukaryota; kingdom Metazoa; phylum Chordata; class Aves; order Passeriformes; family Orthonychidae; genus Orthonyx; species Orthonyx spaldingii. Next base: position 2,571,828 of record VZTJ01002441.1, read on the forward strand.
AGCTATTTCCTTCCAAGGGGGATAAAAGCTACACACGTGTACAGCCTGTGAGTTTACTGGCATTAATTATATGGTAGTGATATATCTGTGTGTGACAGAAGAATGCAGTCACACTTTTATCAGTGACATTGATATTAGTATTCTTTTTCATGAGAGATACATGGGTGACAAAATGTTGGTGTTGCTTAAGCTGTTATTGTTTTATTATGCCACTGATTTAATTAATATACTGTTGTTATGCTAATGAGTTACTAGGGTTTGTGTCTCGGAGGTTTGTTCACAAGATATACCCTGAATGGAGAAAGTGCATGAAGTACAAAAGTGTCACATATGCATGTCTGTGCATATATGGGAGAAGTTGCTTTTATAGTATTTATGTAAAAAAGCTAGGAAAAGTATTGTGAAGTGCTTACTCAGCCAGTGTGTTCTAGAATTGATAATGAATCACAAAACATTTCGTAGTAAAATGGAACACTGGATCCATGTGGGGTTTTTCACTAACAGAATCTCCTCATTTGCCCTGACTTGTTATTTTGCAGTAAAGTTGTTTATTTTCAGCTGTGTTACAAGTTAATGATGGAAATTGAGGGTCACTGAAAGACTTTCTGTTGATTTTAATAAGAAGTTTCCTGAAGTTTTGCTTAATTTTGTGTTGTAAAAGGTGAGACTTTCCAGGGAAGTTTCTACTGCAGCATCTCCTACGAAACACGGCAGTTCCATGTTCTGGTAGATTTCTGCAGAGGGTCTTATTTGTAGCTGGAGATATCGGGCATGGCCTGCCCTGAGTAGTACATTGCAGACCCCTTCTTGTTTTGATTTCTTGCCACCTTTGGAAACTGTGATCCTGATATCTGAAGAACAGGACTATAAATCAGCAGCCTCTTTCATATTATTTTCATTAAATGTTGATTGGAAATATTGTAAATACGTATATACTCAGCATCAAACCCCTGTAATTCATACTGCCTGCGAGGGCATTCCTGGGTTATTTTGCTGAAGGTGGCTGCCTTCTGTGATCACTGCAAAGCAGATTATGTATAATGCCTATGAGTTGGGCTTTATCTACTTATGTTACTGTTATTATCAATAATAATGAGTGTGTATGAATTTTTCCTTCACTTGAAGAGTGAATTAGTACAAAATGTGAATCCTGAGTTCACTTCCATAAGTTCTTGCTGCTTGTCACATTCTTTTCACAGCATCTTTCCAACTGCCATTTGAAACTCATTGGGTCAGTCCCCTTACGATGCTCATATGCCAGTAAAGAGAATCCTATAAATTCCCTGCTCTTGAGGCAGGGATGGAGCCAATTAAACAAAATTAACAACATGATCAAAGGGGCTGGAGAAGATTTTAAATACTCTCATCAAATATACAGCTTTCTGCATGAAAGGGAGCAAGCACAGAGGAAATGCCACTTTTCTCATCTGCTACATATTTTTTAGAAGTCTCGCAGTCCAAGATAAGCCCAGTGAATTCTGACCAGCAGGCACGCTTCTCTCAGTCTTTGAGATGTTCCTTGTGAAGTTGCCAGAAATGCAAAGCAAGGGTGATAGAATAATGCTGTAACGGAAGATCAAACTCATTCTTTCTGCTACATTACTCTAATTTTTGTAATGCCCTCCCAGGAGCATAAAAGATCCTTGATGCATGGAGTAATGCTGGTATAAATTATTAGCTCTCTGCTCCAATTTGTTGATCCTGGATAGTCATAAAATGTGTTTGTTTCAAACTAAAACTTCTGCTTTCCAATTAGATAACAGCAAACCATTTTCTGTTCACTTGTTTTGTTTTCCATAAGAATATTTGAAGGCAGAAGCTAAGTTATTTTGACTTTTAAATTTATATTTTCAAGTGTAGGGGTTTACGATCCAGCTGTCTACATTAGCATGAAATTATTGAGATTTTTTCTGGTGGTATACCAGTTCGTAAAAGACTTAGAACATAAGCTTTGTGATAGATATTTCCAAAACTATGGTGATAGTATTTACTGTTAAGTCTGGCAATGTGTTGCAAATTAATGATGACTCAATTTTCCCCTTTAAATTCATTCATCAGAATGTCCAAATTAGATTATATTGACTCCAGGCTTTTGCTTTAACAGGATGTGCAAACCCCTGTGGAAAAAGAATAGGGAATTTAATAGGAGCAAGAATAGTAGGATTCTACAAGAATTTAATAAAGTCCCACCAAAACTTTTAAGATTACCCCTGGAACTAAACAGTAAGTGATACCTCAGATAGACTTTTGCAATAGCTTGTAGAGTTGGATAGCAGTGACACAGCTTCCTAGAAAATTATGTAGGATTTTTGAGGAAAAAAACTCTCAAAGAATCCAAAGACTATGATTTTTTAATTTCCAAAAGAATGTTTCCATGCAGGACTATTCAAGTCCAGCCTATCGTTAAGATATCAGATCTCTAATGGAAAAACCCCAGGTAGAGCAGAGTCTGCATCAGTTATTTTTACATTCCAGGCATTGCCACCTCTTTTAGAATGGGGCCACACCTTGTGGCCAGTTTGAAATGTGGAACTAACCTCTGGCTTCAGCTGAGCCCTCAGAAAAGAATTTGATGCTTATCACTTCTGCTTGAACTATTTCCCCATTTGTGGGGAGATTCCATTACCCAGCCCATCCTTTACATGCGATTGAGACAATTAATTTAGGAATTATTTGAGGAGTAAGAAAGTTTCAATAGGAAAAAAGAGAAGGAGCTGCACCATGAGAGAGGTACTTCCACAGAAAGGGTTGGCTCCAAAGAAACGTGAAAGAACATTCGTATGGAGCAATGCAGGTGGCACCAGAGCACTGGAGTTAGGTCCTGAGGACACGGCATTCCACTCCCTGGTGGATTCCTCCTCCTCCCAGTGCAGTGAAAAATCCCTTCTCCCTGGCTGAGCATGTATGGTGCATTGTGATACGAGCAGCACTGAAGACATGAGTAAGAAAGCGAAGCAAAAATCTTTCTACTGCCTGGGATGAATCACTCGGCTGGGTATGGAAAACTTCCTCAGACCTCAAAAAAAGAGGTAAAATCTCAATTTTCAGTTAAATTTCATTACTGGGAGTTTAGGGGTCATTCCTATAAAACCTGATAAATGAAAGGTAAGAAATTGCTTATTTCCTTACAGTACCTGAACTTGTGTAGTTTATAGATGTGTTTTCCAGTAATTTTCCATACTGGTGTAAAGGAAAAGTGATTCATGAGCTGTGTCGTGCTTGCAGAGGTACAACATATTATGGAACTCAGTGGGTAACTGATTCCAGTCCCCTGCTACCCTGGGCAGTCCCTTTGCAGGACATGCTGCTTGAACATTCACAGAAACAACGAGTTCCTTCCTTCTAGACACAGGAGAAGAGCTGATCCTCCTCTAGAGCAGCAAAGACTTCGAGATATTAAAAAATATAAAGGCAGAGAGGTGCAAGGGGATCTTAGTGGATCAATGATGAGAGGGGAGGGAAGAAGTTTTGTCCATAAGAAACATCTGCATCCATTGGAGCAACCTTGAATCCTCAGCACAAGATCCAAATTTGGATAGTGCCTTCACTGCATAGCCATCACCCAAAACTCACAAATTGCTGCCCCACCATTTCAATATTAGCAGTAGGGGAAAAATCTACAGAAGGCAATTTTCTTTTCCTCTTCCACTGCCCTAGGAAGAATCCAGTCAGATGCCAAGAAAACCAAGATGACACAAAAATGAATGTGCACAAGTCATCACTAAAATACACCAACATGTTTTGTCAGCTTCACCTGGATAGGCTTAGAGGGCCAGCAGAGCCTCTGCTAAAATCATGTGGATGTTTTGCTCTGAAAACACCTTCGTAATTGTAAAAAAAAATCTGTCACCATGGCCTAAGGAAATGGAACACTTTCATTGTTACAAGCCAGTCACTCAAGGCTGTCTTGCAAAGGATCATGCACACACAGCTCACTGTATTTGTTCAAAGGCTGGCACCACTCTTTGGTTTCATAGCTGGAAGTTCAACCCAGCTGAAAATTCCTGAGGTGGAAAACATAAATCCGAAGTTCCTTACTTATTAGCACGGTTCCAGATGAACTGGATCTGTAAGGGAATTCAAGAGTTTGATCACACAAGACACTTTCAAAATATGAAGAGTCATTTTGAAGTTGGCTTCTAAAATCTTGTTTTCGGTGTTTGATGGGAATGGTTGTTGATGTGTTTTTGGAGTCTGATTTCTGGTGTCCTTTTGGTGTTACAGGAGTCATAAATACCATGATTTTTTTGAGCTTCATCATTGCTCATGTGAGATGAATTTTGCCATCATATTTTTAGTTTGCAAGATGATTATGTTGCATTCTAGGACATGAATTTTATTTCCCATTTAGTTTCACATTCCTACTTTGAAAGGTCCTTGAACAACTGTTCCTGAACTTCTTTTTGTATACCCCTAATCACCTTTTTTCTTTTCCTTGCTATGATTTTTGGATTTTTCACTCTTTCCTGTGAGCAGTTTCAATCCTGAGGAGGTGTTAGAGCATTTTATGCTCATGTTACTTTTATATTGGAGTACTTCAGTAGGGCTGTGGTTTTTTGGTTTTTAAATTACAGCCATTTCTATTGTTAATATTCAGATAAGATGGTTTGACCTATAAGTCTGACTTTTGTGATTGTTTCTGGAAACTTGTGAACCATCTGTTAGGTACTTTAAAGAAAAGTAGATGTCCATAAAACTTATGCAGGCATCACTGATGTGTGCAAATCTGTTTCTTTACTTCTGTATCTTAAAGTTCAAATGATTCAATATTCTCTATTTCCTAAAAGAGAAGCTACACCTGAATTTAAAATTTACCAAGTAGCAAAGTCAGCAAAAATTGACAAAGTCCATTACGAAAACAGAAGTTGTTTTGATAAAATCACTGTGCTGCCAACTGGAATGTGATTGAGTTACCTTAGGAAAGGTCAGCCTTGGGTACAGCTGGTTTAAAGGGTGGCTCTTCCTTTGCAGAGTCTGGTATCAGTAAAAGTCATTCTTGTACGTTTTGCCTGATCCTGTTCTGCTTTGGAGAACGTTACACCGTAACCACGGCTTACGCAGGAATTGCCGTCCTTGGGATAGTCCCAGTGTTTGAAGCACATTGCTCACAAATAAGGGTTTTCACATGCTGGGAGGAAATTGGCAAATGCTTTGAATACATAATAGGAGCTATACTGAGGTTTCCATTAACTATTCCAGCAGAAAAATGTTGCAGTGGTCAAGTATTTTACTATTAAAGTGCTGACTAACAAGAAGGAATGTGATCCTGTTAGATATGACATCTATTTATAACTGATAAAAAAAATGAGGTGCCTGCTCAAAACCAAGTATAGGGGATGGCATTTGCCAAATATATTGTTTCTACTTTAATTTACCTCATCTAAGTCAGTGGTGGAATACAGAGTACTTCAATGTTAGTAGAATGCTCCAAACAGGGAATTCCTTAAAAAAGTTACTAAGAAAAAATGTTCTCTCCCTCAAAAGATGCAGTCAGTCTAAAATTACTTTTAATATTAGATTAACTTTGTTAAGAAAATTGTGCAGCGTAAGAAAAATAAGATCTTATGTAGATAATCTATTAATTATAAAAGTTGAAAATTAATTTAAATTATTGAAAATATCACAAACAGGTTATTGTAAGTGAAACATTTGAGAAAAGTGGTGAAATACTCAAGTTCTCAGACATACTGAGAATATTATTATTGGCATTTCTAAAAACGTGGTAGAAATTAATATTTAATTATGCATGACCTACTCTTTTATCTTGACTCTGCTGCAGTCCTGCTGCTTGGAACTAGAGAAGTAACCTCAGTGGAGGAAGTAAAGTAGACTCTTTCATACTTACTCTCCAGCAAAGCCCAAAGCCTTCACATAAAAGCCATCAGCTTTTATAAAATATGTAAAAATGAGTATCCTTGTTAACTGTTATCTGGCAAAATCCTTGGAATGGATTCTGACATCCTGGTCTGTGTGTTCCGTTATACAAAGGACGTGGGGTTTGGCCACAGCTGGCTGGGAGAGAAATCCTTTGCTGTAGGAGCATTCCCTGCTGGGGCTGCAAAGCTGGACCTCAGCCCAGGAGCTCTGTCCTGACTAATATCTGCTCTGCCTCCTGCACCAAGTCGAGCTGTGATGAGGAGAGGATCTGTTTCTGACCAATAGTTTCCTTACCGTGTTCTTACACTCCAATACAATTGGAAAGCTATAAAAAAAGGAAAGCGAGGTTCAGAACAGCATGTCTCCTGTGACCTTTTTCTTTGTCCGGTTGTGAGTATTGAATATCTTATCCAGGGTTCTTGTGCCAAGGTTAAAATAATTTCTTCTTGAGCTAGTCCACAATGATGAAGTAGAATTTTTGCAGAAGACGGATTGCTCTGAGAGCAGAAGATTATTACGTGCAATTCACTCTGTTAAACTGAGCAATAAGCATTGCTAAATTGAGCTTTCTCAGTGCTGGGTGGTCATTCTTCTAGTTCTATGGTGAAAAGAGGGGATTGGAACCTAGTTCCCTGCTTGGATCTGATCATCATACCAATCCTTGCCATCTGAGCTCCTAATTATGGTTTACTAAAAACTTGGCATGAAGCCCAGTTTCTGCTAAGGAACCAGAGCTGAGTGTCCCTGCTGGAATCAATTCACATGTCAGGCCATGTAGCAGCCGTGGATCCCAGGGTGTCACCCCGCTGGGTTGTGTGACAGCAGCGCTTTAATCCCATCATCACCATTCCTGCCCTTGCTGCAGGGAAGGCACCAACAGCCTCTGCTGGGACATGTGGTGCCTGCTTGGGTGCACTGCCATGGCCACCCTCCTGCCCCACAACCCCACATCCCCAGGGCAGCTCAGGGCTGAAAGAGGATCCAGCTGTTTGTGGCTGAACTATGGGATGGGGGAGCAGGCAAGGAGCCGGGACATTGACCTGAAAGTGTGCACAGCATCAGCAAGGAAGCATGAGGCAAAGCCCCAAAGGTGAACTTTATATTCTGTACATGAAAATTGATGTCTAAAAATATAGTAGCTGGACTGCTTTCTGCTGTTTGTATTAATGATGGAGACATTTTTTTCTAAATATTTCACTTTAGCAGCTTTCTGGAAAAATGAGTGTGAATGCTAAATTGTGTTATATTATCTGGTAACAATATTGATGTCCAGTCAACCGATAGACATAGAATTTTGGGATATCCTGAGTTGGAAGTTGGGACCCACAGAGATCGAGTCCAGCTCCTAGTTCTGCCCAGGGCAGCCCCAACAACCCCACCATGAGGCTGAGAGCATTGTCCAAGTCACTCCTCACGCATCTTCCACTCCAGACCCTTCACCATCCTCATGTCCCTCCTTTGGACTCTCTCTGATTGCTTTATGTCTTTCTCATATGGTTCCTGCACACAGGGCTCGAGGTGAGGCTGCACCAGAGCAGAGCAGGGCAATCACCTCTTGTCATTCTTCCTCCCAGTAAAATGAAGCAACATGGTATTTTTGGAGAATCTTTTGGTTTGTAGTTAATTGTAAACAGCAGGGTTGGATGGTTTTCAAAATATTCCTCAGTCAGACACCTAGCAGCTTACACTACTAATTGTCCCCATTAGTTATTAAATTCTTGCTTGCAGTGTTTTAAAAATTCCTTCCTTCACTGGTATAATGATGTTAACTTAAATTCTCTGGTACTTAATTTGAGGACTGCACCATTAATGTGAATCTTCTAACCTGTGTCAAGCTATCAGTTCTCTTTTCTAGTTAAACAACATGCCTTATAATTTCTGACTGCATTATTGACATGTATTTGGAGAGGCAAAGACACAAAGCTTACTGTAATATCCTTAGAGAGAGAGAAATATCAGAGTTCCTTTTAGCCTAGTGTCAACAGAAGGAGATGACTCCATCTGAAGGAGTGGCTGTTCATGATCTAAATATTAACCTACGAGACTTGGCAGCACAACGGGACTGTTCAGCTGACTGATGCAGCACTGATATCTTGCACTGAACATATAATCACTGTGTATTTGAGGTAACTTATGGCTTTTGTCATCCTTTGACTTCATCAACCTTTAAAATAATGAAATAATTTTGCTTGCAAGAAAATGTCTTGACGGGCAAAGCTTGCTAAGATTTCTAAATGCCTGCCTTGTTTTATGGTTGTAGATCAGTTCTGGAAGGCTCTTCAAAGACTGGGCTCCTCAGATGTATAAATTTATAGAACAACTTCAGTATAATCATGCACTAAGTATTCAAAAGCTGATGAAAAATCAGGTTAGAGGTATTTTCTTTTCCTACCGCAGGGCCAGTTCTGCCCTTTATATGAAATGCAGGTGACTTCTGTGCAGCTGCAGTGGAATTTGACCTTCAAACAGTGTTTTCCCAGCAATGATCAGGCACCTGCTTTTGTTTTTAATACAGTCATATAAAATTATCACCTTAATTAAAAGGAAAACTGTAAACACTCAGCCTTCTGCCTAAATTTCAGAACCCTCTTGTTCCTTGCTTTGTTGAATGAAGATACTGTGTTCCCTTTCATGCTGCAGTATCCTCTGTGTTTAGTAACCCTTCCTATTCCTTCAGACTGGACTTATCCAGCACAGTCAGAATTAGGATTCACTCATCAGTAAACACAGGTTTTATAAATTCATTACATTTACTTTCTCAAATATGATTACATACTTCTGTTTCAATAAAAAAAATCGATCTGTAGAAAGAGTTTCAATTGTAATTTGTAACTGTACAAAAAGCAACATGTAACATCCCTGTAAAAGTCCCAGGATGCCAAAAATCAGGAACAAATAGTCTTGGAAAGGTTGGTGATGCCTACAGAAAAATGCCCAAACTGCACATTACTTCTTTTATCAATAATTACCAGCCTTTTGGTAGAAATTTCATTTAACCAGATCTTTCTCTCTGTTGCCCTGTGAGATTAAAATGTGGCAAATGTACAGAAGTTAAAAGATTATCCAGCAGGAATAGACTAAATTTTTGAAGCATAGCCAATGAAAAATAGAAGGTGGATTGTATTGACACTATTAACAAAGGCATTTTGGGCACTGGTTCCTAGATAAGCTACAATTTAATATTTCAGTTTCAGCACGAGAAACTTAAGGAGTTTCCTGCATTCGTAAGTGCAGGTTTTGATAGTTATTTTCACATCCATTCACCTCTTTTACAAAATGCTGTCCTTCTCCTACACAATTTAGTTATTTCACAATTGTATTGCACAGCAGACAAATTTCCTGTAAGTTTACAAATAATGCAGGTCTGTGGTGATTTAGAAAGCAGCCTTGAAGTCTGAACTTTTAGCCCCTCTGATGATTTAAGTTTTTGTGGATGAAAATTGTTTGTGGACTTTTCCCTAATTTGTCAATGAGATGATCAAGTAAATGGTGTTAAAAACCCAGCAACCTCAGAAATAGTTTATTTCACACATTTAATTGCATTTCTTGAAACCTATTTGTTGGCAACGTCTCCGTTTGGGGCTTTGAATAGGTGCAGATTAAAGAAATGCAGAATGATCATTGCACACCCATACTTCCTTTTTTTTCCTTTTGAGCACTTTTTGTGGTAGAAATGTCAACACTTGAAATGAGACTGTGCCTCCCTTTGTGGGCAGGTCCCGGGTGGAGAAGAGCCTGTCCCAGTGGGAGCCTCCTCTCCCCGGCTCACCCGGGGCCGGGGCTCCCGAGGAAGGGCAGAGCCAGCGCCTGACCCAGCCGCCTAAAATTAGATCCTGATGTCAACCCCGGAGTTAAGCCCTAACTGCTCAACTTTCATAAAACTGCTTTTGTCATTGCTTGATGCCTGCTGGTCCACTGAGCAAGCAGGTATCAGGGCTAATCCTAAAAATGCATGGTTATTTTTACAGTGACCTCTGGAAACAACCTGGAAATGGTGTCACTGGGATCGAATCAGAGCTGTTGATAGTTCATTAGGCTCATGCCACTCTGCATTTGCCTCTAAAACCTTTCAGCAAGTATTCCAAGTACTCGTTTAATGCACTTAATTTAACCCAAGACTACCTTCTTTTCCATCGGAAATAAAAACATCGTATGTTTTCGCTTTGAAAAAAAGAAAGGAAATGTTTAAGTTTTTAGCTATTTTGATTTTTTAAGGGTTGAAATGACAAGATCTGTCTTCATCAGAATGGAAAAATCACTGTTTAGTTGTCACTTAAACTTTACCCTTTAAATATCCCAGCGTTACTTTTCTTGATGCTGTAGTTATTTTCAAATTACTTTTGTGGGAGTAGAAATGCATGTAAGAAAAACATGTATTATTTCGAGAAATAACTTAAAACTAATAATATTCTGAAAATAAAAACCCCAAACAAGCAACCCTGTACTTGAAAGCAGTTTGATAATTAAACAGAACAATTTAAAAACTACAAAAAAAAAAAAAAAAAAAAAAAAAAGCACAAAGAAATTTGGAAAGGAAGTAATTTGTATAACTAGCAAATATTTAAATAGAACAGGACTATTTCCTGCAGTGTAGGATCCTTTGCAGAGTGTTTCAAACAGTTGAACTCACAACAGGAAGTAATTTGCTGTTGAAAATAAGATCACATGAAACTCACTGCCTATAGTGATAAAAGGGAAGTACTTCACTTGGTGGAACTGCTGGGTAATGTGAGGCATCAGAGCAGGTTAGGGGCACTGTATGTTTTGAATTAGATTGGGATGTCTGAAACAAGAGCAGAGAAGATGTGACAATCCCATGGAACAAGCATTGAATGAACAGAGGTCCCACTGGGCATCAGATTACGTGAAATGGCTGTTTGAAAACATCAAAATCTTTATTATAGGTGCTGGGAGTGTGGAACCGATCAAACAAGGATGTTATAGATCTCTGCACTGTCACACACAGGGAAATAATTGATGATAGTGAATAAAATTCTTTCTAAGTTGCTGAGCAGGCCAAGGTGTAGGTATGGACCTGTAAGTAGAAAAATTAAACAACTTGAAAATCCATTTGCATATTTCCTCTGAAGTGGCCACTGTCAGGATGGTGTTTGAGGATATCTGATCATGCAGTTGGAGACAGTAGACCAGGATAATTCTAATTTTGATGTACTGCCCTTTTAGGTGGCAATGGGGCAATCTTTTTCAGAGGCTGAGTTAAAAGTCAATTCTTAGTATTAAACAATGCAGAAGGATTAAAATTTTTTTGGACCTGATGCACATAGTCACTCCTGTCAGCTGTATCAGCTACTCCTTGTGTCCAATCTACAAATTGCTTTGATAAAACTGTCTTTTTTTATAAACCTCTTTATATTTGATGTTGTGCCTGTTTCATGGGGTTTTTTTTAGAATGTTGTCACCCTTGAAGGACCTCTGAGACGTTCAAGACTGAAGCTGCTGCTTAACCCACCATCCTTATATTCCTAGAGAGTTCAAGGCAGGGCTACCGCTTTTCCAAAGCAACTTCTTTTTTTAAGATCTAATGCCAAAATCAGTAGGAATTACTGAGTTGTCTTTGATAGTGCATGTCTGAGACACATTTGTTCTGCCGGTCCATCTTTGTAAGGAATCATTCTTAGGAAATACTGACCCTTATTTATTCATTCTCTGGTACTGCCAGGAATCTTTGACTGGGTTTGGATGATGTACTTGGGCATTCAACAGCAGATACAAGAACGTGGTCATCTGCTCCAATCTGCACCTAATTCCCCAATGTGAGAGTGTGGTGTGTTCCTGACACGTGTCTGTGCTAATGTACCCTTTTGGATTTAGCAGAAGAAATTTAGCTCTCTGCTTCAGTGTTAAATTATTATTATAATCTGAATTTTAATTAAATCTTTGCTATATAAACATGACATTTTAATGCTCTCGGTAATAAAAGAGTATTTTATTTTAAGTAAGTCACTAGAAAGATGTTATAATAGTTGGGATCAAATACATTTGTACTCATTCTAGGGGGAGAAATGATATAACACAGTAGTATGATTTATCTTTTTTTTCTTGAACTATATCCAAGTATGCCCATACATATGTAAAATAATTGCATTCCTGCATTAGTCACAAGCGCTTTCTCAGTGGAAGTGGTGCTGCTTGGAGTCATGTGGTTCATTTTGCCAGGAGAGATGCAGTGTCTTCCTTCCTCCCACTGAGGTCAGCTGGACTCTGGCAGTGAAGTCGCTTGGAGTTACTTGACCTTTAATTTGTTGCTCCCTGAATTTGTTCAGGGTGTTAATCCTGCAGGGAGTTTCCCCTGCTTTCCTGGGACACTGCGCTGTAAATGTGCTGGACAAGCAGTCCAGTGCAGGATTGCTCTGCTGGAGCTGGGGCTGCTCTGAAAGATGAGGACCCTGCAGGGAAAGTGGACTCCAGGCCAGGCATGAATAGTTTGTGCAGTTTAAGAAATTTGTCTCTTTTTGTTGCTTTGCCCAGAATCCTAAAAACAACAGGCTTGGATTCTGCTACTGAAATCAGCTCAAAATACACATGATGTAATGGTTTAATTCCCAAAGTCCTGCACACTTGGGGCTCTCATTAAAGTGCAGATTACCGGGAGAGTGAAACTAGTTGAAGTTTTTCTTCCCACAACTTGTTAATTTTGCAATTCCTATTCAAAATCATCATTGTCCAAACACTTTCCTTTAATCACAACATGCTATGCTGACAGAGTTATTTACTTAGTAATCATGCCATACCTCAACATTTATGCATATTCATGGCACCACAGAAAAAATTATGGTACAAAAGTTGCTTCAGACCAATGCAATCATGTACACTGATAGTTTAAATGGGTATTACACAATTATTTATTCAGTCTTTAAAAGGGGGAAAAACAGTTACCAAAGCAACTGCTATATTGTGTGTAACTAATGCTATTTTTAAGATAAAGGACATTGGTAAGGCACACATATCAGTATCTCTTAGAAACATGTACACACTTTGCAAAGGGGAAAAACACCAGGACTATTATAATCATTGAATTTGTAAAAAGAAGAAGGTAGGACCTGTTTGCTAAGGATTTCCTTATAGCTGACTTTTATCACTATTTTTACAGCATTGTAAAGTCTTCTGACAAGACTTCTAAGTAATATTCAGGAAAACAAAAACCCAAAGAGAAGTAATAATATGCAACAGCAAGGGAAATATGTTTGTGTTCAGGGTAAGTCTGGTAGATCAAACAGCATTTGCAATCCAAAGTGTGCAGCCAAACACAAAACATTTATACCATTGCAGAAGACTGTACATAAGTACAGGCTATGGAGAATAATTTTCTTCCTTTCTTTTCAGTTCAGCCAGTAGAATATTGCTCTGTACTTGCTCTGAGAGTTGGGAACATAATGTGCTCTGTATTCCTTGTCACAGAGCAAATGCTTGAGGCTGAAGATGTTTGCATATCACTGTTATGGGCTGAACAACCATGATTCTGTGTCAGAGTGGAAAATAATAGCACATGACGTAAGCTTTAGTAAATCATTTTTGTCCTAAGTGCACTCATAACCAACTTAGAGACTTTTAAAATGCCTGGTTTTACTTTTTGTTCTGGCAGTCCAAAGGGCAGAGAAGAATATTGAAGAAAAGCTGGGTTTTATTCATCATATTTCAAATTTTTCTGTTAACATCCTGCTCATGAATAGACTGACATTTCCTTGCACTCCAGAACTGTTTACAAAATAAGTTTCAAAAAAAATCCTGGTCCTTGGCTCACTATAGCTGATACATTGTGAATGCCTAATGTTGATCAAAGTCCTTCAGGTGGGATAAGTGAAGTGATGCTGTGCTGAATGTTATGGCTTGCTTCAAATGCTTTTTGTGAACCTGTAGGGTTATGCATATGAATACATCTTTCTGTTAGTATTAGACAAAAATCTGTATTCAGAAACCCTGCAAAACTTGGCTTGAAGGACGCCTGCAACTTGATCCCTGCAAAACCTTTTGTCTTGGACCAGCCAAGCTACAGCAACAGTGAAACTGGAGCGAGTGGAGATACTCTGATGGTCTACATGAAAGTTATGATGTTCTGGAACAAGGATTTTTCTTATGGGGAAAAAAATTAATTACGAACAATTTGCCCAAAGTCTGCTCTTCCCACTTGCAGAAGGTGCTGATGGCACCTCTTGGAGAGATCAGACCATTCACACTCTGCGTTGCTCAAATGGTTGCTGATGTGATTCTGTAGCTGAAGAGCAGGGCTGGCCCCAAATAAGCACCCAAGATATGCTGAAGGGATGCAAAATAGGGACCCACCTTTCCCAAAGGAAGTTTTCTGGACTTTATTGCAAAGGAGCATTTGCCCAGCTCTGGGTGAGATTTTCAGAACTGTGTAAATAAGACAACTTGCAATGAAAGAAGTGCACCTGGATTTTCCTACAACTCACGGTGATCCGATCTGTTCAGTTAGAAATAGATTTGATTTATGTGATATTATTAATCTACCCAGTAAATTCTTCAGTCATTTCTGTTGCTGGCTGAATAAGGTTTCAAATTATCTGCTGTCCAATTTGATGAATAACAGCAATGTCTGAGCCTGTGGCTAATCCAGCATTAGTCACTTCTCCGCTCAGGTGTGGTATCAGTTTCTCAGTTCAGGGATAGTCGTCTATGGAGAGGTATTTTGGGAGAGGCATGAGCCATGGATCAGTGCATGCATCCTTTCTGTGGCTCAGCTCTGCAGAATACTGCAGGAGAACTGTTGTCTCTGATATCAGGATCAAAGTGCACAGCAGGCAAGTCATCCAAGTCCATGCAGAAACTCTGTTTTCTCTATAAATTGGATAAAAGCCATTGGTCTCTGATAGAAAGTAAGTCTGAAATATTTGAAGATACTTCGTTGCAGTTAATATGCCTCTGCAATAGTGGAAATAGATAATCTGGATTAGGAATCCAGGAGGGCTACACTTTCACCAGACAGAGGAAGGTGGGAGAAATAGTGTTAGAAAAGATGCATCTGTTTTAATTTGTCTTTATTCCCTTAACTGTGGATACGAAGGTCTTTTCCTGGCTCCCTCTGCTGGCTATGAACCTGGTTCAGCTTTTTTTTTTTCCCTTTTTTTTTTTTTTTTTTCCATGACTATTATTTTTGCTGATTAAAATAGCTATGGCAGCTTTGTGTCTATCTCAGCCTTCCTCTCTCCCCCGTCCTGTTCTACACATTCTTCTCTGCTTAAATACACAATTGCTTTTATGACTAATTCCCCTTTTCCCCTGTAAGATTACCATATGATTCATGTTTAAAAATGAATCGATCCTTTTAAAAAGCATCAGTTGCTCAAGTACATAAACAAGGGTGAAAAAAAGAGAAAAACATTCAAAATTCATCCAATATTGAGTAATTTCCAGTATGACCTAACTTTTTGTTAACACTGAATTTAAATAATGAAAGAAAATAATAACATCAGCATAGCAGCAGCTGCCCCAAACATGAAATGTTTTGTGTTATGCTTTATGCAGTGACTGTTTTCTAATCACCTGAGATTTGAAATGCTGCACCTGCTCTGTAGTACTTAAGCAATCGTAGTACTTTGGCCTGACACTGAATTTCCATCTCTAGAAAATTTAGGTATAAACTGATTAAATCTGACAGTTCTCCTGTACAGCAGGTAGTAACTACCATCACAGATGGATCCCAGAGCATCCCCAACCCACAGAAGGGGAGGTTAATCTGTTAAGGTTTAGCAAAATACCAAACCAAAGTAAAACCCAACACTTGCTCAGGCTTTCCTTTTTCCCTGTGAATTCCACCATGCAGATGTAGCTTTCTACTTCATCTGTGGCTGATCATGGTTATTGTTGTCTGGCTGGTCTTGAGCACACCCAGAGTCCTGGGGTGTGTGCTGGGGTTGGAGTTTGCTCGGACAAAGTCACGGCCCCGTTTCACGGCTCTGCCGAAGGAGCACCAACAGGGGCTGACCTTGCATGGAAAACCCTGGAGCACGGTGGCCACTGCAGCAAGAACTGCAGTAGCCAAGCAGCTGCATGCCCCAACTGCCTCTGCTCCGACCTGGAGGGGGCTCCAGGAAAAAGTATCTTCCAATTAATGTGAGCCCTTCCCTTCTGAGAGTCACCTCCCCAGAGACGGGCTCCTGTCTGTCCTTGTTGAAGTCCTTTGTGTGGGAAACAAGCTCCTGGGCTAAAGTTTTTTTGTGTGTCATTTTTAACACTCCCTGGTGACTCAGCCCAAGTCCTGTGGGAATTCCTAAACTACTTTGAGGGTTTTGAAAATGTTACCTTGTACCTGTGAGGCTCCCTGTGTTCCCAGAGTTAATGGGCAAATCTGTTAGCAGTAGGCAGAAAATTCTATTAAGGTTCTTGTATTAGTCTTGCTGTTATAATACATGGATGCTGCAGGATCTTGAATGTTTCTATCCTTACAGCTTCCTGCTGAGATGATATTATTGCTTGGGTTAAAAGCTAAGTGGCTTTGTGTATGTACACACTCCAGTCAAATATGTGATTGCTAATAATCCATGTAGTATGAATGGCAAAGAGTTTCAGATGTGATAATGTAGAGCATCACTTCAGAGAGAAATTCACATTTGGTTTGGGCTGCAATCTGGGTTGAAGACTCCACTTTTGTCTTCAATTTAGGCTTCCGCTCTCCTGGCACTTTTTGGTTGTTTTTATCCTCATTAACAAGGGAATAGAAAATTAACCTTGAAAGTGCTTCTTGAAAATTTTATATAAAACACTTTTCTAGATGTAAAATTGAATTTTTTACTCAGCGAAAATGTTAAGTTTTGAATAAAGTCAAAGAGGTGAAATGAAAATTATCAATATATAGAAATAACTTGAGAGTTTTAATTTTTTGGACAAAAAGCCTACATTTTTAGTGATTGGGGTAGAACAAGAGAAGACAAAAATTCTGACTTGTTCTAACTTCTCTTCCACCAGCCATGGAAACTGATTTTGGGTGTTGCTCTTTTTTATGACTTGTGTCCAGGCATAAAATCTGAGATCCTGACCTGATCCTGCAGCCCTGGTTTGAGAGCTGGAGCAGTGTCAGCTGGGCACTGCAGCCCAAGCTCACCCAGAATAGTTTTAGAAAAGTGCTTGGTAATATTGAGACAGGCTTTGCTTTCCAAGAAAGGACTTGATTTCTAGGTTTTCACCAAGAGGACAATGCCATTAGACCTTAATAATCACTGTCCTTTCCAATTGACTGTAAATTTCCCTTATCTGACCTTTCACAAGAACAGATCACTCAGTAGAGGAGGTGAGTTTATACAGTAAGGTCTCCTAAGTGTGGAGTAAATATCCCAAATTCACTTCTGCTTGCACACAAGGAATGATTTTAATGCCTCGCTTGGAATTTGATAATAATCCATATATATCATGCCATAAGTCAGGCTGAAAATATCAAAACAAAGTTAAATGAGTGAAGTTACATAGCTGAGTTGTTACTGCTGGATAGATGCTCATGATTTGGTCAGGTGTCCACCACCCCACCTGGCTGCATTTGCCCCTTCCTATCAGGCACTTGCTGCAATGATTTTGCTGGAAGAGCTCCTGTGTTTCCAGAGTCCTGGGTAATAGGAACCTGTCTGCTTAGGTAATGAAAAGCTGAAGCTTGATGACAATTTACATATAGACCAGTCACACCAGTCTGTGTGGATAAAACACCATAAATGGTGTGACTTTCGTACAGTATATTTCCTACAAAGCTCAATAAAGAGAGATTTAACCTCCTCATATTTTAGCAAGCGTTTCTAGTGCATCTTTCCCCTGACTCAGCTTGCAGACTTTCAAACTCTTATCATTCCATTTTCTGTTCAAGCTGATGTAAGGAGCACATCCTGTCACTTGGTTGAAGATTTGCATCTGATTCCTCCCATTTTTTTAACTTCTTATCATATTAAGAGAGTTTCTGGTGGAAACAAGATGGCTGATCAGGATCAAGGGCAAGAACAGGCCACCTCTCAGAACAGTGACTGTGTCTGTAGGTGTGTGTGTGTGATTTTGCCTTGTAATTAATTTTTATTTGGAAGGGCAATCTTTGAAATATTAAAATACAGTTCCTCCAGCTGCTGGGCTTTTTCTGCTTTTCATGGGTGCTGTGTGTGATAGAGCTGTCTTTTCACCAAGGCTTCTCGAGTGACAGATGATATCTATGTATTGCCCTGCTGTTTAATGTGAAGCAAATGGGATGGCTTATCTAATGTGACAGGTACAGTCGTCTGTTGTCAAAGCTGTGGCAGGACTGACCAGGATTATCTGGATGAGCGGTCATCTCAATGCTGCAGCATGGAAGGTGTGGGCCCCATGGATAAACTGCAGCAGTACAATGAGATCTACGGCCACTGGAGTGGAAAAGATGAGTCAGGCTGGATGCTAATGTGATATACAAAGACATCAGACACTGACGAGTGAAATTAGGATGAAGGTTTTGGGGGTGGAGGTAAGGAGTGGAGGGTGTATGAAACACATCTCTTGGAAAATCTGGTAGGTATTATTTGTAATAAAATAGGATGCAAGTTCATTTTTCTGCAGTTAGGCAGATGTCTGTGCAGACTGCTGCTCTGCATTTTTTGGGACTCAGTGGAGGATTCTCCCAGTGCTCGGGCTAATAAGGTGCAGAAGCAAGAGACTGAGCAGCCAACAGTATGAGATATTTTCACTAAATATAATTGCGAGCAAATGAACCAAGCATGTCTGTAGTTTAAAAGTTGGTTTATTATGTGGCTGCTCTGTCCAATGTGAAATGAGAATGACATTACTGTAGCTTTGATAGAACATAAAATTTCACTGTTGCAGCTGTGATTTTCACAGGGGCCTCCCAGTGCCACATTATGGGCATTCACTGGGGAATGATTTTTTCAAATTGTGATTTTTTTCTATGTTTCAACAATAGAAATCAGCAGAAAGAAGGAGCGGAACATGCTGCTGGACCTCCTGCAGCACAGCAGAATACACTCAAGAGCATTTGAGTTTGACAGCCCAGCAGGCTGCAAGGCTTTAGCAGGTGTTTCACAGTGTTTTCTTGAATCTGCATCTTCCAAAGCCACACAGGTAGAGAAACCCCAAAGCTTTCAACTGCAGGAAAGCTCACAAGGTTCTTCTGCAGGAAAACTTGTGGTGTTCAACCCATCAAGTGTCTGTCATGAGACTTGAGCTGAACTGGCAGCATGTCTCCCACCTTTTCCAACGGGTGGGACTGGCAGCACCGCTGTAATGGTGTGGTTGGAAGGACACTTTTTAGTTTCCTTCCAAAGAGCATCACTTGTATCACCATGTAGAGACTTTTCATGCTTTGTAAACATGGAAGGAGCATGTTGGGTATTCAGAGAAGTGGCGTTTCTGCCAACCCTCACTGGGCTGAGGAGAATTTAGCTACATCACATCCCACTTGGCTTTTCTTGGGAAATGAAGACCTGAAGAGTAGCCTCAGTGGTTGCACCCTAGTGCTTTTCTCCCCCTCTGAATGATCTAACATTTGTCTTTAGTCGCTTCTGTTTCTGTGTTTCAAGGTCCTGGGCACTGGGAAGCTGTGGGTTGCAGTCAGTACCAGCTTGCTGTTCTGCTACCTAGTTAATTTTTCAGTAAAAACAGTGTAATTATTAAATACAACTTCCTTATACCTTAGTGACCAGAATGATGGCAGCGTGCTGTGATTATACACAGGAGCATCTGTGGGGTCTGGGAAAAAGAGATGAGATGCCTCTCTGCTATTTTTGGCACTGATGTTTGGTATTTCTTCCATTTGCAGACCCTCTGTGCCATTTTCTGATGACAAAACTGATCCCCGAGGGCACAATTGATATTAATGAGATGTAAATGGCAGATGAGCTGACAGATGACAGTGTCATCAACCAAAGAAATAAAGAACAGTATCATGAATAAGCACAAAACAGTCAGAAGACATAAATGAACTGTATATAGTATTGTTGAGCAAGTTTTTTTTTAAAAGGTAATGCATTGGAAAAAGAGATAATCAGAGCATGAAATATTAGCATGAAATGACTCTGACTATTGTAGCTCTTAGCAAACATTTTTCGGGGTATTTATTGTAGGACACTGAGTAAGAGAAAGATTATTCATTTATTTATTTAAGAGTGACAGTGACAGAAGACGTGTGACAATGGAAAGCAGGTATTATGCACTTGCTGTTTAGGAAAGAAAGGTTTGATGTTTTCATGGGTCACCACATGAATAAAGGAGGAGAACCAAAGATGATATTTAGCAAAGGTCATGCAAGCTTTAATCTGGAAGCCTAAGAAATATGTCTTGGCATGTTAAGTAATCTTGAAGCCTGATAGAAGATGAGATTTTCATTTTTTAATCACTAAAACATGTAAAAGCTGCTGTCTAACTCACTGGTGCCCTTAGGAGCCCAGACTTGAAGAATGGACTGAATTTATGAGGATTCCATAGTTTGTTTGTTTTGTGTGGTTTTTTTTTTTTTTTTTTTTTTTTTTTTTTTTTTTTTGTCACTGGTACCCCATTAGGTTTCTACAGATTTCTGGCTCTAACTCTGCCTGGTCAGAGCTGTTAATCCTCCCTCCTGCCCTTGCCATGGTTCTCTTGTCTTCAGAGAGTTATTTTGGAAGCACAGCTGCCAAAAGTGAACAGAAATTTACCTTTGCCCCACACTTTATTCCAAATGTGCTGTTCTGCCTCTCTGGGACACAAGATTCACTTGTCCAGAGTGACATGGAGCCTTTCCAACTCAACAGAACCTCTGCAAGAACATCTCTGTGTATTTTTTTCCTTCTCCATCTTCTCCTCCTTCTGTCCTTTTTCCTCTCATCTTGACTTTGGGGAGAGCACTTCCAATGAGCCATACAGGAAGCTAATGCTCTTGGCTGTACATGACAAAATCGTGCTGTTATTATTAACAGGAGTGCTATCAAGCTTATAACATGTTCTTGCATCAATTAGACAATGTATGGGATTATCGTTAAGTTCTGCACACATGTTGTCTGAAATATTTCCTTAATTAATAATGACTGTCTTCAGTGCCTCATTGATGCTTTTGTAATAGCTCCCAAAATTTAGATGCTTAGATTGAATTTCTTTTCAGCTGAAACTTCAGTGTGGTGTAACCTAAAATGTGGATTTTTTGGTTAATATGTATGTTTTTTGTCATGTATGACACTCAATAATTTTATGTCGCAAAAATAACTTTCAAAGTTGCAAATGGGGAAAGATTGCCACACTTGCTATCATGTAGGTTTATGACTCAGCTTCATTAAGGCCTGGTGAAATTTGGACATCATTTGTGGCTCAATAGAAGGAAAAATTACTGTTACTGGATTTAGCCAGGGAGCTGCAGTTTTGTTATTTCTTCAGGAACGGCATGAGTTGTACCCCCTTCTTCTTAAGTCACTGGCTTGAATCAGCTGGATTAACTTCTTTTGGTGTAAGTGGGAGTTAGAGTGGGTTGGAGTTGCATAAATTACTACATGTGGCTGACAGCAGATGATAGAATTTGAATTATTTTTGTATTTTTTTCTCCTAAAAACTAAAAGAAAAACCAAACAAAAAAAATTTAAAAAATACTATGCTATTAAAATTCAAATATTTTAGTGTCAGGAAAAATGCAAGCTATGTCTTATTAATTCTTGGTCTATTGCATGTCAGGATTCATTGTTCTTATTTGGCATTTGAAATTAAAACTGCATTACTTGCACTCAGAGGTCACACCAAACGTCTATCTGATTGGAAGACCCAAAACTTTTAGATGCTTATTTCTGGCGTGAGTGCTTAAATTAAAAATTCATAGTTCACTTTCCTCAGCTACTGTGCAACATTCCTTTAAAATTCAGTGTTCCAGTGAGCAATCTTCATTTGATACAATATTCATGGATGGTAATCGCAGAAGGTTGCAATGTAGTCAGAGCAGATTTGTTTGGAAGTTCAGTGGCATTTGTTTGGGAGCCTTTGCTGAGTGCCTGTTCCTCACTCCCCGATGCTCTGTGCTAAATTCCCCAGTTCTGTTCTTTGGCATGGGGAGTTTCTCTTGAGCTTCTTATTCTGGCACTAATGTGTTACTCAGCATCCTGAGAATCCATCCTTCAAAACTGGGTAGCTGGAGTAGTTTGGCTTTTCTTGTAGTGCTTGTAAGAAAACCTGTTTGCTTTGGTTTGATAGCACAGCACTGATAATCTGGTTCGTGATTCAGTCCATGTATCTGTCACTCTGTGGACAGCAAAATTCCTTAATTTAGCTGTCATGGGTTGGATTAATTCAACGGGCTTTGGCATGAGTGCTGGATTCAGGTGCAATTATTTATCTAACTTGTGTGCTCTGGAAATCTCTTCTGGCACAAGTGGGAAGAGAAGAATACAGCAAAATACTGTGTTTTTTCCAAACAGCCCTTGATCTTATGATTTGACAAAATTCGTTTTGAGAGAGTTTTGTTGCAAGCCTACAGAATGAAATTGGCAACTCATCCTCAGTTCCCTTAGGGTGATATCTTCAGTGATTTATGTAAAAGTCTGTGTAGCTGAATATGTGGAGAGATTATTTTTGACATTCCTGGCTTGGATTAATGATGCATTTTGAATGGCTGGATACACCAGTTCTCAGGTGGCACAAATTTTTTCCCATGTACAGAATAATGATAGTTAATACATATTTTCACATGTAATTATTTTAAACTTACTTCTATTTGCTTTTCTAATCAGAAGTATAATTTTCTTGCTTCTTGAATTTAAGCGATTGTGAGGAGTTTCAGTCACAGGTGTTTAAAGAACTGAGTAAGGTTGAAATAAATGAATAAAATGGAAAGATTTATTCTGTTCCCCCTTTTATTCTGTAGATACTCACCTGTTTCAAGTGCTGGGGTTGCAGAGAGATTCGGTTGGGAAATTCTGGCAGGACATTCAGGTACAGACCTGATAAGTATCTAGAAATCACAGTGTGCTTGCCTAGAACTTCCTAAACCAAGGCTGAACTCAAGGCCATTTTTATCTCTAGATATGCTCTCCTCTACAAAACTATTCATAGACTTATTTATCTGAAGCCAATATTTACCCGTATTCTGGTTCTATTTTTAAAAATGATTTGTTCCTTTTCTATTTCCTTTTGGAATATGTAGCATGGACTCTCACCTCCCCCATCACAAATGATTCAGCACTTCAAAGGACTCACTGTTTTCACTGTCACCACTACACGTTCTACACACAGGCATCAAGAAACTGTCTCCACTCTGCCTGTTTTCTTTTGTATTTGTTGTAGAGCCATTTTTGGCTGCCTTGCTCACTGCCTCAGCCCTGCCCCTAATTCCTCAAAGGCTCCTGTGTCCTACTCATGTTGATTTCTTGACCCAATTCACCCAGTGGAATTGCCAATAATGTCATTTAATTTGGGGCACCAGTACCATGTTCCTCTCCCTCTGACACTCTTGCTTGCTCTTCTCCTCCCCACTGTCATGAGCAGAGTCTTGTAGCTGAGGAGCAGCCAACTCCATCTCCTGTCCCAGTGTAGATTCATGAGAGCTCCTCGGTTTTCTTTGACACCACTCCTTCACTGTGGTTCCCTCATCATGGAAATATCTGGTTGGATTCAATATGCAAATATAAGCCAGAAGCTCTGCTCTCAGGGAGGAAAATAGCCCTGGCAGGACTCTGAATAAAACAGGCTCTGAGTTGAATGGAGTGGCTGCTTTTAGGAAAAAGAAGCATAGCAGAGCAGCACAGTATGGATGAGGTATCAATGAGTCATTTAAAGCCATTCCTTGTCTTTTTTTTCTGCGAACCAAATGTGTTTCTGAGCTGAGAGAATAAATGTGACATAAATCTGGAAAGGAGACTCCGGATCATTGTGGCATTGCCTGGTTTCCCTAGCGTGGCAGACTGCTCATGGTATGGTTGCTTGACAGGAGTAAGTTCCTGGTTTGCCTACACACTTGAAACTGAACCAAGTGACTTTCCTGTTTTCTTAACACATGATCAGCAAACATAACTCTTGTTACACTACATACCTAATTCCCATAATATTGTCAGTTGTGCCCTGACATAATGTGTAAAGACACAGAGGATCATTTCTGCAGTAGATGTAAGCGGGTGAGGATGAGAGGTATTCTGGCAGCCAGGCACTGGCATTCCAGAGCTCTCTTCTCCACCCTTGAAGCAGAAGAAGCTGTGCTTGTATGAGTTCCTGGGTAGGTAATTTTTAGGAAGGGCAGAATTTCAGCTGAGACAGAGAAAGCTTGTGAGGACACAACAGAGAGATTTCCAAGGAAATGCTTCTGGTGGAGTTGCATAATACCTACTATTGGGGAAAAAAATTCATCATGTTTCTTGCTCTTTCTCTTCAGTGGTGGTAGTTTTAGCTTTCCAGTGTCAACTGCACTGACCAGAGAGTAATGGATCAGCATTAGTGTGCCTGTCAGGGAAATGCAGGGTACAAACAGCATTTCCCAGATGGACTAAACCAGTTTACACAGATAATAAGGTAAGGACAGGTCCTGGAGTCTCCAGCTGTGGCTGTGCCATGCACTACACAAATGACCAAGAGAAAGCTAAATGTGCTGTTTCACACAGCATGCCAGGGACACAGCTGAAGAGACAAAGTACTCTGTTCACTCATGGACTGTTCTGTTCTCCCTTGGACCACGCTGGCTTTGCTTGTAAGCAGGGGCTGCAGAAATTAATGTCTGGAAAATAGGTGCTTCCCATGCTTGTGTCTGTAGAACTCTTTGCAAAACAAGTGAGTCTGAGTGGACACACACACTCCCAATCTTAAGAAAGGAACAGTTAAGGCTCATTCTGTTGGTAGATTATCTGAGGGGATTATCTCCCTGTGAGAATCCTGGTTAGCAGGGAGAGCTGCAGCAGTGCCTTTGAGCTGTGCCAGGATGTGTGGATGTGCTGGCTGGGCAGCTTGGTTGGGATATGTTGGCTTTTTGTGAGAGTACAAAGTCCTAAACTAGTCAGCATAATTAAAGTCATGGCTAAAAAAGTAAATCTATTACACCATAGTGATTATTTACTGATTTTTTAAAATACTGAGGTCCTAATATTCCCTTGCTTAGAAAGTTCAAGCAGGCACAGTGTGCATTTCTGACATTCTTTTCTAGTTTTTAGAAAAGACTGAGGAAAATGAGTGCTATCTGGTGAGAATAAAAATATCAATGTGTCGTTCAAGACAAGTTAAAACAGGGCAAGGCAAATGATAGCAGTGAGTCAGCCTTTCAGAGAAAATAACTAGTACAGACCTTTACTCTGGGTGACACTATCACAACTCACTCGACTAGAAAAGTTCTGTACCAGAGGACTTTTCTGAAGATGTCGGAGAGATAAAAATGCAAAATGTGGTAGCCATATATACCGAGAAGGATCAAGGGAAGATTTAGGAAAAACAAAAGAGGTGCAAATCTAATTTCAGATGTGAGGAAAATGTTAGACTCATAAATAAATTATAGCTATGAAGCATTTCGAACTGTAGAATTAATTATAGTCTTAATAGAAGTCTGAGAGCAAGAGCCTGCTGTGAAGGCATTACAGGGCTAATTAGGGCCAGTCTTGGAAACACAACACTTAACAAAAAATTTTTTGAATGATGTGGAAATGCTGGTGCAGAAACTTCACATGGAGTTATGCAACCACCTGTACAAAGGCAAGGTGAGTGCCAGGGGCACAGCCCAATTTTATTTTCTGTGTTAAAAAACTGCCCTAAAATTGAGGCCTATTTCTATGGAAATGTTATGTTCAGATTTGTTTTTCTGACACGTTTTCATATTTTTACTGTGTCCTTTAGTCAAAATTGTTGTTCAGATTGGTCACTATAAAGCT
Source organism: Orthonyx spaldingii (assembly GCA_013397795.1). Lineage (NCBI taxonomy): Eukaryota > Metazoa > Chordata > Aves > Passeriformes > Orthonychidae > Orthonyx > Orthonyx spaldingii. The sequence goes on from VZTJ01002441.1 coordinate 2,597,492, forward strand.
AATGTGGATTTATGGCCTATATGAACAAACTGCAGTTGGAATATAACACCAAATAGTTGGGGGATAAATTTAAAAGCTGCTCTGTTTCAATCTATCTGGAGTAAGGAGTCATAATTTTTTGAGTTAATTATTTTCTGTGAGCAGGAGAAGAACTATTTACACTAGGTTGTGTGAACTGAGTGGCAGGGACTGTTTTTCCAAAGTGTGAATTCAATTATGGGCTGTAGTGAGAAGTGTGATGTTACAAATCTAATTGATAGGCAATTTGTTAAGGATATAGTACTCATATATTTGCTCAGTTCTTTCATCCTGCAAGTACAATATGTTCTTGTGTAATTTGACTCAAGTGATCAATTTAAATTATAAGATTATAAACAAATAGACATCTGTGGGCAGTATTGATGTGTCATACTCCCAAACCTGACATCCAGGATGGGATGGTGGTAATGATGATTGGTATAATTATGATTCAGTTCTGCTTGTTTATTTGTGAGAGGTTAAACGATCACAGACTGGCTGGAGTCTGGTGCAATGGGTGAAACAAGGAGAGATGTGGTCAGAATCATCAGTAAATTTAAAAATAGATTTCAGATTTAGTTGAGCTTACTGAAGACAGTGTTAAGGCCGATGTAACTCAGTTGCTCTCAGCCAAGGTTCATAAACATCCTGTGTTCCTCTGAAACCATTGTTTTCAGAGGTGCTGTGGCAAACTGACGTGCACAAAATGCTGTAGATTTTGTGTCTGCAGATAACTGGAACTGTGCTATAGTGCTTTTCCCTTTCATTTTGTTTGAGAGTCTAGAATCTCCAAGTCAGGAATATTAGAATATCTGGGCAGCAGTTGCTGGGATTAGGTGCTGTTGCTCACAGCAAAAGCTGGAAATCAGAATAAAACCTTTCAGGTTCTAATTACAAGAGAACACTCACTCCGAGACAGAGTAGCACACACTGCCCTGCTCTGCGGGTTTCCCATTTTCTCAGCTAACATCTGTAAATAACTTTCAGCTTGTCCCTATTGATTCCCCAGCTGCTCTATCTCCCTGGTTGCTTGTGTCAGAGACAGATGAGTCTCGAGGGGAGCGCGAGAAGGCTGGAACAGAACTCCTGCAAGCGCCCACAGAGCAGGCAGGATGTTCCAGCTGGACACCAGGAGGATCCTTCTGGTGCCCAGAGAGTCTGGAAGTTCATTGAGGTCATACAGGTTTTCTGAATATCCATCCTGAACAATTACACTTGAAGAGAGGAAAAACTAAGGGTTTACTGTGTGTTCAATGGTAAATCATCTTCCTCTTCCTTTTTTTTATTGTGTTTCCTCTCTGGGTTTGTGCTTCTATTCATTGAACTCAGTAGAAAAACTCAAGGTGGCTTAAGTGGAACAAGATCAGTTCCCATGCCAGGAGGAATTATAATGTAGTAATGATAATCTGACATTTAGTTTTTTATGTAATGATAGCATGATCTGTCTAGGGTTGTATTTACCTGTGAGGTCTGTCTGATGTTATGAAGCTCCTGTAACATTTTCCCCTGTGGATGTGTGATTATCCACAGGCTCTGCATTTCACAGTGATATTGGAGGGTCAGTAAACATTAGAACCTGTTCCAATCTGAGCAATGGACGGCTGTTGGTTAAATAAACATAACTTCCAGGTTTGTCCTCAGCTATTTGGAAGGTGGTAATTCCCCTGGAAACTGGATTACAAGACTGTGTGTTAAGGCTTGGTCTTGTACCACAGATAGGTAAGAATTCAAATAATCTCTGAGAAGGGGAGCAGACACTGAGGGCTTTGCTGTGTTGATAGGGGGAATGTTTTTAGCTCCAAGACCAGCTGAAAAAAACCAAAGTGCTTGCCTAGAGAGGATAAAGCAAAGGAAAGGAGGGTTTGTGAACCAGGGTTCGAGGTATATACAGAGGAGGAGAATACATGCTTCAGAAAGGCCAAAGTAAAAGCAATACTGGAGCCTCCTTGGGCCAAGCAGAGCTGAGCTGTACCTACCAGCACTGGCAGGTCCTAAAGCAGTATGTTCAGAGCTGGCTGCTGCACAGCCGATGGATCCATGCAGACACGTCCCAGCTGGGACAGACCTGCTGCACATTTGCGCACAGCCTCGGGGGCGTGCCGGCAGCGGAGTCCATGCAGCGGTTTCTCTGCAGATGTGATTCAGCATTCTTGTGAAATGACCATTTGTTCAGGATACCCAGACATCCAGCATTTGGAAAAATCTATTCAGCCACTGCTCAGAGAAGCAGAGAGAGATTTCCTGCTGTAAGCAACAGACAAGTATCCATGCTGGGAGAGCTGGCAGGTCTGCGGAGCGTGCCTGGATCCAATGCAGCTGGGACCCAGACACAGCTGTGCATGAGCTCTACCAGGAAGATACAACTATTGAGCTACTCCCAAAGTTTTCAACCTGCATAGAATAACAAGATCAGGTTCACAAAGCCTAGTCCTGTGGGGAAGGGAAGAAGAAAGGACTCTTGGATGAGGGTCAAATGGAATAATACACCATTTATTCTTACAGGTACATTTACTTGTTCATATTCAGTCCCTACATTGTCTCTCAAATTTGTCTATTCATCACTTCCAGCCTGCCTATTCCAGCTTTGCTTTCTTATTCCTTTCTTTCTGGTTTCTGCTTCCTCTGTGTATATGTAGATCCAAGCTTCTTCTTTATGCTCTTATCCCATGAGGAAGTATTTTTAAGCTGCATTCCTTTTTAAACGCAATTTTTTTTCTTACCACACCACTAGAAAGGTGAGTCCCAGTGCAATTAGGGATATACATGTCAACAACTGGCTCTCATGAAAACTGCAGAACTGAAGGTTTGCTGCATCTGTGTTTTATTTTATTTTAAGCAGTTTAGTGTCATACAGCTTCCTGTGAAAAGTCAGGGTGTCAGTTCTTGTCTTTGAGTTTCTTGAACACCTGGAGTTGTTTGTCTGGGTGAATGAATAATATGCAATTTATAAAAGGTGAAGCAACATGGATAGTAACCAAAAATAACAGCACAGAGCAGTTTTCCTGGCCTCCATCCAGTATAGAGTCAATGGGAATTTCTCTATTGGCTTCAGAGGGACTTTCATCAAGTCTATTGAGAGAATACTGTACAAGACATCCCCTTCAGACAGCAAGGTTAATAATACCTGAAGTAATAATCATCAGGAAAAAATACTGGGCTGAAACCAAAGGCCAGTGGAAATCAGCTGTCATGGAAAGCTCAAAGGTTGTTCAAGCACCGTGCAGCTGATAAGGCGACCTGGTGGTTACGCATGAGACATGACCTGTTTGTTTGGGCTGCCTGAATTTCACAGAGTACCTGGGGGATTGCAGTGTTTCCTCAGGAATGGCTGGGTGTGATGAGCTCTCCAAACGTGACCTCAAGTGGAAGGTGCTTTGGATGTCATAGCACTGCCAGCGACATTGGAAAGCTGCCCTTGTTTTCTAGTTGCAGTGTTCACAGTCATTAATGGAGAAAAACCAAAAAATCTGTCTGGGTCATTACCAACAAATTATTTTCCAAAGCATTTGCAAGATGCTAAATGTCTTGAGATGTTTGCAGAAGCAGAAGCAAACACTGAAAGCGAAATAATGAAAATTAAACATTTCCTTGCTCATTCAAGATTAATGATGTCAGGGTTAATCACTGCCATATAAATACCCAAATAAATAAAATAGATTAGGCAAGTATTATCTGAGTGTTTTCCTGGCTATTTGGCTTTCTTAGGATCATTAATTATTGACTTTTCAAAACTTGTTTCTAATTGACTTGAAATTCACACTATCAAGGAACGTCTAGAATTTTTTGAATCACTTATCAGGTTTCTTTCCACCAAATGCATATGTAACACAGAATAATCACCCTCAGATCTGACATAGAAGAAATGTGAAATAAAACTTGAGAAACTGTGATTAGACCAATTAGTTTAGAAACACTGCCTCTAAATTATTCCCCTATCTTAAGAAAAAGTGAGAGTTTAGTGCAGCACCTCTTCTCTAACCTCTTGTACAAGTTGGAAAACAACATCACCAATGAAGAAAACGTTTAGCTTGAAAAAGAGATTAATTACTTTTTTTAAAAAGAGAAATAGCCAGTGGTAACCCTAATTCTCCCTCTGAATATTTTGCATAAATTTCTGTTTATGTGAAGTTGAAAGACTAAATGTGGTGCTCTGTCTTTAGGGTGCTTGGAGATGCCTACATAACATGATGTTACATTTAACAAAAACATTACATCTATGATCAGTTAGATCTGAGTACACCTCACCTCCTAGTCACTTTTGTATCTAAACAACCTTTCTTTTAGCTTAGAATCTTATACTTTTGAAGGGTTAGACCACTGCTATTGGGCAACTTATCAGTGTATGGAAATGTGTGCCAAGAAGTTTAAAATATTGTGTTTGCCATAAAATGCTGATGGTAGGACCTCAACATACAAAACATGTTAAAAAGCCTTCTTTGAGTGGTGAGAGTGTGTGCAGTGTTTGGTGTACACATGTATATAAAGCAGTTTATTGCTCTTTTGCAATGGAGAAAACTGAAGCGCAGGCAAAATGGAATTAATTTCCCACAGCCAGACAATGAGTCAGTGACAGAACTGATAAAAGAAACCACCAGCCCTGATGAGGCAGAGGGAGCAAAAGCTGTGGCTCAGGACTTTCACAGACACAACACCAAACTCGACACAGATGGAGATGACTTCAATGTGGAGGTGGTCACCCCTTCTCCAGCATCTTCAGCTGGGACTCATTAGTGGGGCAGAAGCTGCTGCTCAGCCAAATCTGCTCACTGCTGCTGGCCCTGGGCCCTGTGGCGGCTGGGGATTGGTATCCACGAGTTGTTGAGTCACCTCCCTGCAAACACCCTGTGCTGTGCTGCCCTGGTGTGTGCTGGGGGTGGTGGGAGAAGGGAAGGGATGGATGGGGAATGAGTGCCGAGGACAAGCCTGTTGCTGCCTGAAGGAGGTTAGTGCCATGTACAACACACTTAAAACCCCTAAACTGCTCTGTAATTCCTTTTGGTCTTTGAATTATCCAAAACTCTGGTGTTTTCTGATCATTACTAAAATGTACATTAAAGTAGGAAATCTTATTTCAGACTACAGCACAGATTTACTTGGTTTCTACATAACACATGGAAACATAAGGTGCAATTTTGTAAACAGAGCACTTCAGATTTTTACAATGAGGAGTAATTCACACAGCACATCTTTGTCCTGTGGAGATTTTGCTGTAATTCTTCGCACAAGCGCTGTAAAAAGTCAGTAATAAAACACCAGGATGGTGAATTGAAATTGGAATTTTGAAGAATGAACTCAGTCACAATTACTACTACCACTGAATTAATTTGTATTAATATTTCATTAAAAGAAATTCTCTGCCTCTCTTCTAGCTCCAGGTAACTTTTTTCATGAGGTGCTCAGTGGAAATCACAGATCTTAATCAGCAGATGCAAGTGTTTCTTGTGGCATAAAATTAAACTGTTCAGATAACATGGCTAGTGGTAACTTACTAAATTTTATTGTTCAGACAAGTGAAATGTATTTAATAAGAATCTGAAAAAATTAACAAGTATCTCTCTTTTTTTTTAAAATGAAAAACCAATTTCTTTTGCCACTGGGTAGGACCAGGCTATAACTGTACAGTCTGTCCCAGTACAATTGCTGCTCCAGGCACAGGACTGAATCCAGATTCTTTCCCCTCTCCCAGGGAAGAGGTAAAATACTTCATCCCTTCTCCATGAAGCAATACATTTTCCTCTAGGCAGTTAGCTTAAGTTTTGAATGCAAATGCTGTTTTCCACATTGCAGAGTGAGTTGCAGGAGGACACTTCTGGGTGCGTCTCCCTCCACAGCTGTGGTTATTGGCTGAGTAGAGCTCATCAAAACTGGGGACCAGATTTGTCCTTGCTTGGTGTTGTGTGGCAGCCACATGAAAACCAGAGTGGCTGCTCCTGTGGGAGGGCACGGACTGGGCAGAGTCAGAATGGCTGAGTGTCAGTAAAATATCTGTCAAATTACCTCTCCATGGACTGTATCATTGGATTGATGTAATGAAAAATTAATTGTTTAAAAGCTATTTTCTTTCTCTCACAAACCAAACAAACATACTGAAAATTAGTGCATAGTAATGTAGTGGGAGCCCTGCTGCCTCCTTTCATGTCACCACCCCTTGCAGCAAACAATGGTGTCACCCTCTCAGATGTCTTGTAGTGCCTTTCACCCATCTCTTCTGCTTTATCTGCTCGATAACATCTCACCTGTCTAAAGCACTTAGGCTGCAGCCTTTCCTGCCTTCAGTAATTTCCGTCTGCACATAATTCCAGGCTGAATCTCTTCTGTCCTCCAGCAGAGCTGGTGTTTTATACACACTATAACTCTCAAAAAAATCTATCCCTGATTGTCTTTCACACTTCCTCACTCAGTTCCATTGCCTGTTTAATGTTTTATTCCTGCCATATTTATTTCAAGATAGCACACAGGTGCTTTGGTCCTGCATATATTATGTTGCCCATTCTACTGCTTTTTATTCTACTGGATTTAATCAAGTATTGCTCCATTCATTCATATTTTTCTCTGGTAAAATATTACCTCCTAAAAGAAATGATCTATTTTTTTTTAAAATGTCTTGTATTGTCCTGCTGAAAATTTACCTCTTACTTGATGGAGAAAATTTCCTTGTTTTATGAACTTTCTGCAGTTCCTTTAAGTTTCATAAAGAAAAATCCAATACGCTTCAGTAAAATGAAACTTCCTTTAGGGAAAACAATGAGCCTAATTCAGTAATGTTATTTTATGATATCTTGTATGGAAATATTTCATGTCAATTCAGTAAATAGATGTTGATTAATTGCACATTGTGAAACCATCCCTTTTCCCACAAAGTTTAAATTAGGAATGGCTGCTTGGATCAGCAAGTTTAGTCTCCCGCATAAGACAGGTCATGCAACTCTCTCCTATTTTGCTTCATATCCACTAACTTTGCTTATTGTTGGAACAAGACCATATGCTTCAGAAAAGTGATGCATGTTGGTTTTTAAATTACCCAGTGTTGGGAAATCCACCACAAAATGGGTAATTTTCTCCCATGATTAATTAACCTCACTGCTAATAGCATGTGCCTTATTTCTAATCTGACTTTGTGTGGCTTCAGCTTGAACAATCGGTTCTTTTTTGTCCTCCTCTTTTTGCCAGAAGGCCCTTGACAAACATCTTCCTTGGAACTCTTTGTGATTGTGTGTCAGCCTGAGCAGCCATTCCCAAGAACATTTCAGCATTCTCCACTTTGGTACCATATCAGGGCTTTTTAACAGCTCTCTCACCGTGCCGAGAGCTGATGTTCCTGGTGGGATGGACCTGCAGCTCCTCCTCTCTGAGCACTGGAACTTGGCCACTCTTGGTCAGTCACTCAAGCGCCATCAGGTCCCTTGGCTTGGTTTCTTTCCAAATTCATTCAGATCAGCTCAGAATGGTGGAGAACGGTGACACATCGATCAGTCTTCCTCATTTGGTTGGGGGTCAACATCCCACCAAAATCAGCCCCCAGAGAGAGCCATCCATGGGTGGTACAGGCACAAACCCAGCTGGAGCTCAGCCCTTGAGCCTCTCTGTAGCTACTGGAATTTGTGTGCGTGTAAATGTGTGTGTAGGGTGTGTGACTCCTTTATGTGTCTGAATTATACACACATAGCAGCTCTTTTGCACACACATATATGGCAAAATATCCATTTATGGTAAGGGCAGATTAAAACCCAGTTTGATTTCTTGGAATAAATCAGTTTGGTTTCTTGGAATAGGTCATACTTAAAATCTCCAAGGCTGAGTTATTCAGGTGTGTCATGTCCTACAGGATCACCATGGTGGGAGCCTCATTTTTGTGCACTCTGAAGAGTGGAGAGCTGGCTGGTTGGAAAAGGTCTGGATTCTTCTTTGACTTGCCTTTGACAGCATGAACATTCAGTAATCACATTTCAAAAATGGAGAAACAAACAACATGCCTTTTCAAGGAAACAGACACAGATTCCTTATTTCTTATTGTAGTTTTTAACATTTATTGTTATGCTTAACTACATGATAATTGGGAGTGTATGTGTAAAACAGTAGTGTTAGTAGTAATATGTAAACATACTACTACAAATACAGTTTTCCTAAATATAGGACAATAAACTACTGAAACCCACTTTTATATTTAAAAATACCCTTAGAAATAGAGGTCTAAATAAACAAAACCCCTCATGAAAAGTCTGTTAGTCATAAAAAGATAAACTTATTTAAAGGCAAGGATAACGAAAATAGCAGTTTCAAAATGAATACCTATGTAGAACTGCTGGAGAATTTAAAACAGTATTTTCTATTGAAAACCTCTCTGAACTCTCAACTTCACGCCCAAGATAATTGAAGGAAAATTAAATTTACCCCTAGAGCAGTTTGTAGGAAACTCTTCTAATAAGGTTTATATTTAGCAGATAACAGTGTGTTTGTGGTGGTCACAGCCTGCCTAATAGAGCTGTAATAGATACATTTTGTAGTTAATCAATATCAATGAATAATAACTTCTCTTTATTAACTATAATGCCCCTATGGTTAATTTTAGCTTGCACTGTAGGGATATCTGTACCTTGTTTTTCAAAGATTATTATTTTTTTCTTAAATAACCTGATATAACTGTTTTTATCAAGACTTTTCTGGTTGTGGCTTCTCAACTGCTGCTGTCAATGGGAGGCACTCACCTGCTCTGGAGATGCTGGAGCAGCTCATGAGGAGGGAGTATCCTGGCAATCCCAGAATTTTGCAGTCCCAGAAATCTGCTGGAGATGGGCAGAAGGCTGGGCAGAATTCATAACCTCCTTGGCTGTCATCAGAGCTTTGTTGAATTTATGGCTTTTATGAAGCTTTTCCAGGTGGGTGACCTGGCACAGTCCAACCAGATAGAGTTAGAGCAACTCTGAGCAAACCTTTTAAAAACTGCAGGAAAACTTTAGTAAAACTTTAAATGGGGAGAACCCTATGCTAAAAAAATCACAGCAAGACTTTGCATATCCACACGGGCATACCCTAAAATACTGGCATATTTTTATACTTTTAAATATAATAATTTAATTTAGTCTGCCAATGACTGAGATTTTTATCCAAGAGATTTTTGTCCAAGAGTCCTTACTTCCACTGATGGTACTGTCTCCAAGAAGAAATACTTTCTTGCATAAGCCCTTGTCTGTGGGTATGAGGCATTCATGGGCTGGCCAGGAGTAGCTGCCTCAGCCTATTGTTGTTGGATTCTATTCCCACGCTTAAATTGGAGACAAACTTTTGTATTTATTGATTTACCATTCCTGCTTTCTAGGGGGAGGTATCCCTGTAAGATCCTTGTCCTGTGAGCACTCACTCTAGGGATGGAGTCAGTTGGCACATCCAGAGATACCAGAGACTGTGAGGCTGCTGGAAATCTGCCAGGGTTAGTGCCAGACCCACTCCTCTGTCTGAGTCTCAGCTGATGAGATGAGAATCAGGACAACCATAGATTTGTATTTGCAGTTGTAAATTACTGCAGTTCCTGTGATCTATCCCTTTGTCTCCAACTTAGCTCTAATAATTCATATACATTCTTCTTAACAGAAATTATGTTTATAATATAGTGGAAGAGAAAGGAGGCCCTTAAAACAAACTGAACAATCTTTGAGATTTCAGTTTTACAATCAATTTAAGTGATGCTGTTGCTGGCCTTGTAGCCCGGCCTCATCCAGCGTATGGAAGTGGAGCCTGTGATGTGCTGCTTTTGTGCTTCCTACATTCATGTTCAAGGCAGTCCTTTGTAGGACTGAAATGGCATTTATCTGACTCACCTCTGCAGCTGATATTATGTACCTTTCCTTGCCATCTCTGTTAGAAGCTCCCACATCAATGGAAGGAGCAGTATTATCTGGATGAAATGTGAATGTCACAAGAATGGGCTGTATCAGACCATCTTCTAGTTCTGCATTTTTAGTATTCAGACAACATCGTTGGCAACAGAAGGCAGGCGTCTTCCCTAACAGAGCTGTTGCAGTTGAAGCAGAAATGCTGACATGTGTTAGTGGCATTCCAAGGATGTTTGAACTTACATCTCAGTTACATTTGAACTTGGTTTTCCTCTTTGGTTCAAAGGCAAATCAAAGCTGAAGTTTGTGATTATGATATTGCTGAAACTCCACATCGTTTTCCATGCTCGGTTTACTCTTGTAAATGACATAAAATTCATGGCATTGGTAATTAATAATATTCCTCTTATTAGATTATTAGGGAACCAGATAAATCTGGTGTAATTTTATTAAAGCTCATAGGAAATAACTTTGCTAAAACACTTTTCATTAAAGACCAGAGGTAGTTTAAGGCAATGTGCTGTTAACCCATGCACCGTTAGCTCTGCGCTGTACATGAGTGCAGTCAGAGATGAAGTAAGATTGAAGAGCTTTGGGTTTAATTCCTTGTTTCTTACAGATTTCCCATGTGACTTTGAACAAATCACTTACTCTTTTGCTTCTGTCTGGAAAATGGAGACAGCAGGATGTTTCTGCCTCAGAGGCACACTGTGAGCATGTCATACACTTGGATACTGTGGTGTGGGGGGCTGCAAAAGTGTGTAAAGTGGACAGATGTGTTACTGCTCCTCAGCAGCAGTTTCAGCAGAGAACAGCCTGCTCAGGCTTTCCACAGGACTGAGTGAAGAGAATGTGTTTTCTGCCTCCTCTTTACTTTCTTTTCTTTTTTTTTATGATCAGCTATACTGAGCCCAGTCTATTTATTTACTGGTGTGGATCTGGAAAGTGGTTACAGTTTGAAGGATGAAGGTGTGTGAGGATGTAAAGAGAGGAAGATTTTCTTTAATTTGAATTCTGACAAAAGTGGACACGTCTCACATTCTCCCTCACCTCACTCTCAGTGTCTCCTGTGGCAGCCCCTAGCATTGAAATTTATTGGTGAGAAACACTGATATAGAGACTTATTAAAAGATAAATCAACACTCACAGCATCCAAACTGAACACAGCAGGGAACGTAATAGCCAAAAATTAAGCCTATTGCTCAGAAAAATAATTCAATGATAGTGAACCCTTAGCAGACATTTTAACAAGCATGAAAAGGCATAATTTTACACAAAAAGTGGGTGGCTTCCACTTTGTGCTGTAGGGTATATAAGTGGCTGTTTTAGCCGAGCAACTCATATGACAATTTCCCAACCGGGAGATTTCTCACACCATTGCACTCTTAATTTTACAGAGCACTGGATCACTGCCTCTGCCTCCTTGGGCTACCTTGCACCACTGCTTCTCCGTGGTGTGCAGTGTCAGAGCAGAAGTGTTTGTCTTGCAGCATAAGGCACTTGACATCGAGAACATTGCCTGGGGCAGTAAAGCCAAAACAAAGAAGTGGAACTGTGCTTTTATTTGGGGTTTAGATGCACATTGTCACGGCAAAAAATATATATCTAGGGAAGAAAAAAATAAGAGCATTCTAAGTCTTGCTAGTACCAGATTACACTACAAATGACCTAAAAAATGTGTGTTGTTTTCCATTTTTTTGTTTAGTAGCTTGTGAAAAGCATGGCCAAGGTTGTTGTGAAAGGTCTTCTCTACAAGTCTGATTCCTACATGATCCTAATATGTTTGGTGGGAATTTCTTGTATGCACCTTTCATGCAGAGAGAACTGAAGCCTGGAGAGATTTAGTGCCTGGTTCAAAACATGTTTGAACTCCATGGAAGGATGGCTGTAGATCTGGGTCATACCCTAATGATTCGTCTGCTGCTGTGCAGGAAGTTTGAACACAGACTTCATTTTATTTCCCCTCACAGCATCCATGCCCTCTCTTTGAAGCCACAATTTGGAAAAAAATTGTCTATCACATTAATGAAGTAGGATATTTCAGGTTCTTGGAAGGAGTTTTTTGAAAATCTGCCCAAGTTGGTATGATTTAACTGTAATTTGGGCAGATGTCCTTGACGTGACTTTTGATAGCCAGCTTGTATGCACTACATTGGTATATAGAGCTGACCTTGGTTTTGCTATTTATAGCACTGGTAGAAAACAGTAATTTCTGTTTGCCACGGTTTGGGTCGTATTTTATCTAGCAGGAAGTCTTATGGGGAAAGTTATGATTGTCAATTAAACCAACTGATATAGCTGTAAAAGTGGACAAGCTCTCAAAAGAAGAGTCTTAGCAATTAGAAAATGAAAAGTAGCAGGAAAATCTTAGTTTCCCTTTCCTTCCTGAGTCTGAGAAAACGTCTCATATCATGTAAATCATAATTTTCTCGTGTAGCCATAAATCATTGCATGTGCTCTGCTAACACGTTCATACTTGTTCCAACTCAAGGCTCTTTTTATTGATCACTATACACATGTGGGATGACAGAGATTGAGATATGATCACATTGATATGTTAAACTGTGGCATCAAAACAACCACGAGCTGTGGAAACAAACCCATACAGCAGGTAACAAATGTATACAACAGTCACTTTACTTCAAAAGGAGTCTTTTAGCTACTGAATTAATTTTACATTTTTGTTGCTTGCTTTACCAGAAATTAACGCATCATTCATGTATGTTCTGCTAAGCATTATAGATCAGAAACTTGTAGACAAATGAGAAAACCTTCTCGAGACTGGAATAGCTTCTTGGTTTGCAGTGTGTGTGGGCAATACTGGTATTTCCAATGAAGCTGCCAGTGCTTTAGTCATGTGTATGACTCTCATGATTGATACAGAAAAAGGCCAGTGGGAAAAGGTTATCCTTTCCATAGTATCAAGTCTGAGGGACCTCAATACGTCTATTCCTTTACCAAGGAAATTGGATGCTGCATCACCTTGCCCAGAGCTTTTCAGGTCCTGGTTAAATTGCAGACCATCTCTTAACAAAATGCCCATGAACCAACTCCCATTTGTGCTTGCTGTTTTGACCCCCACCTCTGACATTCCCAGGGGCACAGATGCCCCATTTGCTCTCTGACAGCAGGGCAAAATCATGGTACCTTCACCCACCAAGTGCCTCTCCTTGGCTTTGCTGATGTGGAGAAGACGGTGAAGCTGGAATACAGCTGTGAGCTCCTGGGAGGGTTTGAATTGGGTGGTGAGCAAGGGCACCTGTAAGCTGAACAAAAGGGGCTCAAGAACAGGGGCAATCATTCAGAAGAGCAATCTGAGCTCCTGCTGAAGAGCTTGCTGCCATCTCTTTACACATGTTACTGCTCTTAAAACCCACCACTTTCATGTGGGAGTCACACCCTGTGTCTACACGACCACAAACACCTCAGTGGTGCTTTCCCACCCCTGAGGTACCAGACCCTCTTCCTGAAGGCTGCCTTGCCTGGTCACACTCACCAGTGCTGCTAAAATTAGTAATCAGGCTGTAGCCTAATGCCTGAGCGTTCTCTCTGCCCTCTCTGTTCCTCACATGTTGTTAGTAAATATTTGTATTACAATATTAATATTTGTACCCTGTTTTAGAAAACCTGGTGAGCCCTCGACCTTCCAGACCCAAAGCACTCTGTCTGCACACTGCAGCGGTGACTGCCGTGTCGAGTCACAGCTTTCATTTCAGTGAAGTAATGCCAACTTACATTATTTTGTGTGAGATTGCAAAGAAAGATTGGGATATTTTATTACACTGTCAATCAGCCTGTTGCCTGGCTCTCATCTGAGTGCTGAGCCCTCTCCCCTCTTCCTCCTCAAGCAAAGCAAACAGAAAGCCAGGGTTTTTGAAGGTGTTTATCATGAAATGTAGGAAGCATGGTGACACCTTCAAATACAGCAGAAACCACATGCCGAATCAGTCCTATTGTGAAGTAAAGAGAGCAGGTGGATTTCATGAATATATATGTGCATTCACTGGGCACGGCAGATTTGTCTAAAAATGATGATGAGAGTAAATCAGTACAAAATAGGTGGCAATTCAATGACTTTCTTTAGAACAGAAGTTTTTATTGGAGAAACATAACAACTATTTTCCACAAGCCATAGCTGCAGACACTGGCTGTTCTGCTAATGAAAGATGCTGCAGATATTGGCTGCAAAAGAATACAGAAAAATTACAAACACCAACAAAAGGGTGTATTTTTCATTTACTAACTTTTCTTCCCTGAATATTCCCTTGAGTTACCTTGTTTTGTTTACAAGAGTCTCAGGGGCGGAGGAGGGTGGTGCTTTGCCTACATGGGCAATTACTTTACATACTCATTTCAATCATAATCCATTCAGAATGATAAAAATGAAATCAAATGTAATTTATAATCTAGAACATTGCAGCTAGAGCTTTTTAAATATTACAGCTGCAACGTGATTTAACATAATCCCTTGCAGTCATTCAGGCTCTTTTAAAACCAAAACACATTTACCCATAAGCGACAATTACATCTCCACTTTTTTCTTCTGAAAATTTGGTATGTTATTATGGTTTGGGGGCCGATCTTGTGTAAGTAATGATTGCTGGTTGCATATAAAGCTGTTTATTTTCAGACCCCCACCTACCCTGAACCTGTTCCGTGTACTGTCATTTGTTTAATGCTGCTAATTAATATGAAATACCATGCCACAGTTAGGCAGTGTAAAAGAAGGACTTCAAATGGAGCTTAGCCAGTTGTAATGGCTGTCTTGTTAATACCGTTGTCATGTGCTCTAAAACGACACTAAACAGTAATTCCACTCTGTGAGTATTACGATATGAGTGGCATTTCATTCTGTGTTTAGAAATCCCAAACCAGCATGAGATGATTGTGTATTCCTCCTCCACACAGAGAGAGGAATTCCCCTAAATCTGATGTGGAGCGTAATTTTTTTAGTTATTGATTTGTTTTATTTCGAAAAAGCCATTGGTGACAGAATCTCAGTAGCCTGATGCTGAAGTACATCTGTAGCACATTTCTGAGCAAGCTGCTGCCAATCCAGTTTCTGTTTTGTCCACAGAAGCTGATCTCTTCTGTGTGGTTAATTGCCATTATCTTTTCTTCATCTCTTACAATCTGCCATGTCTACTTGTTTTTCATGATTTTGTAAAACAGTGCAGCATTATTCACTTTGGCAAAAATGTCTGGGTGTGCTGAGTCCAAAGCTGTCAGTGCTTGGAATGACTCTGATTTCAGCAGGCTCTGGATCGCGTACGAGTGTCGTTCTCTCTGTGCTTCCCGCTGGCAGCCGAAAGGCCTCTTTGCTTCTGGTTGTAGCTTCTTCTCTCTCCTTCTCACAGCAGGCTCGTTTCAGGTCTGGTGCTTCTTAAAATTGTGTGATAATGGGAGAGTCCCACTTTGAGGTTTTCAATTTGATTTAGTTGGATAGTGAAGCAAATTCTCTCTCCCTCCTCCCCCATTGGCTGTGATTTCTTCAGGAACAAAAATGCTTGACCTCTTGATGGAGGGAGTGATCACTTTCAGGGACATAGCAGAGGATCAGAGTTCCCCCAGCTGGCCTTCAAAATGCCAATATTGATGCAATGAGCAAAGTCCAGTGGAGAAGAAGGAAAGCAGGAACTACAAGGCTGGGGAAATACCAAGTAGTAGGTACCTGTACTAGGTTGAAAAGGTATTGCAATTCTTGGTATTATGAAAGCTGGCAATTCTTGGTATTGCCAGACCCAGGGATTAAAAATCTTGAGTTGAATGTTAGAAAACAATCAATGTTTTTTCTGAAAAGACAGAGTTCTTGTTTTTTCTTTGAAGTTTCAGATTTCTGCTGCTCCTTCATGTGTGTCAGAGACGTACCGGTAATGTTTTGAGATACTTTGAGATGTGGTCCCGGGGTGCTGCAGCTGGGCTCATCTCTTACATCTGCTGCCCTGAATCATGCTGCTTTCCAGAGTCTGAAGTGGACCTTTTCCTGTGGCATTATATTACATGTGCATGGCCCCAAGGCTCTGGGATAGTTTGGTGCTATTAATTCTACCCAAGTGCCTTCCTCAGCTGTGCCTATTGTAGAGTCACTCTTTTAACCTGCACATCCTCAACCACACTCCACTTTCTCTCTGTGGGTCAGGAAGGCTTTTCCCCTAAACCCTTCCTCCAGTTTCCCCTACAAACATCCTCTCCAGTTCTGTCCTTCATACTCACCTCTGTCTTTGGGTTTTGTCTCCAGACTTAGCAAGGTCAGGTACAGAAGGTATTCTTTTTTCCTGACCTGCTCTTAACAGAAAGCTTTAGGGATAAAGAGCTTTACCTGCTGCTTTTGGTTGTTGACAAAGAGCAGAGTAGAGCTGATGTGCTGCTTGTCCCAGGAGGTGTGGAGAAGTGGGGCAGGCAGACAAAAGCAAAGCTTAAGAAGACTTGAATAGAGCTGCAGAGATGCTGACCACAGAAAGAAGAAATGGGAAAAATCTGATAGATCTTTTGGATTCAAGTTCACCCTGGCCAGTGGAACTCTGTTTACAGGGATGAGAAATAAGAGAGGCTGACAGAAGTAAAGACAAGAGCCAGGATTTCTATATTTACAAGTCTAAGATGGGCCCTGAGTTACTATTGTGTTGAGCAAAGAAGACAAAAGGGAAAGAGATCCTGAGGAATTTACAGCTTTGTGTTACTTTATTCTACAACACAAGTCCACTCAAAATGGAAACGTTTCAAAACAAAGCATTCAGACAGAATCATAATAAAATCTAACTTTGCAACTGGCTTAAATCTGATGGAGCATTATGTTCTGATTAGATCCCTCTGCCCAACTCTATACTTAATTAATTTGATAATAATGATGCTAATTATCGTTCTTTTACTCACTTGCCCTTATTGCTGCTTCCTCCTCCATGTCTCTTGGTTAGTGAGTGTATCCTTTGCAGAATGTAGCACAGCAGAGGACAGCAAAAATGACTGAATAGGAAGGAAGACAGAAATAAACTTCACCTGGTAATGTAACCCATGTTTTCAGGCTTCCC
The DNA here is from genome assembly GCA_013397795.1 of Orthonyx spaldingii. Classification (NCBI taxonomy): domain Eukaryota; kingdom Metazoa; phylum Chordata; class Aves; order Passeriformes; family Orthonychidae; genus Orthonyx; species Orthonyx spaldingii. Next base: position 2,614,368 of record VZTJ01002441.1, read on the forward strand.
ACATGGTATGCTTAACTTTCTAATTTGATCATATTTTTATGTTTTGAATATTGTATGAAGTGGTTTAGATAAAAATAGAATGAGAGCTAAGTTAAGTGGAAGTATCATATCATTTGAACTAGTGCAGTCTGAAGACTGTTTTAGCTGGTGACATAGCTGGGTTTTGTTATTTTTAAAATCTTTCTCTGTGAGAGAAAAGCAAGACAGTTGGGCTTCAACGATTTGGTAAAAATCCCAAGTAAGTTAAAAGCAGCAGCCACGTCCCTGTAAATTGTCACTGTAAATTGAAGGGGGTTTGTGTGAACGATCTGTATTGTTTGTACAAGTGTGTAATTTGACTGTTTGTCTCTTGAAACCATTGAAAATTGACTATTTGAAGTGCAGATAAAACAATAATTAATTACCTTTCCTTATGCGTACACAAATGGGTGTCACCTCGAGGACTGTACATGGTATGCCCAGTGTAAGGGGTTAGGTGTGGTACCATGTAGCCCTTAGGAGACACTTCTGAACAGGATATTGGGAAGACTAAATGAATCCATACAAACAAACTTTCACTCTCTTTCTTTGCAAGATGTAGAGATACCTGTGTCTTTGCTTTCTTGCTAAGGTACTGTATCACATTTTGTCTTGTTTCTTTCTGTGTTTCAAAATCAATATTCTATCCACAGTTTCAGTTTTCTTATCTGCTCTGTCTTATCTGCTGTCTTTGTGGAGCTGGACAATGAATTCAGTCCTGACAAGTATTTACAATGCAGAGTTTTTTAATAATATAGTTTTGGAGGAGTATTCAAAAATAACAGCATGTCATTTTAATGAGTGAGTCTCAGGGTTGTCAATTTACTTTAAGAAAACCTAAAGCACTGACTGTCTTTATATTTTTTTTCATAATACCATACTGAAAAAATACCTACTGAAGGCCATTTGGAAGAAGTTTATTTGTGTTTTGTGTGGCTCTTACCCACCAGAGAAACTCTACTTACAGCACCAGAGACCTGTTAAAATAGGTGCTGTATCATCCCTCCAAAAAAAAGGCAACACAGAAGACAAGGGAATGTTATTTTCATTATTTTATGGATGGAAAGACAGGCACAAAGAGATTGTGGATTCTTCTGGGTCATGCAAGAAATATGTTGTGGAGTTTGAAAATAGTCTGAATATTCTGAATGATATATTCTGATATATTCTGAATTGTAGCACAGTGACTCACACCAACTTTGATTATTTGTAGCAAAAATGGCATTGGTAATATCAAGTTGAATTCATGTCATCATTTTCCCAAAAATATTTAAGAGAAAACTCAGGCAGAGAATGTATATTAAAGCAAGAACAGTAGCAGAAAGCAATAGGGAATTGTATTCTCTGTTTCAAAATACAGAGGCATAGTTTTTAGAAAATACTTCTCATTCATCACAGGTACAGAGCTCTGCTCCTTGTATGTATAGCATTTGTTTAGTAAACAGTGAATGTAAAAGCCCTGTATAATATATCTTCAAAAAAGAGCATTCCATTGCTTTTCCACCAGTTCCTGTGGGGTCTCATCTGGGACACAGACACGTGTGAGGAGTGGGATGTATTGGAAGAGGTGCCCACAAGAGCAGAGTTCATGCAGATGCCATATATGGAAGTGAACTAAAAAGTTGAGTCAGCACAGGACTGAAAGCAGGCTAATAAATAAGCTCTACACACAGGCTCATTAATTAGCTTGGGCACAGCATCAAACTGATGCAGCTTTTGGGGTTGAATCACCACAACAGGGCTCAGCAGGAGCTGATGCCAGTGAGGGCATCTCTGCTCTGTTTTTCATGGCCCAGAGCAGACACAGGTCTATTTTCTTCTCAGCCTGTGCCCTGGGTGGGTGACAGAGAGACCAGTATCTTCTGAGAGGCCCTAGGCCAGGCCTAGTTTGCAATAAACCTTCTCAGTCCTGAATTATTGCATGGCTCCTGATTTTGAAGAGGTGCAAGCACTAAACCTTCAACTGAGGACAATAACGATACAGGTGCTCGGTGCACCTCGAAACAGTTTATTTATTTAATCAGTTCTTGCCAATTCTTAGCACTCAGCTTCCCAGGACTGCCTTTCTAGCATGTCTAGACTTATTCACAATCCACGCCTTTGAAGATCATTAACACTACTGAGTGGATGTGTGGGATTGGAGGTGGGTTTGTAATGAGAGCACTCTTGTTTCTCCATGCCTTTTGGGGGCTGGGATGAAACATGATTTAGAATCTTGTATTTTGGAAGATGATGTGTGTAAAACCGGTCTCTCTGCTTACATTGGTGGGGTTGTTTGAAGAACAAATTACTTCCATCTTTATTCCCAAGTCTATGACAAATGAAACAGAAAGTGCCACCTTGCTTTAATGTGTTTTGGCTAACCACTGACTAACTGGATATGAGCAAATATCTTGGGATCTCACTCTGATTTTTTAGGACCTCTCAGAAAAATTATGTATTTAAACTCTTTCTTTCAGTTTCTTTCTGGCTTTGAGATTAAGCCAGCTAAATCTGCCTTAAGATTTATTAAAGCTGGGCGGACTAACTCAAGAATGCTAAATTTGAAATGATCTGGAGTTAATACTTCATATGTGGCTGAATCATGATTGGGGTAATTTCTTTAAGGACAATGAGGTCTCGGGTACCTTACACTTATGTACAAGTACAAGGAGCAAGAACCCAGCAGTAGGAGCAGAGATGCTGGATGTGACTCTATCACAAGACTTTATTTAACATGTGCCACTCCAGAGAGAAGCCTGAAAATTTTCAGTCCTTCCAGACTGGCTCTGTAGTATCTTGCTTTGCAAAAATAGAGATGTATTTTGCAAAGAGAGTTAGTGAAAAATTCTCTTGAAGATTTTCAAAATCAATTTCTTTGAAACTTATTTTCAGAATGTATCTCCTGTCTTACTTGTCATTGGGAGAGTCCATATGGGTGAAATACTGCCTGTGCTACTTCCACACAGGAAGACATAGCTGGCAGCACTCAAATAAATTTAAAGACTTTCTTCTTTCTTCATAAATGGTACAAATTTTATGGCCTATCCTATCATTGTTTTTAAACACCTATTCTGGAGGTTTTGGACTGACTGTTTGGGTCTCATTTGAGCTTCCACACACTGAGTAAGATATGGAGCAACCTACGATAAAATTTTAATGAGCAGCAGTCATACTATCCACAGGCATAGATCACACAGCCCACGTTCGTGGTTAGAACTACACACATCTCAAACAGATGCCTTTTTCATCATTGTCTCTACGTTACTCTTCTCCAGGGATATAAAATAGCATTTAAGAATTCTCCCAAGGGTGCATTCATGGAGCAGATAAGACAATTTCTTCAGCTAGATTGCAGCTGTAATTCTTTTCAATTGTAATTGCTGGCTGGAGAGGTGCCTGCAGGCCAGAGGGATGCTGTTCTTTACATTAGTGTCTTTGAAAAGAAAAAGAAATATAAACCCGGTGGTTCTTTCTAAGATTTTTTTTTTCATGTGTCACCATGTGAACTCAAAAAGAGCAAAGCATCTTAGTAAAATAGAAAAAAAAAAAATAATAAAACCACCACGTCTTACTCCTTGTAAAAGTCTCTTTAGGGTTACACATTTGTGCTGGGAAAGCTGTCCCACATTTGGGAGGCTGTGCTGTAGCCAACTGCTCCTCATCACAGCGTGGTCTAGGTGGGAAGATAGCAGGCTTTTCCCTTTAATGCTCCTTTATTTCTGGGTTGCTTTGTTTTCATGGCAAAGAATGAAATGTTCTCTCTCCAAACTTTCTGACGTTTGGCAGGGACAGGGGAAGGAAGTGCAATGCCAAAGAAAATCCCTGTGCAAAAGCTGCAGAGGATGTATTATTTTTACTTTTTTGTCCTGGGAAAACCTGTGACATGACAGAGTCGCGCTGCAAGGGCTGTTCCAAAAGGTGGCCGTTTGTGTAATGACAAATGGGATCAAATAAATGGATGTTGTCGAATTTAACAATACTTGGCAAAACTGTGTTGTGCCAGATCTGCACTGCTGTAAGTTGACTGGATGCAGGTGCAAAGATCTGTGCCAGTCCTGAGACAGAGCTGGGGCCAGTGAGAATTTGCTAAAAATCCTGCCAAGTATAATATTTATTAATTTTGCACTTGTTAAGGGACAGCTCTGTAGCTCATTGCCATGCCACACTGTTTCCAGGCAATCTATACTGCAAGATGGTCATTTGGAAGCCTGACTTGGACTGAGGAGAATTTTGTAATCTTGAATATGGAAAGGGAAGGGCAGGGCTTCTGTGCAGCCACACAACAGCTCATGAGGACCATGCCCTGAAGGGAGGGCTTGAAAACCTTCATGGCTTTTCATGTTGCAGATCCATGTCTGGTTGCTGGGCTGTGCTCAAGTGGTTCCCTGGAACGCTGATGTGGTTTTAGGTTAGATGTAAGACTCACTGGGTGAATTTTTGTTAACTGTGTCGATGAAAATTCTGGCCTTGGAGTGTGAAAGGATGTTAAGACAATTTCAGAAGTCCAAAGAGAATCCCAGAATTGGGCCACTTAATAAATGGCCCGTTTTCAAGAAAACCAGGCATTTGTCTTTCCCATTGCAGTCAATGAGAACTTCTGGCAATCTGCCCAATTTAAATTTGGATTTTAGAAATATTTACACAGGTTTCTGTTTTTAATAAGTTTCATCTTTGTTCTTGTATCAACTATTATATTAAGTGCAAACAATCCAATCTTTTGAGATAAAGTAAAAACTGCTGATTTGACAGAAGTTGTTTTCCCCATAATGCTGCATGATGTGAGTGTGGTTAAATCCAGTGGCCTCATCCTGGAATGAGAAACAGTAGATTGCACATGGCATATCCATCTCACTCAAAGCCTGACGCAGCCAGCCTTGGGCTCATTAATCCACAAATACATTTTCCCTGAAAAATGAGTCTATGTAAATTTTAGAGCTTGGAAGTACAATTCAGCTCTAAAAACAGTTTGAGAAATTCACATGAGTAGTTTGAGGGATGAGGTGAGTTGTCATTCCTCAGAGAAGAGGAGTTTTCTATACTAATAAATTACAGTGGTGGTTGGATTTTTCATGAAAATTAGCAGTCATGTTGCTTCATATACGAGAAACTTCATCAGGAATGTTGGTGCTGTGAAATGAGTGTGAATTTAACTTACATAATGGTTCTTGATATTCCAGAATGAAGATTTTTTACATCTCGCAAAGCGAAGTTGGTTCAGTTGCCTGTTGACTGTAAGAGAGATTTATTTGCAAGACCCAGTAGCAGTGGGCTGGTTTGCTGAGTTTAGTCTGCATTCTGAAAGATTTCTTGATTAAAAAGACTGATTAGAGGGTGGCCTAGAGAATTAAGAAATGTACAATGAGATGAGGTTGCTGTCTTTAGTTTACGCTCCACATGTGTTGCAAAACAGAATAAAAATATGAAACCACATGAAAACAACTTAAAACTCATACACTAACTTTTCAAGGAAAAGCATAGCTATAGTCACCAATCCCAGCTGAATTCCATTTGGAGAATGGAGAATGCTCTTTGGAGAATGTTAAGATTTTTATGTCAAGTGGATGTGAGGGAAAGCAAAAAAGTCTCTACTCGTTTATACCAGCAGACAATGAAAAATGATTCTCTTTCAAACAGATAACAACCTTACCTCATCCCAGCAATACCTAAAATGGTCTGGAATGGCTTTTCATTATCTAGCTTACACATCTGAAAAATGAAAGGCAAGAAGAATAGAAACAGGAAACCAGTTCCTTTTGATGGATGCAGTTTCACTTCTAACGGCACTCTTGAAATGCACATTCTCAGACACGTTTGCTCAATAATTTTCAGAGCGGAGTCCTTGGGGGGTTTTCCCAAATGACTGCTACATGCATTAAGAGGAACTAGTGCTTTTCTCCCTCTTCTCTTTCCTGAGGTACATATTTGTGTGCAGGATGCTTTGCCCAGATCTTTAGATGCAAGATAGGCAAATACATACCTGAAATTTGCCCTGCAGTGATGCTCATCTCCGTGCAAACTGCCAGCACAGCACCTAATGTTGTGTAAGGCCAATTTTAGGTCATTTATGTGGTTCTTCTGTTGTACATAAGAATTTATGTAGATTGTTACACTGGGGTAAATTTTCTTTATTTGCAAACAGAAAAGATTCTGATTCCATTGCCAATGGAATCACAAGCCATGCTTAAGAAATGCTACTTCACATACTCCTGTTATAATTCATAAAATGCTAATGTCATCTTATCTTCACTGTCATTATTTCTGCCTTGAATGCTGTGGCTGTGGCGTGGCACTGCCAGTCTCCCAGGAATTGATAACAGGCAGTTTGATGGGATAGAGAGACAAGGTTCATGGGAGAGGCTTCTTTCTACAGTACAAACTCCAAACTAAGGGCTTATTAGTCAGAAAATGTCTAAATAGCCCTGTGGCTTCTTTGACACTGGACAAAGTCCAGTAGAAATACCTGGCTGCTCTGTTGGGATAAAAGGAATAGTCATGGGTATTCATCAGCTCCATGTCCATCCCAGCAAGCCCCAGCTTTCTCTATTGGATGGGAAAATCCATGGAAAATTGGATGGGGAAAAAAAAGGAGGATGGGAAAATAAGAAAAGAAGATCTTGTGAATAAATTAAGCTACAAGAGCAGCCAATGTGTAAGATTTTAGTTGGTTTATCCTTGTACTTCTGTCCGTTACAGAACTGTGAAGTGTGAAGGGCAGAGACCCTGCAGATCATTTAGCATAACTGGATGTTGATCTTGTTTAGAAGCTGGGAGTTTATTTGAGCACTAAAATTAAGGATTATTCTTAGTTCGATTGACTTAAGACATGACCCTTTAACATATTCTCTGTTCCTCCATTCAAACGTAATTATTTGAATGCCTAACTTGTTTATACCTTACAAAACCATTGTTTTGGGAACATTTTATTGAATAACATGGCAAACCAGACAAGTTTATTTAAAACTGGAAAGATTTGGCCTTCATCCAACTTCTGAGTTTAGCCTGCTTGCTTGGAGAGAAGTTTAGCAACAATGGGCCCCACATAGTAAAATACTGGGGTAGGTTGACCTTGACCAGATGATACTAGCAAATGATAATAACTGGAAGTTCATGGACCACTTTAGGGAAGGCTGTATGATGCCAGTGTGTTTAAGGAATGGTGAAGAAATTCTGAAATTATCTGAAATGGTGCAGAAAACACTCATATCAGGAATTTGGATTTGATCTGTCAAAGATGCAAATACTCACTCAGTGTCCCCATTGAAATTGCAATAAAAGTTTGCTAGAAGTTAAATGCTTCAAAGTCATGCATACACAAAACCCATTCTGAAGCAGAATACATTTGCACTAACGCTTGTGCCCAAATTATTTTTCAAACACATAAAACTGTTGCAATTAATATCACAATATTATTTAATGGCAGCACTGTCAGGCATTTTATAGGCTTCTAAGGTCTTCTTCATTCCTCTCCTGAACTGTTTTGTGTGCCTGTGCCTCCTGCTTTGCTGCCTGTGTTTGATGTGAATGATGCTATGAGAGAACAGCAGGAAATGCAGGCACTGGATACTGGGCCTAATGTTATAGTGGGTGTGTATGCAAGAGAGATTAGGCTGTTAAGAGACTCTGGACTAGGTATGCTGGAAAAGCAGAACAGTGAGCAAATGCACAAGACACAAATGGTGATGTTTCCATGGAATCATCTAGACCAAAAATTACAGAGTTGATCTGCAGAGGTAAAAGGATTCAGATACTTACAAAAGTTAAATGTCTCCAATCCTGCACACACATGTGGCTCCTAAGCCTCCCAGATCATGAGAAACTTTCAATGGCAGCTGGAACCTGCTCACACCTGGAGCAGTTCTGTTGTATTTTGCGTATTTTGTTCTGTTGTATTCTCTTGAGGATGACAAGAAAATTTCTTCACTTCCACTGATATGTGGCAAAGTGCTTTATTTTGCTGTCTTTCTGCGCTGGCAGAGAGAGATCATTAAGGACAAATGACATATTTCATTTATCTCAGACAAGCTATTTACAAGCTTGTCCGGGGCTTCCTGTGAATCTTACCCTTCCCCACAAATAAATGATGCTGGAGTTCAGGCACTGCTTTCAATTTGAGGAGAATTGGGATCCAACAGGGGATGCAATCCATGGGACAGTAGTTAATACAGCAATTTCTATAGCAACCTTCAGCTTCTATTACTCTCCATGGGTGCTCAAAGTCTCTGATGGTAGAAGCCTGAGGAGTCCTGGCTTTGAAGCATATCTGGAAAGTGGCCATAAAAAAAAGATGTATTCCTCAATTTCACCACTTGCAAAACTTCCATTCTTGGGCTCCAAGAGCACAATTGTTGCCAACATGACAGACATTAGAGGGCAAAACCAGAGGCACACTGATCTGTAGGAGAATAATGTAAAAGGCCCACAAAATATGCTGACCTTGTTTGCAAGTAATGGAAAAGGTCAGTGCCAAAAGCAGCTCGAGTTAGAGTTACAGCTGGAAAAAACTGGCAGAGAACCTGCTGACTGTAGTTTTACACTGTTTAGCTAAGAGGCTGGGAATGACTGAGGATCACTTCCCAACACAGTGGTGAGAATAAATGCTGTGGCCACAGGTGATAATATAAATTCCACATCAGTGGCAGTAAATTCAGTCTTTTGCCCTGGCTGTATATCTGAAAATCATGAGGATTGAGGAGTCAAGGCTCTACAATTCTAAAATAAATAAACACTATCATGTTTCCAACTTACACAAGTTGAAAATCCATCCATTGTTGAAAGTCAGTGTCAGAACATTGTTCTGGGCTTGCTGCAACACCAGACCTTTCTTTCAGGTGGTTGTCCAGCATTCAACTGACTTAAATCTAGTTGCAGTGTTTTTTAAATCTGTGAAGAGATACAGACCATCACTCCAGTACAGAAGTATCTTCTAAGAGTAGTGACAAAACGTTACTTCTCCCACACCATGTCCTCTTCCTTGCCAGCACACAGTGCGTAGTAAAGAGTCAAACTGAGTTTCCTCTTGGCAGGATTTATGTTGCCCAATTTTAAATACCTACAACATAGATGTCAATGTAAGAGCTCATTATCCCAACTCCCCCTGCAATCACTGGAGAGAAATGGGCACTTCTAAGGCAGAGCTAATCAATAATTCACCAAAGAAGGTGAGGGAAGGCACCTTTTTTTCATTTGTGGAGTCTCAGAGAATCAATATGCTGGATGTGAGAGTTTCCCTTCTTGGTGATATATGCCTCAGGTCTCTAATCCTCTTGTTAGGTAGTTGCAGGTGTTTCAATGTCAACATTAAAACCCCTCCCCAAATTAATAGCAATGCTATTTTTCTAGTACAAGCAATAGAATGTCTTGTTTATACTTTCATTGCATTTGAAAATGTGTTTCAAAGTAATGTGTATAGATATATAACTGTGTTCTAGAATGAGTTAGTGGTAATGCTTGTAAATATTTCTTAGGGCTGTTATGCTATTTTAGAGGCCTTGAGTAAATATATACCACTATCAAGAAGGAGCAGCAAAGTTAAATAGTAGAGCAAAAGGAGGCTTTTATAAATGAAAAAAATCATCTGGCTCAAAATAGGAGGAGGAAAAAGAGCATAACCTTGACTGGTTAAATATAAAACCAGACCATATATAAGTATCAAACCATGGGGCAGACCTAAGAAGATTTTGAGGAACAACTCGCAGAAGGCATAAAACAGTTGAAGAAAAAACCCCTTTTCTCCAGAGAAGAGATTCTGCCAGAGAAGCTGCACAGCCAATATATGTGTAAAACACACATGCATAAGAATGACATAGCTGAATGAGTTATTTGCACTGGTGTTCACTCTGGAGGAAAGTTTACTTTTCCTTTATGGTGCCAAGGCTGAAGACCTGTCTTGTGTTCAGGTGCTGGTAGGAGAGATATTACAATAAATCGAAATGAGAAATAGATAGAACAGAGATGAAATAAATTTTCTCATTTTTCATTAGAAGGAGAACTGGTGCTTTCCTCCAGACATCTGGGTTGGGAATCTCCGCTATTTAATATATTCATAGCTGAACAAAAGAATTGACCAGGAGCATTGAGTTGATCAGGGTTTCTGGTGTTAAATTAGTTTTGAAGATTTTAGTCAAAATTAAAGCTGAGAGAAGTGTTTGGACATGAATAGTTCTCTGAAAATGCACCTCAACTCTTTGACGCAGTGAAAAGGGCTAAGAAATTATTGGGGATAATTAGGAAGGAAATGGAAAATGATGTAAAAAATTGCTGTATGCCAGTGTACTCAATGGCACATTTACATTCTGAGTATGTTTATAGAACCGAGTCATACCATCACAAAGACTGGATAAACCTCCAAGACCATTGAGTCCAATCTTTGATCAACACCACCTTGTCAACTAAACCATAGCACTGAGTGCCATATGCAGTCATTTCTTGGACACTTCTGGGATTGGCGACTCCACCACTACCCTGGGCAGCCCATCCCAGTGCTTGACAACCCTTTCAGTGAAGAAATTCTTCCTGATGTCTAATCTGAACCTCTTCTGACACAGCTTGAGGCTGTTTCCTCTTATCCTGTTGTTTGTAAGCAGAGTCCGACTCCCACCTGGCTCCACCCTCCTCTCAGGGATTTGTAGAGAGCCAGAAGGTCCCTCCTGAGCCTTCTTTTCTCCAGGCTGAGCCCCTCCAGCTCCCTCAGCCACTCCTGATCAGACTCGTGCTCCAGCCTCTTCCCCAGATCCATTCCCTTCTCTGGACCCACTCCAGCCCCTCAGTGTCCTTCCTGAATTTGAAAGGCGCAGAACTGGACATGGCATTCAAGGTGTGGCCTCAGGGAGGGACAATCGCTGCCCTGGTCCTGCTGGCCACACTATTTTTGATCCAAGCCAGGTGCCATTGGCCTTCTGGGCACAGCTGGCTCATGTTCAGCCACTGCCAACCAGCACCCCCAGATCCTTTCCCAGTGGACACTTCCCAGCCACTCTTCCCCAAGCCTTGAGAGCTGCGCAGGAGTTTTGTGACCCAAGGGCAGGAGCTGGCACTTCATCTGGTTGAACCTCATATGTTTGGCCTTGGCCTATTGATCCAGCCTGTTCAGTTTTGCAGTCCTATCTCCAGAAAATCAATACAGAATTAGGAAAAGCAGAGAGGATATTTGCAATGGCCAGCTGTGGCCATGGAAGAGACAGTTGCAGTTCTAAGACTCTTCAGCAGGGAAAGATGGTGCTCAGAAATCGTGGGACAGAGGTTTTGAATGGTCAGGCAGTGGTGGAAATGTTCATTTCTCTGAACACAGCACCTCTAAGGCGCCAGATAATCTGGTTGTGCTGCAGATTGAGAGCAAACAAAAGGAAGTACTCATTTTACACAACACACAATTAAGTCATGGGATCCATTGCTACAGGATGTTTCGTATGCCAAAATATATATAGGTTTAAAAAATGATTAGACAATTCATGAAAGAAAGGTCCATTGAGGGCTACTAAACAGGAAGATGCTGATGTAACCTCCAGCTCAGGAAGTCCCCAGACTGCAGATTGCCAGAGCTGTGAAAGTAACTGGGGGAATGAGCTTAGAGTCTTTTCTTTGTGCATCTGTTACTGGTCACTGCCCTCCAGGGAACAGGGAGCAAGCAGAGGTTAGTTTTTGCTGTGGTTCTTGCATGCAGCTGGTGACATACCGTATTTTGGAATCTGTGTCTTAGGATATTAAAACTGAAAGAAGAACTGAATTTCATTTTCTTTCTTCATGAAGTTTGTCTATTTCATGTGTTTCACTCAGTTTTGGTGACGAAACGAGACCAGTGGATTGCTTTTCAGTTGCAGTGCATTCAGTTTCCTAGTTCTCCAGTGCTACAAAAATTAGAGTGTGGATGTCTGCTATTCCTGGCCAGTATTGCCAAAGCAGAGCAAGGAAACTACCAAAAATAAATAGAACAAAACAAAATAATAAGGATATTTCTACTCATTCTGGGTTCTGGATTGGTCTTCTACCAACAGCTATATTTAAAATATAGTGGTTGGTTTGGGTTCATTATTACCATTTTAACTGAGCATGTATTTCAAAACAGTGCAGATGCCCATTCCTTGGGAATTCAGCACATTTATGGGGGTTTGTGCCTACATCCCTTTCACATGGGGATTTTGAACTCTTCAACTGCAACTTCTCATAACACGTATGATGGGTGTTCCTCCTCCCATGTTAGGAATTCTTCCCTAAAGGCAGACTTAGAACAGGAAAGAGCAATTATAAAAATTCTATTTTAGGGAAAATCAATCTAAATATGAGTTCCCCAGAATAAAACAAGTTCTCTTTGGTGGTAGTAGCCAAGTGTAATCTTTCTATCTGATGGAAATGTAATGGGAAATCAATGACTGGGCCATTCTTTGTCCTTTTTATTTTGCTGCCACACTAATGGAATCCCTGAATTTACTCAGCCTGTCTGCCAACTGCCACATCTGTGGAGGAGCAACGCAGCCGGGAAATCCAACCCCAGGAGACAAATATCAGATGGAACACACTGACATTGAGACACTCTATAATGTATTACTGAGACCTCAAGAATAACTACAAATAACAAGCAAAACAGCAAGGATTTTTAGTAATGGCATTGCAAGACAGACTCATAAAGGGTGCAGGAAGTTGAGAACTTCTAATGAAATGAAGACTTTATAGTTTTCTGTGGTTAGAACTGTGGGCTGATATCTTAACAAAATTTCATTTCTCTTAAGAACATGTTCCCTTTAAACCAACATTTAGAACATTAAATAGCAAGTATTGTACTTTCCTGGGTAATCTATTGCTTTTAACATTTGCAAGTCGCATAAGTGTGATGTGATTAGCTGAAAAGGACACACCAGCTCAGGTTAGCCAGCAAATTATTCTCTTCAGTAGTAATTTTTATTCTCAGGTAGTTGAATAAAAGAAAGGACGGCATTTGTTATGACCATTTCATTTCAAATCTATGTGATGCTCATATTTAAGCTGAGAACTTTTGTAGTTGAAAGAAATGGAGTTAGAAACACATTTGCTGCAGGAGTAACTTTTGTCCAATGTAGACAAAAAGCTATGAAGCTCAAGGGAGATTGTGTCTCCTGGTAGTTTTATTTTTTAATTTTTCAAATTGCTGCAAATATTTAAAGGTTTTTTTCTGCATCATAGTTACTAATACAAAACTGATGTTCATTTTGATAAATTAGCAAGTATTTTTATTTACAAGAACAGTGTTTTATTTGTGCTCTTCTTCACTGCTAAAGCTCCATAGAAACATAGAATATCTATTTAAAATCCAGCTAGATTTTTCCTTTTTCCATTACTCCTATTAGAAATTTCTTTCAGAATTTCGCTGATTATTAGAAATGTCCTTCAGATTTCTGCAATATAGCTATGATTATTGCAAACACTGTCTTTTTGCTTACATATCTCTTCTTCTTATGTTTCATATACATCTTGAAACAGTAGTTGCATTTTCTCAGCCTTTGATTTTGCTTGGGTCAAAGAAATCCCAGTCCTTAAAACTACTTTTAAAAATTCTTAAGACAGATCATTTGCCACTGCAGCCATCTGAGCAGGGCTGTTATTTAATGAATGGGGAATTTATTTTTCCCTTAAAACCAGAATTGTACCATTGTCTAGATAAATTCTGTTGTGCACTGTGTGCCTAGAGAGCTGCTGTGTTCATCTCACTTCTGTGTCATGTTTTTCTTTGCACAGTGCTTGATTAGGTTTGCAGAAGGGGACTGAAGTCCCTTCTTTGCATTATTTTCAAAGATGTTGCTTGAGTGCCCAGATAGTTCCTAGTTAACATGTTTCAGCCTTGTAGCAATTATGTAGTGACAATTAGCATTTCCGATATTTCCGTATATTCCACTGACAGGCTCTGAAGTTTCTATGGAAAACGATGATTATGAGTCCATCAAAATAGCTTATAATTGCTTTCCTAAGTCTCTTTTTTTTTTTTTTTTTTTTTTAAAGAAAACCTATGATAAAAGCATCATAGTGCATTATTCAGCTGTGCTTTTTTGTATTCTAAATACACATTGATGTCCATCCCCTGAACTTAGGTTGTTATCATTGCACAGACAACTGGTGTGTCCTGAGGCTTCTCTTGGTCTGTGTAGACAAACACTTGGCCAATAATCACGATATCAGTGATAAAACGTGATCCTGGGTCCTTTCTGCCCCTTGTAGGATGTTCTCAGCTCTTGCCTGCATCACCCCACATTGCTGTGAATCAGCTTTTTGTAGAGCAGAGCACGGGATTGTGGGGGCTCTGCTGCAGCCATGAAGTCTTAGAACACTTGTGTGGAAAGCAGAGAATAGATCAGTGTCAGCCCAGTCTGCACCAGCCTCGTTCAGCTCTGGGCCCCATGCCAGATTTCACGTGGTTTCATTGCTTCTGCCTTGTAATGGATAATGGCACTGCTGTGACCAGCTCGGGAGGGCTTCTGATTATAAAGTTTGGGCTGAAACTCTGCCATGGGGTAAGAGACGCTTTAGATGGCCAGATTCTGTTCCATGAAGCAAGTTACTGATTTCTTCACCTTATCATGGATTTTCCTTTGCTTAATGTGAGTGTGGACAATGGTACAATTTTGGTTTTAAGAAAAGAAATTATTTCACATTCATAAAATCTCCCCCCTGCTCAGATGGATGGAGTGACAAATGATCTGTCTTAAGAACTTTTAAACCTTTACTTCATTGCTAAGTAAGAGACCACTAATAGTGAATTAATTTAATAGGCAATTGCCATATTACCAATTTGCTCTCTACTCAGACAAGCTATTTCTTCTTTTCTTCAGGGTTATGTTGTTCTTGTCATGCAAATCAAAAGTTTAAACCTCCCCATAATTGTGTAGATCATAGATATTTATATGTGGATGTTTATGTGTGTCCTAGACTAGGGCTCAGACTTTTCTTAGGAAAAAGGTGAGAATATTCTGTGAGAGCCTCTGCATCAATGAGGACAAAGCCTGGCAAAATCTCCATCAGTTTTGGTGGCACTGAGATCAAGTACTAATAAATGTAGTAACTATTTGGATTTCAGAAGAGATATAAATAATTGTTGATGGAGATATTTTAAGAAAAACAATTACTGAATTTTAAGGAAAAGTTAATATATTTTTTATATATATATTTTT
>VZTJ01002441.1:2629569-2779464 GCA_013397795.1 Orthonyx spaldingii
TATTTTTTCTTCTGGAATTTTACCAGAATGTCTCCAAGTTACTTTTGCTATAAGATGCTAGAAACCCCACTAATGCATAAAAAGGAGACAATTTTTTATTAAATTACCAGTTTTTAGAGTGCTTTCTCTAGAGTTGCCTGTGACAGCCTCTTGCTGTCTTGCCGGGTAATTTTGATGAACTTTCTCCATATGGTAACTGGTTTTTTTTCCTGAGCAATTTGCTTTTTTTCCTGTGCACCTTTTCGTTTGCAGTGCTCGTTTCTTGGGAAGTGGTCTCCAGTTCAGGACTCTGGAGGGACGTGTGACCCTTTACTTGCACACTCTGTACTTTACAGCCCCCAGCCCCTGTTGTGTCCTTGCCGTGGCACCACAGCAGCTTTCCTGTGCAGGTGAGGGTCAGAAGAGGCACCCACAGCCAAGTTTTGCAGGTTTGCCCTGTGCCACCCGAGCCAGCAGCTGGGTGTGACACCAGGGGCTGCTCTGCTGAGCCTGAGGTGATGCTGGGGTGGTGTGGCACCCAGAGATTAAATAAAGTAGGGGGGTGTTGCTTCACACCCCCAAGGAGTTATTCATGGTTTTAATTTGTGGGCAGGGTTTTAGAAAGGTGTTTTCTGTGGTGCCTGGACTACAAAATGCAGAGCTCTACACTGAGGGTTAACACAGCCATGCCAAAATCCTTGCAGATTCCTGGACATGGGAACAGGGAGAGTCTCCTGGTGCAGCCCGGAGCTGCAGCTTCCTGAGCCTGCAGGGAAGGGAGGGGAGGGGACGGGAAGGGAACATGACTGCCAGTATCTTCTGCTGGGAGGCTGCCAACAGGAAGCAGCTTTTTCATTTTTTTAAATTCCTTTGTGGAAGGCTCGGCAGTTCCCAACCATTCCAGCCATCTTTCTGGGAAGCACTGTCCTTCTTCCAGGCAGTCTCAGGGGGAGAGGCTGTGGGGTCTTGGTCTGGGTTTTCCTTTTTGGGAAACATGACTAGGAGCTGCACAGAACTGTGTTGGGCCCCTTTAAGAATATCTATGTTGGGATGTATAGACTTCTATTTTATTTTGGGCTTTTCTTTTGCCTTTGACTAAATTTTCCTAAAATTCTTAAACTGCTCTGCACCATCCAGGCATCCACAGATAGAGAAAGTGTCCGAGCAGTGCCTGGAGTAGGGTGAGGAGATGGAGGTCTGCACAGCAGCTCCTCCCTTCCCTGCAGGGTGACAGAAGAAATAGATCCTCGGGTGCCCATAGGCTGAAGCTGTGGTTTATTAAAGTAAATTACTTTTTTTTTTTTTTCCTTTTGAGTTATTTATTATTATGCTTTTGCTCAGTTATCAAATTGGAAGCAAATGGTGGAAGAATTTGCTTTGCATGTAAATGAGAAAGACTGAAACTACTTTTCTTCACTGTGGCACTTTGTGTACAGTCTCCTTAAGCCCAAATGGCTAATCTTTCCATAATGAACTTGAGGATGTCTTTTCACACGAGTAGTTTCAGTGACTTGAGCGAGATTTCATGCATTAATAGGCAAGCAAGATTTTACCTTTGAGAGCACCAAATCCTTTTGGAAAAATCCTATAATGTTTAAGTAGAAAAGAAACCAAAGAATTTATAGATTAATGACTCAAGCCTAAAGAACCTAAGGGAGGGTTTTCATAGATTCTTTGAAACATCTGGTAACATTTTGCTTTAATGTTTTGTTTACATGGGGTTAATAAACTGAGCAGCAGCAATAGGAATTGTAGGGAAGTAAGCAAAGTCTAGGGGAAGAGGCAGTAGAAACCACCCTTATTAGCAGTCTATTAAGAAATAGCAGTTTGTAACACTTTAATAATGCTTTAATGAGCATATCAATAATTATCCCTCTTTATGAGGTATTTAAAAATGGAATTTCCATATAAAGCACAATCATATATCCTGTCACATTTAAGGGCAGAAATAGAATTTTTGTTCTGTGCTTTAGGGTTTGTCCAAGCATCAGTAAAATTGGTTCTCTTTCCTATTGTACCTGCCAAATGTAATCAACCTAACCAAAGGAATGTGGTCTTTCTTGACCTATAAATATACTAAATATATTTTGTGTAACACTTCGCAGTTGTTACTTGGGTATGTACCCTATAAGTCTGGCTGAGAAGGAGGCAGGCTACCTGCTTTCTGGTTAATTACATTATCCAGGTAATACCAGTTTCAATCAAAAGCTGTAACTCACTAGCATGGATCCAAGTTAGACTTTTTATAAGTGGTATTTATTAGGAATAAACCAGCACTGCAGGATTTGGCCTTCTGTGGTGACACAAATGGTGGATTTCAAAATGGGCAAATGCAAGCCAGGAAGAGCAGATCATATTTGGGAAGACTGTGCTCATATAAACTTGTTTGTTGGGGGAATTAAGTGTCAGTGATTTATTATGCTGCTTGTGCAACACAGAGCACAGAGCTACACAAGCCTGTCTGGGAAATCTGCACAACTGCCTTTGGAAGAGTGGGGCCTTTTCCCCCTCTGTGTTACAGGGATGAGCAGATGTTAAGCATCGCTTCACTGTTTTATGATTGAGATTTATAAAGGCCAGCAATATGGATTGAGAAGGCTCTAGGTATGTTTTCTGTTAGAGGCTGATAAAAGAAATGAATGGCATCTGGAATTTTAAAGAAAACTAAGAATGGCTTCATTTAAAACAGCAGCCATAAGAGCAAAATTAACATGCAGAACAGCGATGGCTGATTCCTGAAAGAATGTAAGGGTGGTGTTGTTAATGGTTATCAGTGTATGGGAAAAGGAGAACTTGATTTAAAACAATTGAGTAGAACAGTATATGAATCACTAGGAAAAAAGGGAGACATTGGCTGTATTTCTGAAGTGTAATAATTCAGGCTACATAATAAGAACTTTTTTAAAAGAGTGAAAATTCAAATAACTTACCTCTGATATCCTCTCCTTGAGTAATAAATGTGCATGAGTCCTACAAAAATTCTGTTCTCATAAGCAGCCAATGAGTACAAGAAAGTGTATTGCTGATTTTTCACTCTCTGTAATGTTTCTAATCATTAATGGCCTTCATTATTATTCAGTTATTCTGTTTTAGAAAAGCCTGCCAGTTATGCCAAGTTATGTAGGGATATATGAGATTCTATGGATGTTTCTTCACCAGATACTAGAATGATAAGTGACTATTTGTTCTCAGAAGATGAGAAAAATGAATCATTATAGATTCAGAGCACTTTATGACTAGCCAGTAACATCCCTGGCTGTACCTGCAAACACAAACATTTGAATCACAGAATTATGAAATACAGACTCAAAATGATATAAAACACTGTTCTTGGGTTTCTAGCTTTTCCCAACTGTTTGGTGGAATGCCCAAGCAATCTGTGATTAGCTTTGTCATAAAGACTAAATGTGTGGGCTTATTTTTTCAATCTCTCCTACCACTTTCTAACCAGCACAGTTGTTGGAGTTCCCTTACGACATGAATTTTTATTTCCCCATTCACAAGCACATACCCTGTCAGAATACTGGGGCCCTGATTTAAATGGTTATCACTGTGGCACACAGTCATTTTCTGGTGCCTGCTTTCTCCCTGGCTGAGGATGTACCGTCCTTATTTGCTTAATAAATGGGCAGTTAAGGGTCTTCATTTTTTATGCTTGTGGCACATTCATGTTTTATTATTATTTTATTCTTTCTATTTATAGATTTTACATTAACGTTTGATGAATTTTCCACATAAATGGCAATGCTTGATGTAATTCATATCACTCTTAATACGTACAATTTGCATATATTATCCCAAGCAATGACCTAGTAAATGAATTAAATAAGCCTTGGTAATAAGAATGACGTATCTGAGCCCTTTTAGACAACAAAAGCCAATGCCTCACCAAAGCAGGGCAGCACTGAGAAAACAGGCAGCACCTCAGAACATTCTGTATATTCTAATTCATCCCAACCTATCTTGCAAAGGCACAAACACCTTCAAAGAGTGAACCAGTGTCTGACATAAACTAGTTAAGGGTAATATTTTCAGTTCTTTTAATGAGCCCAAATTGTGAAGAACAAATCCTCCAATGAGTTGCATGTGGTTTTTATTAATTTTGAGCCTAAAAACATTAATTATATCAATTATGTAAAAGCAGCAGAGACAGAATTATAATTGCTTGCATTGTGCAAGCCACGCTGGGCCCCTGGCTATTCTTCCTTGAGAAGCTGCCACAAAACAACCATTTACGGAAAAGAGACTTGCACATGTTTAGAGTGATGGAGCAGGAGAGCTAAGAGAGTCTAGGGAGGTTTCTGTGTGTCTGCTTTACCTGATAACCATCAGGACACCATCCATTATTCCAGGTAACCCAGCCCAGAAAGAGACATCTTCTGAAAGCTGTAGTGGGATCCATTTGGATTGTGTAGCTTCCATAGGATTTGCTGAGACAAGATAATCATTAAGATTTATACCATTCCTGCAGGAAACTAACACCATATGACTTAAATATTATTAGGAAAGTATTTATTCCTTTAGTGATCATTCAGTGTTAATATTAATTTACTATATTATTAAATCTCTCTGTTGTGGTAATGCTTTTGTTTTTCTTTTCCCACTGCTTCATGCTTAACTTATTGGACTCAATTCTGGTTTCTCACAGATTCTTACTTTAGCTTCACAGGAGCTATTTGTGATTTACATTAATTTCATGCTATTGGAATTATTCCCAACAATCTCATTGTGAGGTTTTTTTCTGTCCTTGCAATTGTTCTTTGCTTTCCCTTTGGCAACTATGGAAATGTTAGGCTTTGCCTACAGAAATTAATTATTTCAGGCTAAACTGCTTTGTTTCGATGGGAAAGAAAGTTGTACAGAAAGGTGTACAATGAAGGCATTATACCTCCACCATATTGAGAAAATGTATTTGTACATTTATCCCAGTATAATTTTATTTGGTGAAATAACTTGTTGGGTTTTTATTAGATTGTCGAATCTTTCAAGACTGCTCTGAACCTTCACAGTTCCTTCAGTGACTGGGAAGACACATTTATTCATTGCAAGTTATATTTGATGGATGTGACAATCTATTTCCCTGGGTGCTCTTGATAAAACTTAAACTAAAAATACGGTCAGGAAAAAATGGGTAATAACTTCTCAGAATTTCAGGGGAACATCCCAAGCACCCTTTGAAAGCCAGCATATTGGGTGGGTTTTTTTATCTAATGCTTAATTCCACATGAAGAGCCAGCTCGCTCTTGAATCCAGTTCTCCTCAACCATCTAGGTGAAGAGGCAGCTTCCTCTGGAAAGGAACAATTCCCAGTCTATTTTGTAGTAAAGGCAGAAGCTTTTCTACAGCTGAAAACCCCATATGGAGAACACTTGACTGCCAAATTTCTATCTATTAAGTTGAATAGGATCCAGCATATGTGGCTCCCTTGATTGCAGTGCTGACCGAAATGTGCAAAGAGAAATGTGTTCTTTTAAACAGACAGCTCCTAAGACAATTTGAGCTTGAAGATTTGTGAAATTCAAGTTCCACCTGGATACATGCAATCATCAAGGGAAAAAACCCTGAGCTCTACCATTTTCTTCTCCTGGTAAAATACAGAACCTACCAGAGAGCAAAGCAGTTGCTGCATTCTGCGCTAGCCAATTTCTCAAGTTCATTTCAAAGTAATTTAAGCCTCATTTTTTTTCATCCTTCACTATGCCTCTCTGATGACAAAACCAGGTTTCTAACTCCTTGCTGCTGGTAGGGTTGATCCTCTGTTCCATGCAGGGGTAAGGCTTATGTTAGACCAGGTGACTTGGGTGCCAGTAGCCCAAAATTTCCACAGTATGGACAGTTCAATGCAGAACTGCAAAACCTGCCCAGGAAACAGTGGATACCTGTGGGCAGCTGACCTTCACCCATATTTGTACTTGAGGAATGTGGTTATAGCTGGCTCTGTTCAGTCTTCACACACAACTTTGGTCATTTTAGACCCAGCCCCTGGGCTGATCAGTTGCACTGACTGGAAGAACCTGCCTAGTTTTGTTATCTCTGAACCCTCCTTACCAGGTCTCTGAGCTGATGGTGAAAGCAACTCAGAAGCAATGTCTTAATTAGAATTTAATAAAAGAAATGGAACCAGTTGCAACAGCAGCTTTATGCAGTTAGGAAACCTCTATGGTCAGTTAATGGCTGGCTCTGGTTTGGGAGGAGTCCTGCATGGTGGAGTCTGTACATGCCAGTCATGTCAGAGGAACGCAGAGGAATCCAAGAACATTTAAACAATTGGTAGCTCCAGCAGAGCACCTGGCACGTTGTCCCTCTGCACCACGTTACTGCCGTTGGATGTGTCCATTCTGTGGGTGTCCAGCACTGGGCTTAGCAGTTGTTCTCACTCAGGTAACAAACCCTGCCTGGACAGTAGCACCTGAAGGGTTTAAGCTTCCTGTTGATTTTAGGGGTTGGTTTGAGACCTGGAGGAATTGAACCAGATAGGTACCTAAGTTCAGATCAGCGTGTCAGCTGGGAGCAAAGAGGCTCCCTGGGACTAAGCTGTAGTCATTACAACATAAACTGTTCCAGTTCCTGACCAGTACAGAGATGGGGGGATAGCATTCTCCTTTATTGCTACTCCATTTATAGTGTCAGGTTTATGGAAAGTCTTTGAGAGTCGGTGGGACGTAGGCATTTAACCTGCTTAAGTACTTTTGCAAATCCCTTTGGACATCCACCTAAACTGGTAGGCACGGAGAGCTTTACATTTTCAAAGGCAAAGTAAGGACATTAAGTAATTAATCCCTACAACGTTTCTGTGATCTGTTACCATCTATATGGATGAGGAGACTGAAATGAAGGAATTAAGGTTTCATGGAGATGTACAGAAATATGGGATCTCTTGATAATCAAGCCTACCGTTATTTCCTTCCTGATATTCTGCCTTACTGTTATTAGTAGATGATTAAAGTTGGATCCATAGACTTCCTGCACAAATGAAGTCTCAACTCTGACTCACCTGCCATCCTATTAAGAAAATATAATAGAAAATGAGGACATTTCCAGTGTGTTTTCTCAGGTTTCAATTGTTTCCAGAGGCCCAGGCAGCATGGAAAAGTGGTTAGTAATGCACTAACTTTGAACAAAATCTTTCACAAACCATGTGTTGCTGAACGATTGCTTTTTGATGTGATGTGCAAAAAACTTTTTTTTCCTTTCCTTTTTTTAAATCTGCCTGACTCCACTGACTGAATCTGTACAATAAGAATGGAAGTTTGAGGATTTAGGTACAAAGAGGAGAACAGCAGTTATGTGCCAGGGTTTTTTAAGTGGCAAGGTGATTTGATTAGACAGATGACAGCTGGAAACAAGTTTTGAGTCTCTCTCCATTTTGGATTGGCAGCATAGCCCCAGTCTGCTTCAGTCTGGTGGTTTGGAGAAGAACTGGAGATAAACAACAACCAGGACTTTATCAGAGTTACTCTGGGGAGTGGCTGCACTGGAGAACCCCGTGCATTGACAGCGGATGATAAGGCCTCTGGAAAGGTTGTAAATGAAGATCAGTGAACAACGGCAGAGATAAAGGACTGCACCTTCCATGGTGGGTGATCTCCAGACACCAGCAGTGAAGTCACTCAGCAGCACGTGGTGCTCGTCAGCCCTGCTCTGCCTAGTCACTGTTGTGGGTGGGATGGCTCTTGTCCCCAGCAGAATATGCCAAATATGGCTGAGCCCTACAAAATGTGGAGTCAAGACTGATAAATCCCATGTGTCTCAAAGGTGGCCACTGTAGGCACCTACAGAGATGAAGACCGTGGGAGAAATCCCTCTGTGAAATTGTGAGATGCCAACTAGAGACACCATTGCACGCCAGATCAGGAAAACTGCCCAGTGGTGTGGAGGGGCTGTGGCCATTCCTCGGCTTGCAGAAGCAAATCCCAGGTCCAGAAGTATCTCCAGCCACTGTGCACGCAGTCTAAGGATATGGTTGGATCTAAACCTAATTCATTGTCAGCATTTATATTAAAAATGATTAAGCCAAAGACTCTTCAGCAAGAGGGAAATTCAGTTTTTCTCCCGTTTTTGGGACACCTAACAGATTGAAGTAACCCACTAAAAGACTTCCTTAAGAAGGAACATCAGAGTTCCGTATGTGTCCTGTGTAGTCATGAGCTCAGCTTTAATAAATTAATCAGTGCTGCATGAATATTCATTGAGCAGAGATGTGAGGAGCAAAGCTAGACAGAACTTAGGAAACATATTTGCTAATTTCATTTTTATAAATTATTATAATTTCATAATTTTACTCTCTTTTCCATTATGAGTCTTAAAAATGCTTTATGACTAGTTTTGTCTCCTGGTAATGCTATTCTTGATGTCTTGGCTTAAGGAGCACTTTAGGACTTTTGAAAATAATTATTTTTTAATAATTTGTTTTCAAAGCCTTAATTTTCTAGGCACTATACATCTAGGAGAGAGTTGCTGTCTTGAAGGATGACATTGAAGACAGCTCTGGTTGTACAGCCCAGCAGTAGCAGAAACAGAATTGAGTCCCAATCCATTTCTCTAAGCACAGGGCCATGCTGTGTTTCCAGTTGGAAAGCTCAGGTTTATTTTTTTCTTATTAATTTTTCTTGGTATGTTGCATATGTGGTACTATTCCTGGCTGAGACCTGGCCTGAAAGATTCAGAAGGTTTATTTTTCAGCTTTGTCAGTTCTGCTCTTGCTGCTCATTCAGCCTGGAAAGTCATTTCCCCAAGGAACTGTGGACTAATTTCAGATTCAGAAAGCTTGGATTTCTCCAAAAATTGCTCCCCCTACCTATTTTTTCCAACTCTTATGCTTTCCCCTCTTGGACTCACATTTGCCCAGGAGAACCAGAGAAAGTTGGCTTTTTCTGAGCCATCTGTGCAACACAGATAATACTGTCATCAAGACTCTTGCAGGATTGCATTGCATTTCATCACCTAGACAGTGTCTGCTCAGTGTTCATCCTGTGCTGTCTTGTCAGCTCCAGGCACGTGACCTCACTGGACTTTAAACGCTTGCAAAATAGGATCAGGAAATAGCTTTGTTGTTTTCTCAATGTGGAAGTCCTTTCACAACGTCTGAAGAGCTCAGCAACTTTCAGTTGTGCATCCTAAAAATAATTGTTTGAAAAAGCAGAGGTGTGATGACAGGATATTAGTTTAAATTCTTTATTTTTTTTCAGTGATAGACAATGGTGACTTTCCTGGCTACACTGAAATCAGTGGCAGAACTTCCAGTGACTTTATGAGGCTGGAATACAGTGGTGTAGTCTTAACCACCTAAATGGCTGACAGCTGGTAAGAACCAATATCAATTTCTCAAATATTAGTGATATAAATATAAATAAGTTTTACCATAAAAAGTAACATGCAAATATCTCTGATTGAGGAAGATCCCTTACCTTCCATTGTGAGCTCAGATGATCCTAATATTCAAGTATACTGCACGATTTATAAGCACTGGAATAGAACTTTGAGAAAGTTATGGCTGGTATCTGCGAGCTGTAACATTTACAAACACTAAATGAACAAACCCATATATTTTTATGCTTGCCATTCCAGACCCATGAAACTTATCTCAAAGGTTATGAGACAAGGGACTGAAAATGATTCTATTACACAATTGCTGCAGGGAGTTGCTGAGCACGGTAATTAATTGCTGGTGTATTCATTTGCGGCAGGAGGAGCAGCAGAAGGAAAATATCTCGTTGAATTTGGAATTGTATTTATTCATGTATGCACTGTGGTGTTACAGCACAATTATTATCTGACACATTGGAAGCTGACTTGTGCTCCATTAGTTGCTGGAGCTATGTGCTATTATTGGATGATCTGCTACAAAAATGCACAAAACATTTATTTTGAGAGATGCAGTCAGGATTATAATTGATGCCTCACAGATCTCAGCCTGGCATTCTCCAAACCCAGCCAGAGAAGTAGGAAGCTCAGCTTGGCATCCTCAACCCCCAAAAATGTTGAGGTGTCCCCAGGGACTGATGGGAGCAAAGTTTGGACTCCCAGATCAGCGTCTCCAGTGAGGAACTTGGGGTTTTTATCTGTCTGGAAGGAGATGCAGGGGCAAAGCCAGCCTGTGCTCCTTTCCAGTTTCCAGTGCAGTGCTGGCACCAATCCACAGGCAGCTGCTCATCCAGCATTCCTGGCTAGAGGATAATTTCAGCAGCTATATAATATGTCAGCCAAGAGGAATCAAGAAGAAAAAGGAACGTAGAGTTATGAAGTTAAACCCAAGAAAATAAAAATTGCAGGCAGCTGTAGTGTGGCAATGGCTGCTGGTGAGGGTAATAGTTTATTCAGTGATTCTGCTGCACAGTTTCTCATAAAACCTCACAAATCCTGTTCCAAGACTTTTCCTCTCAATTGTTCATTATTGTTTGCATGAAGCTTGTGAAAGTTGACATGACAACAGCTCATGTGAAGGTTTATGCTTCAGACAGCTTCTGAAAGAGTAAATATGGAGTAAGTAGTGACTGTAGGCAGAACGGTAGTGGTGTGCCAGTGTCACCCTCCCAGGAAGGAGGGAAGTGCTCTGTGCTTTGCATCTCATTAACCAGTGCTCAGTTGTAATTCCAACCCCACCAAGCTCAGCCGTGGAGAGCATCGTGGGAGAGCAGAGGTGGGATGTGCACGATCTGACCACACTCCAGATGTTGTATCCAGGAAGATGTGGAGTATATCCCACCCAGGCAGCAGGCACCAGGCTCTGCCCATGCCCATCTTCCATCCACAGCCTTGTCCCTGGGAGGGATGAAGAGCTCAGTCGTGTCCTCGAGCTGCAAAGAGCAGTGCCCAGCCCCGAGGAGCCTCATGGGGGCCAATACTGTGGCTTCTAGAGCAAGGTTGTTTGACACAAAGGAGCAGGAGAACCAAGTCTGGAATGGTTATTCCTGAAGATTTTAAAAATAAACCAACAGCTTCCTCTAGGCCTTCTAAACCATCAGCCTAAATGAACATGAAGTTATCCTCTCCTTCCTCTCAGTCTGATGAAAGAAACAAATGGAGGCGATGACAGGATTGTATTACTCTATTATTATGACAGATTCTAATTGGTGATAAGAAAGGAACCTCATTCACTGCTTTATTACTTTCAGAAATTCTAAAATCAATGCAAGATATGCCATAAACATCATTCTTGGCAGGCACTCATTGAGGTGAACATATAACTCAAAGATAGCTTGAGCTGAATTCTGACCAATTTAGCAAGTAATAAGCAAGGCGATAAGAACATTAAAAAGAAGAGACAGTAACAGAGTTAGGAACAGATGGTAGCCATAAATAATGCTGAAATAATAATAATATTTTAAATTTATATATGATGCCTTTCAGTCTGGAAAATCCCACAATGCTTTACAAAACTGAATTTAAAACACAAACTTAAACTGGAATGCACCATTTCTGGTGTGAAATATGACAGTTGTTTGAGAGCCCAAGCAATGCCAAGTCGTTTTGGACAAGAAGAGAATAAGAATTTTAGTTCATTGCTGCTGCACTAAAAGCTTGAGTTGAATTTTATTTCTTTCCTCTCTTCTAATCTATTTAATCTATCATCACTGGTAGCATCTGGGTATTCTGCTGTAATACATCGCTTTATCCATAAAGGACACTCTCTTTACTGTTAATGATATCAGATGCACTGTTGACTTTATTTATTGGAAACTCTAAATGATCAGCGATTTGGCTTCCTCCAAGGGAAAAAAAAATTTACATACTCAGCAAAAATATCTCCCAGGGCCAAGTAGCAACAGTACTTAGCATGTCCTTGGAATATTAACTTCCATGTCAGTCTAAATTCTGAAACCCTTGTCTTTCCCTGCAGAACATAATTGCTCCTTCCAAACACTTATGTAGCTCAGTCCAACTTGGTGCTCTCTTCTGATCTCAGATAAACCCAGGCAATCCTTCTGGCTTTAGTGGGATTATGCCAACACGAGTGAAACTAAAGTTTACCCCACAGTCTAGGAGAGCTGATAGGTGCATAAGGCACTGTGTGACGTTTGAAGGCTGCAGTGGAAAAGTGCTGGAGGATAAGAGGGAAAAACCATACACTGTGTGCTCAGAGCAATGGAAACTATTTAAAGCAGCTCCAGCCTCAAATATTCTCTGTAGTCCCTTCACGAGGAGAAAGATGTTACATGATAGCCTGGATATTTGAGTGATTCAGCTCTCCATTGTAGAAACAATATAAAATAGAAAATATCAAATGCTTCTGAGTGATGAATGACACAATCTATTTGCAGGAATGATGAAAAAAAGTCAAGAAGTGGTGTTGGTTAAAATTAATTCATCTTTAATACTGTCCCATTCAGGTCTGTAGGAGTCATAGCCAGTGTTTGCCAATTCCAAGCTCACATTTTCAATAATGGCACCTGCAAGAACTCTATATCAGATGAGCTTTACATCAAGCTTGTGGCAATTGCCCTGGAAGTAGTAAAATTGCTGCGGGGTACTGGATACCCTGGAATACTGAAGCATTTCTTGAAAATGGGGCGTTCCCTTGAAAAAAAGTTGGTGACAGGGCTTTATCTAAAATTAACCCTTCTTGGAAGCTACGCTAGCTTGCGCTCATTGAACAGTTGTACCTCTCTAAAAGTGGGCTGGATTTTTCATTCACAGGATTCCTGTGCTGGCACTCCACGTTGTTGTACTCTCAGGGCCATTTGTTAAAATATACTGGGTAAAATCAGATGTCCTATAAAGTAAAAGAACTTAAGCTGGTTCCAGTGGATCCAGGTTCACTTCTACTGTTTTTCAGTTAAACAATGCGGGGTTTTGAATGGAAAGGAAGAAGAGAAATATAAAAATTAAATTGTCACATACATAGCAAGTATTAGCATAGGTATAACTTCAGGTTGTCTTGAACATCAGAGAAAATAGAATTTTGTTGTTTATTACATGTAAGCTACACACTGAAAACCTCACCCTTAATCCAGCATGTGTCTACTTTCCAGGAAATGCAGGTATTTGCTTTAACTATGACAAATTTTGTCAGAATTCTTGGACTGTCGTCTTAAGTGACAAACTGTAACTCAAATTTAATTCTTATTCATGCCAGCAGGATGTGTATAGGTATGCACATACCTACATGGATGGACTCACTAGTGCTATCTGGGACTATTACAATATTTAAAAGGTTTCTTAATTTTAGTCTTGCCTGTGTGAGACATTGAGCAGTCTCATGTTCATTTGTTATTTTACAACACAGTGGATTGGCTTCCTGATTTTAGTTTTGCAGTTGCATATCTGCAATGCAAGATTAAATTGCAGATTAAATTAAAATTTATATTTCAAAACCACAGGATTGATGACATTGGAGTTGATACTCTGATTTCCAGGGCTTCGTGTCACCATCTCACAGTCTTGAAGTTGATGCCTGGAAGTTGTTATGGACAAGGACTGCCCATGTAGGCTGGGGACAGTGAGCCTGGTGACCTCAGGCTGCCTCCTGATGGGGACATGTCCATGTGTAAGTGACCCTTCTCAACAACTGCACGGAGAGCCTGAGTTTGGAGGTACAGCACATCTCCACACCACCACACAAAGACAGGCAGCTGGTACCTTGCATCCTACTCCCACATCTGTCAGGCTCAGGAAACCCTCCTGTCCCTCTGGGAGTCAGTTTGGGTTCAGAAATGGGGAAGCTGCTTTGATGTGGGGCGGTGTCTGGTATCAGCTGTGCTGTGCTGCACAGTGCTCCACACCAAAGCACGTTGGCCCTGCGTGCCAGACTCCTCTGACTACACAGACTCCCTTGGGGATTCTGACTTCTTTGAATTCTTTTTTCCTCTTTTCACCTGAGCTGAGGCATGAGGAAGAGAAAGACGTGTTTAGTTTATTCTTGCTGCTGTCTCTGCTCTGCCTTTCAGGCCTGTCAGTGTGGTAAGATGCACAAGTGCTAAATTTGTATGAAAACATAGACTCCAGAAACTTCCATTTCAAAGTGCATTTTAGTCCATCTTATAAGAAATGGGTCATTCAGTAGCCTGCTTTCTGAGTATTGTGTTAGTTGTGTTTTGTCCACAGCCTTATCTTTTCCACACAGACTTCCAGTTTTTAGGAAACCGGTTTGCAGGTCAGTCTGCAGGTACCTAAATATTTCTGGCTGTTTTAAAGCTCAGTACCAGCTGGAATTAAGAAGGTCTGAACACTAAACATACACTACTGCTAACTTAATCACTTTACATAAATTCCCTTTGGATGATCTCTTTTGTCCCTCTCCTGGAGGGTGACATTTGTTCTCCCAAGCTGTGGTGAGACCACAGTGAGCTGGCTGACCACAGGAACTGCTGCACCTCTCCCTGCTCGCTGCAGATTAGGAGCACGAGAGGCATCTCTGGCTTCTCTTTTTTTCTTTCCCCCCCCCTATTTCTTACTTGCAGAATGACTGGAAAAGGACAAGGCTGAGGTATTTCCTGAATGTTGCATTGTGCCTTGCTCTGCATGGTGCACAGAGGAGGTGGGGAGAGAGGATGAAAAGAGCTGTGGGACAAACTTGGCTCTTGTGACATACAACTGCTCAGAAAACAGAGGGTCGATGGAGACTGGGGCTTCAAAACACTCAGGTTGGAGGAGGCAGGGCTGTCAGCTTTTCCTGCACCAGCCTGTGGAATACTTGCTGCTCCATATGATTTCTGTTTCTGTCTAGAAAAGTCTTTTTTACAGTAGGGAAAGCATCTATAAATATTCTGTATTTATTATTTTGCTTGAGTTTATTCAGTATGCTGAACTTAGATCAATAAAACGAGGAGAAGGAGAGAAAATACCCCAAGATAAAAGCAACTCAGAGAGCTGTGCTTTCCAGAATAAACACAGCACTCCTTGACGTGGTACAGGCACTGTTTGTGCCTGGCTTCCCTACAGGGGTTCTTGCACATCCAGTAACTTTGTTTGTATTTTGTAAATTAGCAGATGGCTCTTTGATACAAAGGAGAATGTGTTCCCACATCAGATCGAGTATCTCTCTTCCTCTCTTTTCCCTCCTCTGATATTAAACAAATCGTAGAAGACACAACCACGATTGCCAAAAGTAAGGCAGAGATGGAGCAAGGAAAAAATGTGTGTAAGTTAACTGTAAAGTTCAATTGACACTGACTGCAGTAAAGCAAAGAATATAACTGATACTAAAATTTCCAGCATTTCTGAGCTGTGCTCCAGGGATGTAGGTTATGGCCAGGTCTTTGGGTGGTGTCACCCTTTTTCTCTGTTTCTCTCCTGCAGAAGTTGCTTTAATCTCTTCAGCTGGGGGAATTACTCAGAAAAGAGTCACTGTTGAAGTGGGGGAATAATTTTGTACCTGTCATGAAACCATTTCATAGAATGATTTAGTTTGAAAAAGATCTTTAAGATCATCAAGTCCAACATGTAACCCAGCACTGCCAAGCCCACACTAAACAATGTCCCCCAGTGCCACATCTACACGTCTCTGAAATACCTCCAGGGATGGTGACTCAGTCACCTCCCTGGGCAGCCTGGTCCAGTGCTTCACAGCTCTTTTGGGGAATAAATTTTCTCCAATATCCAACCTAAACCTCCCCTGTTGCAACCTGAGGCCTTTTCCTCTCCTCCTGTCACCTGTTCCCTGGGAGCAGAGCCTGACCCTCACCTGGCTCCATTCTCCAGTCAGGGAGTTGTGCAGAGCCATAAGGTGCCCCCTGAGCCTCCTTTTCTCCAGACTGAACCCCTTTACCAGCTCCCTCAGCCACTCCTGATGTTTCAGACCCTTCCCCAGCTCTGTTGCCCTTCTCTGGACCTGCTCCAGCCCCTCAATGCCAGGGTGGAGCCTGTGTCCTACCTGGTGATGCATGTAAGGCATTGTGCCCGTTTACCAGAAGCTGGGCTTGATCTTGGCTGGAACTTCAAGGCAGTAATTTCAGTAATGTAACAGCAATTAAATGAGACACTTACAGACTACATCTGGCTAAAGCATATTCCCCATTGTTCTAAAAACTCTCTTTTTAATTGCTGCTCTGCAATATATTTGGCAATCTTATTGCTGCATTGGTCAACTCTCTCCTTGTTTGCTTGAACTCTTGTCTATACAGATAGCACGATGATAAATTATTTTGTGTTTCTTTCTGCTTGTGTATGAACTAAGTATATAAGAGAAATGAATGTTCTTTAGGGCTGGCCTTCACTTTTTGATCTATTTGTACAAGACCTGGCATTATTGGGTCCCAGTCCATGATTGAACCGTACAAGCACAACGGCACCACAAATAAATAAATTGCTACCCTGAAGATAAGATTATATTTACTTGCACTTTTCCCTAAAGGTCTTTGCACCAGAAGTTTTAAATAAAAAGTACTTTTGCTGCTATTTCCACATCTTCTGCATCCATGTCTGGCTCCACTGACCTGACTGACAGTGGAGGAATTGTCATTGGCCCTGATAGGAGTGAAGGGTCCAATAGCTGTGATGATTTGGAACAAATGAGTAAAAGGCTTTGCTCTTCTGAAGTTTTGCCTGACATGTAGCTCTTGTCCAAAGGTGGAAGAAAATATGGCTGCTTCTCCCTTGAGCACCGGGTAGCAGTTAAGGGGAAAATTTGCCAAAGTACTTGTGCAGAGACTCAAAGGGTAGGATAAAACCAAGATGGATTTAATGCTCATTAACAACAAGTACTACTCTAAGCAGAGGAAAAAAAAATTAGGAGAAAAATTTACATTATGTATAGGAAAAATATGTACTATGGAAAAATGCATATCCAATACTAAACAGGGGCACAAGCCCAATCCTTCTTATTTTACAATCATTGCGAGAGTCTCCACTGACTTCCAAGGGAGTTGAATGAGATCCAGCTCCAAATCTGGCTTTCTTAGCTCATGAATACTCCTCTTGAAATTAATGATATTTCTTGAACTAAGAAAGTAAGACAGATTTTTGGTAGTTCAACTCTTGGCCTCAGCGCTTCATCATAGATATGATTTGAGAGAGTGCCCTTTCAAGGTAATGTCTGGTATTGACATGTGTAAATTTACAGTGATTTGTTCTGTTTTGTAAGGATGGGAGTCTTAGGACAAATACAGGGAGATAGCTGAACTATCTGGAGAAGTTTAAGGAGTCACCAATTTACTGTCTAAATGTTCCCGATATAATTCAGAGCGTGAGCAGGAGATAAATCATACACTGGATTAGTTTTCTCATTTTGACTGTTTAGTGAGTGATCCATCCATGGGCACTCCTCCTTCCTGCTTTGTATTTATCCCCTGAACATAACTGTGTAGGTATTTGTAAGGGGTAAACCAGATCTGAGAAATGGGACCGTGTTCATTGCAGCTCCACGTCCTGAGCAGTGCCGCAGCTGAGGCAGGTCACAGAGGTTCCATGGGTTTGTTACAGGGGTTTTGTCTGATGAACATGTAACACCTTTTCACAGTGTGTTCTGAGTTAAAACACAATTCCTGACTGTTCCTTTGACATACAACTGTGAAACTCGTTTTCTCTGACACAAAAACATGAACTGTGTGATATTTGCATTTTTCATGAATATTCATTTAATATTTATAATTATTTTAGGCTTGCTTACATACTCCCCTTGTTTTCTAATACTCAAACTGGCTTTTTGGTAATTAATTTGTATTTTGGTACTAGCAAGTGGCATCTCCTATGAAGCCTATTACAAACATGGCACATTGTTCTAAATTGCATAATAAATAATCGTCTAGAAGGGTGACACATTCAGCAAAGTGTCTCTACTCCCGTTTGACAGGGTGAACGCCTATGTGCTTTTCAAAGCAACTAGTTTAGCACTCTTCATTTACAAAGAGGGAAGGGAGAGGAGAGAGAAATGCTACTCTGAGAACAGCTTGTCTCATGTTGACCTACTTTCTCCACCAATCTGCGTGCAGCCGGAGCTGCTGTTGTGTTGACACTACATATCCAAGCTAAAGCAAAACCAGCAGAAGCCGTGGCCTTAGAGATTGGCTCCAGAGAAGACAAAAGATCTTCTGGGTTTGATATGGCTCTTGGATGTACAGGCATGGCAGGACTGGGATAAAGCGAGCTGATTTTCAAAACTGACTCCCGTGCCTCCCCTTTCCTGTGAGATCTGAAGCAGATTTTGCTCACCTAACGAGGCCACTCTGTGTCTAATCTCTGAGGTACATTTATGTCTAAAGCAGGTGGTGTTGGTCCAGGGAGGGTCTCCTTATCTGCGTGGGAGATGTGGTCACAGAACTAAATTTGCTACTCTTATCAACATTTTCTCTCCTGCCAGGAAAATCAGAAAACAAAGGAAAAGGGCTGTGCCTATGAGAAATGCAGGGATGCCCGTTTTTCATCTCTATCTTTGACACCCTTCCAGCCCCTAGAGGTTATTTGCAGAGGGTGTAAATTAGGGTAATTATAGAGCTCCCCTAATCTCATATAGAGGGAGACGTTTTGTACTGAACCTGCAGACCAGGGAAAGGAAACCTTTTTTTTTTTGTATCTACATATCTGTGCAAGGGTTAACTTTGTGCTGTTTGGAAATGATTGGATCCCGAGGTTCAATTCATGATCTTTGGGTTTTGTTTTTTACTAGCTATCATTAATTTTTGAGAGGACATCATTTTTGATGCATTTCACAACTACAACTCCTGCTGCCTACACTGGGAGGAGGTGCTGCTACCTCTTGAGAAAGGGGAGTAAAAAAGTATGTTGTGTCGATCTGCATCAGTTTTATCATTTCAGCCAATGTTTTC
This sequence comes from Orthonyx spaldingii, assembly GCA_013397795.1. Lineage (NCBI taxonomy): Eukaryota > Metazoa > Chordata > Aves > Passeriformes > Orthonychidae > Orthonyx > Orthonyx spaldingii. The sequence goes on from VZTJ01002441.1 coordinate 2,648,250, forward strand.
ACAAAAGCTGATCTGTGCTATACAAAGCAAATGCTACTCCTTTGCCCCCGAGAGCCTCATGTCCTTTAATGGAAATGAATACAGTTTTATTCTTAGCAGCTTCTTGCAGAAACCTCCAGTAAAGTGACTTTTCTCCAAAATGTCTTTTTTATTACTGGTTGTAACTTAAAGCAAGAACACTATTAATTCTGAGAAGAAAGATACTAAAACGTTTGTTTCAAAACCATGGCAATTGCTTTACACCATTCTGAGGATTTCTTTTTGCAATCACTTTTTTGGGGTTTTTTTTGCATCTCCTCTAACAAGGGTATCTGTGATAGGATACTGGAAAGATGTCTTGAGATCCATTTATTTATTTAGGTCCTAATGAAATTAAGTTGACCTCAGTTTAGTAGAGCAAGTAAAATAATGAGACAAACCAGAGCCTTTAAAAATACCTAAATGAGGTCTAGTAGAAACTACTTACTGCTGGGTGAGATGTTACTGGGACTTTCTTGTACTTTTTCCTGGAACCCTTGGGGGGAATTACAGCACAGTGCAGTGGCACATGAACATCAAGTTCACTAACCTGCCTCGCTCTGTGGCACTCTCATCCCACAGCATCCTGCCTTTTATGAGCTCTTGTGATCTGCTTTTAAAGAGGAGTAAAACAGGCACCATAGGATGGACTAAGAGTCCTTGGGTAAAGCCAGCCCAGAGCACCAAGTACAGTTGTTACACTGGATTTCTTCCCCACAGAGATTTGTGGATTTTAAAATTCACTTAATGCAGCGGGTTCCCCTTCTCGCAGGAACACGCAAGTGGGTGAAAGTTTGACATCTGCCATTCTGCTGAATCTGTGTTTCTGGGGTAGAGGCTCTCCTCTCCTCCCCGTTAAGATTCCTCTGCTGACATTGCCTGTTGTTAATGTTTCTTGGCTACCCAAATTTGCCAGCTGATAAGCCATGGAGGCCACTGGGGCAGGAAGCTTCAGGGGCTGTTTTCACTGGCATGCTCCCTGGTTTTGAGAGACTTTGGGTTTGCATGAGTCTCTTGCAATGCTGAACCTCACTGCCTTGAGAACACCTCATGATCCAAAAGCTCCGACACCTCTGAGCCATGAAATACAATTGAGAGCTCTTAGGTGGTAAGAACTGCTATTATTGTAGCCCTCAAAAACTCAGGTGCTTCTTTTTGAACAGTCTGAATGTGTTGTTCGATAATTGTTTGTCATAATGCCCGTGTCCTTTGATTTCAATGAGGTAACAATGGCTTTCTCATTGATATCTGCTAGGAATTAGGTAAAGTCAGAAGTAAGACACTGGAGGGAAAGTGGTGATGAAATTATAGGTGGATCAGGTGAGTTTTAGACGTCAGAGAGAATCACAGCAAGATAGATTGGTTCCCTGTACCTGCCATTTCTTCCATCTGTGCTATTTAATATTTCTCATTAATTTACATTAATTTTTAAGCTTATGCTATTTGAGGAATTCTTGTAAAGTACAGCTAGTGGTGGGAACTGAGAGTCATGAATTCTAGTCCTATCTTTCTTTCATCCTCATTTGGTGATATCTGAGCTTGAGGAGCCAGGACCATGTCCAGGCTCTCCTGGTAGGACAACACCTGGGCATGAGCATGTCTCCCCTCCTTATCTTGACATCTGTGGAAACCCACAGCTGAAAAACTTTCAGGCTAATCTGGCTAAACCAACCATGTCTCTGGTCTGAGTGGTCTGTCAGGACTGTCCTGCTCTACAGAGTGCAGATGCAGCCTGCAAAAAGCTTAGGTAAGGTGCTTAGTCCTTCTGCTTCAGTTTACTGTGCTGTGCCAGTAGTCATAACCCTCATTGGCTGACACCAGAATTAATTCCTTAACATCAGGAAAGAGATTTGAAAACCTAAAGCAATAATTTTACAATTATGCTTAATCAGCACTGCGCATTTAATGTTTGTTATTATACGAATGTTCATTGACAAATTAAGGACACATTTTAAAACTCCATTAGAAAAGTCAGTAAATATAATGACTTTGTTCATCAGGATGTGGTTTATGATCCTGTACCAGCAATGTTCTACCTTGTCTGTTATGGATGTGGACTGGAGGGATGTGATGCTTCAGTGACTTCTCAGGCAGCAAAGCTCACAGCCCAGTTCTCTCCCAACATTCGAGGTTTGATTTGATTGTGGTGGGTTTACTTCTGCTGAAAGCACAATCAATACCTTGTATTTTCAATACCACGAAGATAAAGAAGCACATTACATTTTTCAGCAGTAGTATCACTTCTAGAAGGAATAGAACAAACAAACCTTTTTAGCTGTTTACATGAATAGACTTTCAAGTGTATCCACTAGCTCCCCTGGGAGGTTAATTTTTAAAACTTACATCATCGGAAAACAAAACTGAGTTAGTCAAGTGCCTTTTTAAAGTATTGAATGAAATACAGGCTCCCATCCTGCCCAGGTCAGCTGCTGCACATGGACTCTGTGTGACCAACACCGGACTGGTGACCGGTCCTGTTAGAAAACTGGGCTGCACTGCCTGACATTGCCCATGGCCTGCTTGTCCTGGCACACCTTGGCTCTGGTCTCAAGCAATGGGTATCTGCTCAGAAGGGCCTTCCCTGCTCGGAGCTCAGCACCACGAGGGTCCCCCATGGAAGTCTGGTGTGGGGGTGCTGCCCACGAGCTGTCCTGTGCTGCCCCTCTGCTGTGCTGAACTTCTCCTGGGTGCTGTGAAAGCTGGGGCCAACTGTGCAGGCGCAACTAAAACCATACCTGGAATGTGTGTGCTGCACCAAAAGTTACTAATTCCCTTAGTCACTTCAGTAAATCTCTTCCTGCAACAAGCATGCACCGGGAGTTGCTCCTGCCCAAAAGAGACCTGTGGGAGAACATCAGTGTCAGAAAGGTTAAGTAACTCAGTCCATAATTGCAGGGACATGTCTATAATTTCCAATTCTCTGTGCAGAAAAGGAAGGCTTTTCTTTCCATCAGACCATGTGGCAACAGAATCTGGCCATCCTCTGGAAATCTTGTAGGTGTAATAATTTCCTCATTTGACACAAATTTTCAAGCCAAGGTGATTAATAAGTCATAAATATAATGCTAAAGTGATCCTTAAAATAAACAACATTCCTTGATTTTAAAATCCCAGGAGATGAGGTTTAATTTCTCTAACCAACCTGGGAATGTAAAAGATTTTCCTGCAGTGCCTTATTGATATAATTTGACCTTGCTCAGCATTGGAGCTCCCTGATGGAGGTGTGGGGGGAGGAGGGGTGTGTGGGCACACATGCAAAGTGCTCTTACTATGCCTGTATTCAAATTCTAATTCCATATTCTTGTAAGAACGATCTCACTGGGAACCAAAAATAGCACAGACGGAAAATTTTCTCACAAGATGATTGTCACACAAATAAGAGGAGTTTCTCTTTAACCCATTCTCTTATCAGCTGAGCTCTCTGCAGGCTCCTCATCTTCTGCCGGTGCTTTCTTTAGCCATTGGCCAAGAATCTATTCATGAAAAGCAGCAATTTAACGGTAATAAATGTCTCCGTGGTTGACAGCATGCCACTAAGCTGGATTTAATGAAGTGTGCTTACCTTGTTTTAACAATATAAAAGTGTTGCTTCAGCGATGGTAATTCGCTGTCTCTGTAACAGGGTGTGTTTGGAGTTTTGGTGAAACTGCTTTTCTGGGTCTTTTCTGGCTTTAAACATGCCCAGTTACATCTGCTTCTGCTCTGTTGCTTTCAATGAGATAGCACAAAATGCATGTCTAACCCAAGTTCTTCCTGCCAGTCACAATTTCCTGTACAGAAAAAGAAGGTGAATTAATGGTGATGCCTTTATTTATTTTTATTACTGCTGGACCCACAAACCTTGGTTTTGAAAGAGACTGGGCTGTGCTAGGCATTATCAATACACAGAATAAAAAGGCTGTCCTTTCAGAAATCCTGTCCTCTACATACTGGAGGGGGATGACAGAGGGTGCTGGTGGAGGGTACAAGGAAACCACGAAACAATCATCAACTCACAAAGCAGCCCAGCAGATGTCTTTATAGGCAGTGGCCAAAGTAGAGACATGAGAAAGAGAAAACTTGAATTCACTTGTTCAAAGCTCCAGTGAGTGGCGTGACCAGGTTCTACCTGCACATCCGAGGTGGAATCTGATCAGTGCAGGAAACATATTCATCAGAGAAGGGGTCCACAGGCTGGAGAAGTGGTGTGTTAGAGAAGGGGGAGGTGACAGAGGGAAAGAGGAGAGTTGATCCCATGAGCCCCATTTTATCCAGGTTGTTTTGGGGGAAATGCACTCTGTAGAGTGTTAACAGTGGTCTTCAAATGAGCTGATCTGTCAAGATGGCATTTTACAGTGGTGTGCTAATTCCTGGACTTCTGTGACAGGCAGTTTCATACAAATAAAACTACCATCCTGTTCTTTTATTTGAATTTGTTTATAGATTATGAGGAAGAGCTGACAGAAACATATTTACCGCACAACAGACGTTCAAAGTGCTCAGGCACATCATCTGCCCAATTGCCCATGGCTTTGTCTATTCCAATTATTTTTTCCCATATGTACACATTGGGTTGCATTCCAGCTCTGAGACAAAGAGGAATTTATTTTTTATTCCTCTCCAGAACTACTGAGGTCCTTTGGGCTTCTCACAAGGCCTGTCACCTCCCAAAGAGACCTGAAAACTTGCTCATGGCAGTAACCTATAAGGGAATGACTGACAGGTTCCCAGTCAGAATGTCTGGTGATAGCTCTGCTATGAAGCTTTCCATTTTGAGTGTGATTCCCCAGCTTGCCCATGTTGCTTTGTTCCAAAAAGGATGCTATACCTTGGGTATTCCACCAAGGCTCCCTCATGCTGGCTTCACCAAAAAGTGGGAGAACATGATAAAAACAGACCCAGGAAGTTGTTGGACCAGCCAAAGCGGGTAGATGCTATGGGCAGAGCCTGAGTGCAGGAAGTGTGGGGATGAATGTTGCCCACAGATAAGCAAAAATGTTTTTACTGTCATAAGCAGCTAAAGAATTGCTGTCCTCCCTCCTTTTTGGTAATGATAACCTTGGACAGATCTGGCTTTTCGATGGGACAAGGGCTGCCAGTGAGCCTCAGTGCTGAGGAGGATTTGGGAGATAACTTCCCTGAGAGAAGAGAAGAGAAGAGAAGAGAAGAGAAGAGAAGAGAAGAGAAGAGAAGAGAAGAGAAGAGAAGAGAAGAGAAGAGAAGAGAAGAGAAGAGAAGAGGCTGCTGGGGACATGCCTGGTGATACCTTGGCTTGTCCTGAAGCAGGGTGTGCTGCTTTCCTGGGATCTGGAAGCAGGCCCCACACGTTTTCCTTGCAGGCTGAGCTACTGTGCTGCTCAGCTCCCCTTTGTGTTTCTGTGTCCTTGGCAGGTGCCTGTGCTGAGCAGCGCTTGCCGGAGCCGTTCTGGCGCGAACAGGTGAGGCAGGAAATCTCAGAGCAGCCACACTTGTTGTGGTGGAGCCCTGACTCGGAGAGATGCAGCCCTGCGGGGAGCTCGATGCCACTGGAATGCATAGCAGGCTGCAAAAACACAGAGCAGAGAGAACACAACTCGCTTGGAGCAGCCGGGTTTGACATTGGACAATCAGCCAGGCACGGTGCAGCCAGCCTGGGATCATCAGCCATGCTGAGAGGCAGGGATAATTAGGCAGACACAAAGATACCCTGCAGATATCCTTCTGCAGCTCTTAGCTATTCTTAGAAGAGTTTTCCTAATATACAGCTTATATATTGCTCGCTCTGAATCAAATGAATTCCTGTTGTCAGTCTCATATCCTTGTTTACTGTGTTGGAAGATCCTATCATGTTCTCCAGAGTCTCCTCTTTTCCAGACCGAGCAAATAGTGAAGAATTCAGCCTTGCCCTATAGGAGGATATTTTCCTCTAAAATTTGTCTGCATTTTTGGTAAAATATGATGTTCCAAATCTTCCCCTAAGAGAAGTTTCACTAATGCTTAATGGAAGGGAATAATTGCTTCCAATGTCTGACACGGATCGGTCGTATTAATACATCATTGAATGAGCTTTGCTCTTTTTGTTGCAGTGTGTCAGTGTTGAGTCATATTCCACCTGGGGTCCTCCATAACTCCCAGCGCTCATTTTGCAGTACTCTTCTTTAACCAGTTATTTCTTATTTTGCATTTGTTCATTTGACTTCTTTTCCTGCTACTTCACACTTGCTTTTGTTGAATATCTTGACTTGATTTAAGGGTCTTTATTCAATTCATCGAGACTGTTCTGAATTCTAGGAGAGTCCTTCAAAAAGTCACAACCTTCCCCAGCATCTGCACTGTCCTTTCTATGAGCTGAGTCATTTGTGAGAACACTGAATCGACCTGGATTCAGGACAGATCCTTAGGGGACCTTGCTTGATACATCCCAATACTCTCAATACCTGTGGGAGGAAAAATTGGTGCTTGAGCATCCGCTTTAGCCTTAATTTGGAAACAGCAGGGCATTAGGGCAGCTCCTGTCACCATCTGAAGTGAAGCCTCAGCTTCAAGAAATGGAATGAACAGGAAATACACATGAGCATCATCTGTACAAACTGTCCCAGTGCCTTTGCCCTGCCCAGCACACAGCACCCCGCACACCCTCGCTCCCTGAATCCACACACTGTCTCGAAGGGGGTTATAAATATACATCCTCCTTCAGTTGGAGAAGGAAGAAGAGGATGCAGATGGGTGAGAACTGTTCCAGTGAAGCTCGCGCTCTCGCCCGGCGCATAATGAGATCAGAATGCAGGCAGGAATGTGTGGAGGAGTGGAGCTGGCAAGGATTCACCAGCCTGAATTATTCTAAGCTAATTCCATCCCTAATCAAACCATTTTCCTTTTCTATTTTTTAAAATTTTTTTCTGGTGTGCAAAGGTGCTTTATGGAGCTGTTTCTGTTGGGACATAAAATTCAAGCTCTTTTTACTACAGGAGCAAATTTTAGTTGACAGGATGAGTTGACTTTGGGTGAGTTTTTGGTGTGCTGAGCTTCTTATAGTATCCTTTGCTCTGGCTATTTCAGAGCACTTGGCATTTCCCTGCTATGTAGCCAATTTACTGGATGCTGGAAAGTATGAAATTGGATCTTTAAAAGGGTGCTGGATCATTTCTGATGCTAATATAAATCTAAAAAAAAAAAAACCCAAACAGAAAAGGGGTGGGCAGAGCCATATCACATGACTGATCCAGACTTGTTTACATCCTGATTTGCAAAAGATACAGCTTGACCCCAGTGTAACCTTGAAGTCTACACAGGGAGAGGAAGTACTATGTAAATTAGAGCAACCAAAACAAAACAGGCAGACAGAAGCTGAGTGTACAGAAAAAGCTGGGCAGGCACTCTGCAAACACTTTGTTAGAGAGAAGAAATGTGCACAATTTTCTTTTTCTTTTTTTTTTTTCTGAGATATAAAAGTCTGTGGAAAAAACCTTTGCTAAGAAAAAATGGCCACACCCATTTTCCATAGTATAGGAACAGTGTGTTTTCCAGCACCAACCATGCCCTCTCAGGGAAGTTCTGCCATACTGAGGCCCAGTTCAGAGTGTCCAGGGAAACATCCTTGTGCCCAAGCTTTTTGGCTGCAATCTAAATGGGTTTTAAAGATGACAGTGGTGTCCTGAGGGCCCTGCCAGGGGACCAAAGCAATGCACACTGCCTAAAAAACAGTTAACAGCAGTGAATGGCTGGTGGCGGTGAGCAAGCCTTGTGTTAGTCTCCCATGATGGATAACGAAGGGGGAGAGCAGACCAAAGGCTGTGCATCATCCTGGAGTTCTTCAGCACCCCTGGGGCCATGCGGTTCACTCTCCACTTGTGCACTGGGACACGTTTGTGTGGCTGACTCATGAAGAGATTGAGAAACAGATCTAGAGGCAGAATAATGTAATTTTTGCACCCCACTTAAGTTTTAGCTGTTCCTAACTCTGTACTTCCACTCCTGAGGCTGAGCCTCTCCACGCTTTCCACACTGCCTGGTATCTTCCTCTCGTGCCTCGCTGGCACCGTGGTTCAGAGACTGGAGCCCCCTGAGGACTTCTCCTGTGAAGTGATGCATCATCACTTTCAGCTCCCTCGCAGGATCTGGTGAACTCAGAAGCAGCACAAAGGAGGTCAGAGCGTGGCACCTGGCACAGCACCGGCTGCAGGTTGGCACGGCAGCAGCTGAGTGTGTCTTGTGTCTAACCACAACCCCACCGAGCTGCTCGGTGGCTGTGGGTGCAGCTTCCTCAGACACTCAGCCATGGTAGGAGAGGGTTATTCCCTGCCTTGTTATTTGGAATCAGTTTTGGGAGAGGGAAAGTGATTCCCATGCAGACCCCTCTTGGCTCTTGAACCCACAAAACTGTTAACATCTGAGTTTCAGTCTCTGGATGGAGGATGGAGCGCAGCAGTGGTGAGCAGTGTTTTAAGCCTGGTGGAGCACAATTGTTTAGTCTGCTGCAGGCAGGCAGAGCCAAGTAGAACTATGGCTTGTGGCCAGCAGCATGTTCACAACCAGCAAAGTTTAGGAGGCAGCAATGAGGCAAAATGGGCTCAAAAAAGGGGAAAACTCCATGCCCCATAGTTTCCAATATCCTTCCTGAAATCTCCATTAAACAAATTCTGAGCCACATTACTTTATTGAAGTGGCTCTGGGAGAGTTCTTACACAGATGAGCATTGCCTGCTTCCAGGAGCAGCAGGTTTTCTTTCACCTGACATCAGATTTACTGCTCCTGAAGAAACCAGAGTTGTTCATGGAGCAGTACTGACTTGAGTTGTGCACAACTGTTTCATTGCTTGACTCATCCTGGGCTCACCAGGGGCCACTCTTTTCAAGCCCTTCTCTAGATGATGTGAATGGTCCACTTGGGGGTCAAGTGCTATTCATGAAGAACCCCAGTGCCAGAATTTGTTGGTGCTGCTGAGAAATAAGAAGTATATTGTGCATAATGATGTCTGTGGACTTTTCATAGCCCTTGCTTGCCTGCTGTGTCCTACTGGCTACACACAAACACACATGATGTACACTGGTGCTTTTCTTTGTCAGAAAACCAAGTGTAAAATGACATTTTGGTATGTATAGATATATGGGAGCAAAATATGTGTCCTATGAATGCTAATTAACATAAGAGTCTTGCTTTAAATGCAGAGATTTTAGTTGTAGAAAGTTTCTCCAGCCACTGAACTGTGTGTTTGTACAGGAGAAATATGAAAGAAAAAGTGTAGGAAGAGATATGAATCTTTTTAAGGCAAAAGCAGGAAAGGAAATTTAGAAAATATTAAGGCAATCAGAGTTGCCCTTTATTCCTTGCACTGCAGGTCTGTCAGCTTTCAGGGGTTTGTGCACAGGAAAAAATGATGGAATCAGAGAAAAGTTTGGGTTGAAAGAGACATTAAAGATCATCTGGTTATACCCCACTGCCACGGGCAGGGACACCTCCCACTACACCACTTGTTGCCACAAACCCCATCCAACCTGGCCTTGGACACTTCCAGGGATGGGGCAGCCACAGCTTCTTTGAGCACCCTGTGCCAGGGCCTCACCACCCTCACAGGGAAGAATTCTTTCCTTATATCTGATCCAAACCCACCATCTTCCAGTTTGAAGCCATTCCCCTTGTCCTCTCACACATGCCCTTCCCAAAAGTCCTTCTCCAGCTCTCTTGGAGCCCCTTTAGGTACTGGAAGGGCCTCTAAGGTCTCCCCAGAACCCTCCCTTCTCCAGGCTGAACAATCCCAACTCTCAACATGTCTTCTCAGGAGAAGTGCTCCAGCCCTCTGATCACCTTCGTGGCTTTCTCTGGACTCACTCCAGCAGGTCCATGTCCCTCTTTTATTGACTGCCCCAGAGCTGGGCACTTCACTGCAGGTGGCTCTCACCAGAGCAGAGCAGAGGGGCAAAGTCCCCTCCCTCCCCTGCTGCCCACAGGGCTTTGGAAGGAGCCCAGGACACAACTGGATTTCTGGACTGCCAGCACACGGGGCTGGGTCATGTTGAGCTTCTCATCAACCAACACCCTCAAGTCCTCCTGCAGGATGCTGTGAATCCATTCTCCACCCAGGCTGTTCTATTCCAGAGGTGTGCTCGTGGCCAAGCCCTGCTCCAGCTCTCACTTCCAGCTCTGCTCTGCAGCAGCAGGAAATGTGAAAGAAACTGGCTGGAAAGCAAATGTCTTTCTCCAGTGGAGACCAGAAGGTTCAGTTAAGTCTGAAAATCTGGCTTTTAATTCATTCTCTCTTCAGATTTTGACCATGTGGGAAATATTTATTCCCACTTGCACAGAAATTTAGGAAATAAATGGGAAATGTAGCTTCTTAATATTTAATTTGCTTGGTGATTAAAAGAAATTCGTTTCAACCATTGAGCAGTTTAGCAAACCTCCATTAATTTTTATAAGGAAATACTTGCCTGATTTCTTTTTGTGAATTTATATGAAAAGAATAGTTACTAAATCTTCTCCCATCTGTGTGTTTTTGATAAGGGTATTGCTAATGTGAGTAATCAGAAACTGAATCCTAATTGAATGCTAATGTGTTAAGTGTAATGTAGCCTATACTTCATAAATAACAACTGGACTGTGGAGTTAAAATACTGTAATGACAGTGCCCAAAAGTATTTTGGATAGTAAACTTATTTTCAGATTTTTGAAGCAACCAGGCAGAATCAGGAATGTAATTCAGGATTTACTCAAGTGTTTAGGTGTTTAAGCCATGTCGTCCTACAGTGCCTTTGGAAATGTGTTCCTTTCCTTTTCAAAACATCAGTGAAGAATAGAACTTGTTGCATTCTCTTGGTTTTCAGACAGTGCTGAGGTAATTTACAGTGATAACACTGTCACTGCTGAACTACAACCAAAAGACCTTCCTTTGAGTATGTGTGTAATGAAAAGTGTGGTGTTTTCAAATACTGAATAAGTCAATATTTCTCCAATGTTTTTCAGACACAGTATGATAAAGTAGCCCTTCAGATTACTGATTTCAGGTTTGTATTAATCTTTTTCATCACACTTTTATAAGTAAGGCTTTTGTTATTGCTTTCTTTTACTACACTGAACCAGTAATCTGATCTCACTCTTTGATACTTAAGCATTGTTCTATAAATACAGCTTTGGGCTAGAAATTATTTTAATTTTTGACAGTTTCCATACGATTTTCATTGTTTGCGCCCACCACCAAATTATCTCAAAAGACTGTACCATGGCTAATGGCTAAATTGGGTCTCTCAGAGAACTGTTTAATTCTTAGGCAACATTTATTCATATATGATTTAATAAGACAGCACAAGGACTAGATGAATGTAATTTGAAAAATGAAAGTAGAAGTAGAAAATTATTTGCTTTCCAGCCAAAAGGGAAGGGAGCATTTTTTTTTTTTTTTGTCTGCCACCTTCTTTGAGTTCCCTGTGGCTCTTGTGTAAAGACATAATGGTGGTGACTCAGCCACGGGCAGTGTTCAGAACAACCCCACCAGACGAGCACTGCACGAGCCCATTGCTCAGGAGTGCTGTTTATTGCACATCATCCTTGGGGCTGTGCTGGGAGGGGATTGCATTGGAAATCAGGGATTTTTGTGGTGCAGCCTGCTCAGCCCCACGCTGAAGGGTATGGGGTGCCCCAAGTGCTGACAGGAATGATGTGGTACCTTAGAGGTGGCCTGACCTTTTTACTGGATGGGGGAATCTAGAACACCCTTAAAAAGTGAGAAATGAGGAATTCTAATTTGCAAGCTATTTTTGCAAGACTGTCTTCTCCCTCTAATAGATCAGTTAGCTAAGAGGGATGTAAGTTCTGTCTCAGTTTTGATGGGAATGTGCCAACACTGCCACACTGACAGGTGCCCCAGAGCCAAGCTGTTGGTGAGCTGGGTGGTTCAGGGTCTGCCTGGGCTGGAGCTGGAGCAGGAAGGGTCTCAGTATGGGCTGCAGAATCTCCCTGAGATGCAGGGTAAGCACAGCATCCTGTAGTGCTATTTAATGGAAAGAAATCTGGACAAACCCGAAAAAACTGCTCACAGGGCACAGCACAGGGCAGGTCTGTGCTGTGCTGGGCTTGCTTTGCACAGGTACCCCTCTCTGCCAGTGTTATTATTGATGCTTTATATAAGATCATATATCCTAGTTTTTTATGATTGCCTTTTTGAGAAAGACTTTTAATCTTCCTTCACATGTCTTGGTTTGGTCTGTATTTGCCCCTACACTTCTGCCCCATGACTGTGTACCCGGGAGGCTGGGGCAGGCCCACTGCCCCCTTCCAGAAGAAGCTCTGTGTTCATCTCTGTGTAGGGGCAGCATGAACAGGCAAACCCATAAAGAATTTAATTAGGTTAAGGATAAGTTTCAAAGCAGATATAAGCCTCTAAAATGTAGACATAAACAGAGCTTGCCATGGGGCATGTGTGTCCTTATGCTGCTGCTGAGGACACTGCAGAGGCAGCCACTGGCTTCTGTCTGTAATTCCAAACTGTGGTCTTGGATCATGGCTTTGTGACAAGCTCTAAACTCTGCTCTGCTCTGGATAATTTCTATATACTTTTTTTTTTTTCCTCTCCCATGAAACAATAAGGTTTCACTTTTACTTTGGACTTCATCTCAAATTTATGCTGACCATTAGTCATACCCTTTAAATGAATCTATAAATACAATCCAGACTGGAACTCTGCCCCCTCCCGCCTGCCAGTTTACAACATGCTACCAAAAAAATGCTTCTCCAGCAAACTCTTGCTTCTTGCTAAATAGTCTGACTCATGTTTTCTGGTTTGGGAAAAGGGAGTGGCATCCTGCAAGGCTGCAAACCCTGTGCAGCTCCGTGTGACGCAGTGAGTATGCAGTATAGAAAGGAAAATACAGGCTTTGTTTGCTTAGCTTTATGGCTGAAAAGCAATTAATGGCAGATGGGTTCAAAATATGGATTATAAAGTCACTGTATAACTGAATTTCATGTGTTTATAAAGAAGACCTAAAATGCATTTTTTAAAGAAATTCAATGTAGGGCTATCAAAAAAACCACTTAAGTCTGATGACTGAAAAAGTGCAGACATGGAAATATTCTTATAGTTTCCAGATTATTTTCATTCCAAGATCTTTGGAATAGCTTAATTTTTTATTTTAAAATTTTTGTTTTGTTTTTTTTTTTGAGTTATTCCTGCTTAGTAATAATTTCCAAACTTTCTCATAAGCATAACCAAAATTTTAATATACTTAAATTTAATTTAATATTTAACCATCTCAGCAAAAAAAAAGGTATAAATTCTTTCAATACATTTTAGTAGAAACAAAGAAACATTTTTGAAAATGCTCCCCTCAGAGTACAGTAATAGCAACTTTTTTTTTCCTTTTTAAATGTTGTTTCTTTTCTTTGATAGCATTTTTATCAAGTCTCTTGTTGCAAGAAAAAGATCCCAGAAATATGCAAGTCTGACTTTGTGTATTAATATTAAACCATCTGTAATTTAAAAGAAGGGAAACCAAGCTCTTACACTCAGGCTGCCAGATATTATCCAGTATAAAAAGCCTGATTGTTTCTTTGGGAAGCGTTATCATCCCCACAGATTACAGCAATCTTTATATACTTAGCAAGGAAAACCAACCCAAGAACAAAACAAAACAAGGGCTCCAAGGGTACAAACTGGCCATTACTGGTCCAGTGCCATTCCTTTTAAGCTTAACCAAGCTGTGAGATGCTAAAAATCACCTTTTGTCTGCCCTTCCAGGAGATCCTCAGAGAAACCCAGTCTGCTACAACCACTGAACTCTGCAGAGCCCAGCACATGCTGCCAGCAGAGCAGGAGAAGGCACAGAGCAATGTCCTGAGGATGCCTGGGAGGGCTGGGGACATCCAGGTGGCACCATCCTCCCCACCTTGCGTCCCACCTTCCTCTTAGATCTGGTCTCGTTGCTTTGTAACCCCACTTTTGGAGCACTACATGAACCCAGCACATGGTGCTAAAAGTGCAGTGCAATCCTTTGAAGAGGCTTCTCCTCTTGTGAGTTGCTGCCTCTTTTGCCCTGTTCCCCAGTGATGGGAACCTGGTTTAAGTAGCAACGAATCAATTCTCCTCCTGGTATTGGGTCACAACAGAGGGAGCATGGTAGAAGTTGTTACATACCACAAATTTTTTATTTAGCCTGAGTGTTTAAAAGTTCAGTGTAAGAATTAATACATGTGAGATAAAGAATTCGCACAGAAATAAATTTCAGAATTGTGGTGATTATACATTTCTATGCATGTAGGTGTTATGATCTTGGACTACATGGTCACATTTTTTCCCTGACAGACTGCCTGCCACAATACACAGGCTGGATGCACGAGGGAGACAAATTAAGATTGCATGTGCAGCTGTAAATGTGACATTTGGAAAGTCTGAAATAGAACAGAACTAGCATTATTTTAATGCAGCTTTTTGTATGCATGCAAATAAGCTTGTGGCTTATGTTCACCTCCCAGGTGCTGAAGACTCTGATATTTGTTGTATTTATTGGCTCTTTTTGTCACTTCTTGAAATGGGGATGTGAAGCACAGTGGTGGAATGAAGGTTGCACCAAGGTAAGGTGTGTTTCACTGCACCTTGAATCAAATTATTGTGGATGTTCAAGAAACTTTAATTCATTACAAGTTTGGAAAGACACGTGCTATTGATTGTGTTCTGCCTGAGTAAGAGTTTCCCCAGTTTTCTCTCTCCTGTCCTCATCTGTAATGGCCTGTCTGCTGAGGATCCCTTTTAGGCAGCACTGATGTGGGTCCAGCTGTTTGTAAAATTTGGTAAGTTTTTCAAAGAATACCAGAGTTTCTTTTATAGAAAAAGAACTAGTTTTTATAGGCCTTTACGAGTCCAATGGCAAACTAGAGTTTGTAAAGCTCGTCCTGTGTGAGCTCACATTATATGAGCATCGTGAAAAGTGACCAGAACCACTTAGATATGGTGGCATGCAGCTCCTCTATTTGTCTGCCAGTGTCTGGGTTACAGAACACCCCAAACTTGTATGCACAAACCATACTTGTGCTGAGGGGGTACACACAGATCACTCATTCTGAATTCTAGGCTTTGAATGATAAAATAATAAACAAATATTACCCTCTTTTTGGATAATAGAACGCAAAGTTGGATTAGATCATAATGTGTTTGAAGTAAGTAATTTTGTAATTATTTCTTAGGAAGTTTTGTTAAAAGTCATTATGAAAAGTAAAGTCAAAGCCTTACTAACAAGCTGCTTAGATAAGTATAGGAAAAGTGGGGTTGTGGAGTAGTCATACAAAGTGAGGGGCTTCTGAAATGGACATTTTTTTGGCTCTGCTATTCTTAAGTAAATATCATTGACTTAATGGGAAGAAAAAGTGGTAAGGAATGCGGTGACTCCTAGGAAAGCTGAGCTATGATCCCCTTTACTTCAAGCCACTGACCCTCAGGGTGGATTTGCAAAGTGTTGGATGAGCTTGGAAGACATCAGCCTGTCCTGACATGGGGAAAGGAGAGATGGAGGAGATGCAGTAATGACGTGTTTTACTGTGTGCTGGACCAGCCAGAGTCAGGTCTTACAGCTCTTCTTGCTCATTTTCACCTGCACTGCTAACGAAGATTTGGCACGTTCTGGAGCAGCTGTAAATCTGTGCACAACCTGTTTCTGCTCCCTTCAGAACCTGATTCTTCCCCTTTCATATCACTCAATGTAAGTTCAGTCAATATCAACATTATTCTATGAAATGGGTTGCCAAGGTGTGCATCAAGGCAATTATTTTGTTTTGATTGCATTAAAAAGCCGCACCTGGGATATCCAAAAAATACAGCAAATATTTTGTATCCACTAGTATCACAACCATTGCTTAATTCCTTAATGAAGATAAAAATGGCTTATTCCACTACAGAAAAGGAAAAGAAAATTGTCTGACCATATGGTGTCATCTCCATACAGGAAGTTTAAAATAGAGTGAAACTGTTTCTCATAGATATGACAAAAAGCAAAAGCATTTTACCACAAAGTGATGACTTTTTTAAATAAGGTGCTCTTTATCCCAGAAACAACATAAGCATGACATGATGTGGCAGTTACCATGGCAACTAATTATTTTTTATTGAACAACAAGAATAAGCACAATAGCTTCACAAACCCAAGCATATCTTGGCAAGCAAGTTAAAATATCCTGGGGCATCATCAACATGTGCAGTTATCATTTTTCTTTTTTTTTTTTTTCTTTCAGAGTTGTTTTTTTTTGTCTTTTGAATACAAGCAAATATATTTGGTTATGAGTCAGAAGAGGTGTGTTACTGTTTCATCTGACCTCTTCCTTTACCAAAATCTCCTCTCGACATTGTTGCGCTACTGATGCGTCGTGGCCATTTAAGTTACAATGGGCAACATCCGCCTTGGTTTTGCACTGGAATTGATGATCCCACGTTTTCAGAAGCTGCCCAAGTGAGGACTGAAAGGTTGACAATTTAGCTGACAGTAGAACGTGACAAGGGAAACGGAACAGATGGGGCCCTTGAAAATACCATTCTTTAGGAGTATGTGGAATCAATTTAATCCACAATAACAGTACAATGAAGCATCTTATTCTGTAATTATGAGGCTGAAAGAGAGATGGTTTTGATCCAGATATTATTGATTTAGTAGACTGTGGGTAATAAACTAATTCAGAAATTGTAGTGTCTGGTTCAGGCCTGGCCGAAGTCAGCTGCACATTCTTTTATTTAGAGACCCTTTTAATAAATTGGAATGAACTTTAATGAACATCACACTCAATATGGGAGTCAAGGGTGATGTATTGATGTTACCAAAGTTGGTGGAACTTTTGCTGTGTTTGCACAGTGTTGTCCAGATAGAGGCAAGGAGAAAGTCCATGACAGACTTCTTCATTTAACATCCAGAAGTGTGTGGGTTTGGATAAATGACTTCAGAAATACTGATGTTTGCAATAACAAATAGCAGTGAGTGAAGATTCCCATCCGATGGCAGTTTACATGTATGTAATTCAGTCTGTGTAATTCTCTGTGCTAAATTCATGCTCTCACTCCTGTTATTGCAGACCATCTCGAAGGCAAGCATAATATCAGCCTCAGTAGCAATATTGCTGCTATAGTTTCAATTATGCATGCAGGCTCATCTGAGGACAGATTATATGTACTGCCAAAGCCAAAATATTTCAGGAATTTTTCCATCTCCATGTGATAGATCAGAATGAAAGAAGAAAATCTCCATCTCAGTTCTTCCATTCAGGGTGACCTTATAACTGAATATCTCTGGTTTAATTCTAGCCTCAGTTTAGGAGGGAAAAAATGATCTTTCAACCACACATTCAACCTCAAGTTCAATATTTTGGTTTGTTTCTGAGTCAGTTGTGTTAAACCAGTTAAAGTCAGATTAGTCTAGAGAGGCTGCAAAATTACAGGATCAAAAGGCACATGATATCCCATGGAACTGAATTGCATTAGAGGTTGTGCAAACATTATTAATATTGCTTAACTTTGCTGTGGCATCTGAAGGAGTAAGAAATCAGAGTGAATGTGATGGAGAGTCTCCATTTGTAGTAAAAGTACCTTTTTGTGATGGAGAATTGAACAAGACCTGCCAGGAAGGCTCATGCCTCACAGGAGGTGGTGCTTGTGTCCAGGGGGGTCTTGTTCAACAACCCAGCCCAGATTAGGGGAAACGGCCTCTGAAAGGGACAGGACAAAATCTCCATTGTCAGACTGTCACTGTTGGCTGTCTTTTCACTGAAACACAAAAGGGGGAATTACTTGTTCAGTGCTGTTGAAGATATAGTAGTTCTGTTTGTAGAGTTGGGAGAGCCAATTTCAGTGCCCTGCACCAATTCTGATGGAGATTATTTAGTTCTGCTCATCCAAAAAAGGTTCCTGAGAAGCTCTGTCCAGTTGTGCTAGTGAGAGTGCCTAAAACATAACGTATCTATCCTCACTTTGGTTATGACCAGTATAGCAAGTTACTAATTTTGGTAGTTAGTCCCTAGAAAGTCACTATTTGCTTCTGCTGACATGGATACAGCAGAGTAACCTCTGCTGTAGAAGAGGGGAAGAGGAGAGGTGGGACAGTATGTGAGGTGTTAAAAACTCTCATATCTCTGTAGCATGAGTCACTGAAGCTCCCCACTAGTTTTGTCAGGCACCTGATTCTTCAGTTGGTGAGTGTGTGAAGGTAGCACTGGGATTCTCTCTGCTGCTGCTGCTGAAGAAACTCCTCACATGATGTCTGTGTATGAGGGCATTTGGCTGTGTGATCATCAGGGCAGAAGGTGAGGCTGGGAAATAGTGCTAGCTCAAAAAATAGGATGTTGACCCCCCCTCCCCAAAGTAATTTAAAATTTATGTAAATACTGGAATTTCCATTCACAAATACTTGTTTTTGTGTACGGTATCTTGACGAAAGGTTGCTTATTAAAAAGTAAAAGTAATCGGTCCTGTTAATCTGATTTACTGTAGAAAAGCCTGGAGAGTTAAAAGCTGTTTTCAGAAAGATGCCTTGTTCCTCCTAAAAACCATCAGTGGGATGGTGGCCTGGGCAGAAATACGGGTTTCATTCATGAAATGTAGAGCATTTGGCAGACTGACTCAGCAGCCAGGAGAAGTGTCATTCTGGGATGACAGACTATAAAGATAAACAAGCCTTTGTGGAATTTGCAGTGAAAAGGGATCATTTATTAGAAGGATACGTGCTTTCCCAAGCTTTTGCATTTTCTTTCTGGCACTCTGTGCAAGGCCCTCCAGACACCACGAACAGAGCAAAGCCTGGAGGAGTCTTTGAGAGCTGAGACAGTGGGAGACTGGGCTGTGATGATCCCTGTAACTACACGGATACACACCAGCTGAGAATGTAATCCTAACTGTGCATTGAGTTGGTCACAGCTCAAAAAGAAATTTATTTTTATCATTGAAATAAACCCGTGCAGGCAGGAGATGCCGATGAGTTCACATTCCTCATGCAGCACCCATGAGGCTGATCCCTATTCATACATGAAGGCAAGAGAAGTCGACTCTCAAGCAAGTGCATGTTGTGGGTCAGACTGTCATTGACTTCTCCACTTTCCTAACATGATTATATTGTATCCAGGGCTGGGATGCTGACAGCGTTTTTTATTGTTGCTGTTGGAGGACAAGGACAATGGGCAGCAAATGAGAAGTTCAGGGCAAATCAGTTATGTTATGTTTAAACATAATTTTGAAATGAAATGTAACATGACATAATGTAATAAGAAAACAGATTTGACTGCCCAGGAACCTTTATACCAGTGTGAGCAGCTTTGGAGGGAAATAATATTATATTATATTATGTTTATGCCCTACTCAATATTCTCTTACAGCATTGTAAGTTTAAAGGTGCTTTTGTTGTCAATGAGAATCACGTCCTGAGCATCTTTTGTTGATGATTTTCTCCAGCATTTTCTCCTCTATTGAATTTCTGGGAATGCAGCATGCAGTGCTGTGCTACATACAGCTGACTTTCTTACAGATCACTACCTGGCTTTGTATTTACCAGAAATACTTGGCTTTATCACACAGGCTTTTGCTGAGAGATTTCCTCCTGTAGCTAGGTGATGTGAACTTCGTATCACTTACAATTAGCATAAGAAAACATTTAGGGGAAAATAGCATCTGCCATTTCCTACAGGACCAACAATTATTAAGGCAGAGGTCTATGATATGGTTGGATTTGTCAGATGATAAATATCAAAGCATATAGAAAGAGTTATGAAGCTGTGTTCCTAAAAATGTAAGTGGTGTGTAGGGAATTGCAGCTGGAAGGCTAAAAATGGCCTTTTTTCATACTGCTCTTTTAACTAGAAATACATCTGAGTGTGTACAAAAGAAGGAAACTCGACAGGAATCATATAGTTGTAAGTAAAATAATAATATAGTACTTCTCAATGATACATATTCCCTTCCCCCTCCCCTCCCAGGCTGGAAATCTTCCTTTACCGCAAATTTCTCTGCCATTCGAAGGATTCCAGTTGGGAAGTAGCAGTAAGGGCTGTAGCTGAAGTGTGGCAAAAGACACAAGTGCCAACTTTGGCAAGTAAAGGTTTACATCTAGCTGAAAATTCTGCTGAGGATCATAGCTCAGACCTGCTCTGTTTAAATCACATTGTGCATAAGTTTATACTGGAGTGTAATGGAAAATACCCAAATTAATGCTATCTGGTTGTTCATATCCCAATAGCACTCCAGGTATGGAGCCACTTTTCACCAAGTACCTAGTTAGCTGGCACTGAGCTCCAAGCTGCTGCAGGCAGAGCACTGTGCAGGCACTGTGGAGGCATTACCCACATCACTGAATGTTGATTCAGAAAACTGCATCGTTGCAGGAGCAGTGGCAGTTGTAGGCTGTATTTTTTGACAGCCATGTATCTTCTGAAGCAAACCCCTCTCCTGAGTAGGGATAGAGAAGATTGTTGATTATCTGTAGAAGAGACATTTGCTGGCAGGGAAGGAGCTCTTCATGTTCTCTAACTTAAAAGTATCTCCACCAAAGCCTTCAGTTTTCTTTAGATATCTATAAAGTAGCCCTTCTGGGCCCATATGTGATGTGAAACCATACTCCCAGTTGTTACTGATAAAGGCATTGAGTGCCCTGCAGCAAAGGTTTGAACTGGCAGACAAATCTCATGTTGTTAGCACTTGCTTTAATTTTCAAGAACAATAATTAGGCACTCGGATACTGGGGCGATGACTATTCCAATCTGAATAAAGCAGCACAATGAACTGCCTCAGCAGCCTGTTTTGAAGGAGTAGCTTTTCCTCCTACCCTTTGCCTCCTACTCTGAAGTTTGTAGGAGGTCCCGTGCATATTATTACAGCAAAAGTGTGGTATGCACTGACTGCACGGAGGGAATTTTCTCACAGGCAGCCAAAGGGTTTTTCTTTCCCAAGCACACTTCTGTGGAAACACATGAGGACTATAGTGAAAGAAAATGTTTTGCCTTTTATCTGAACTTCAGCTGGAGTCAAAGCAGTGAAAGATGCTGAGCAGTCTCGTGTTAGCCTTGTAGAGCACTTGACCCAGTGCTTAGGAGACAAATTTGTGTGCCTTTGAGAGCAGTGGCACTTGCACATCCACACCTTGCAGCATCTTGGCCAGCGCTCTTCTACCAAACTGGATCAGGCCGATCTTATGTGCCTGCCTGTGCTATTGCAGAGACAGAGGTAGGAAGACAGCTGGTTCATCTGTCACTGAGGAGCCAGCTGAGCATGCAGGAATGAGTTTTTCTCTGCAGTGAGGGCCTGTGACACTGAACAGTGTGAGTGGTGGCACTGGCTCAGGGTCTCTGAAGAGGTGACTCACTGAGCCAGTCACACCTTTAGTCTTTTCCTGCAGAGTCTTCCTGTGCTGGACATTGTATGGGGTTAGATCCACATGGAAAGAGACCCGCTTTCCATAAAACTCCTTAAGAACTAGCCCTAGCAGGCTACACCTGATTAATTGAAAAGGTGATTATCATAATCTGTAATACTGTTCTTGGATGGCAGACATTGCAAGGACAAATGACAGCAGAATTTGCTGTGTGAACTGTAGTTTACAGATAATATAGTATTAAACTGAAATGTTGTTTATTGGAGAAGCCCTCAGAAGGAGCTTCCAAAATCACAATATTTGCAGGAGCAGCAGCCACGTGCTGCACTCTGTGTATGGAGGTGCAGGACTCACATGCTCATCACCCTTCTCATCTCTTCATGCCACACTGGGCAGAACCCCACTGCAATAACCACATTTAAGTATTGACACTCCCCCTCTGGCCTTGTCCCCACACAGCAGGGAGAGGTTGCTCCTCCTGCTCTGTGCTCAGGACCAACTGGTCTGCTGGGTGAATGCACATTCCCCCTTTCAGGCACACTCTGGAACTGCCCCTTTTTCTGCAAAACACAGCAAGCAGCAGTGGGTCCATAAGGAATATTTGAGTCTTTTGCATCTCCTCAGTCTCCTCTGAGCTGAGCAAGAACACAGTGGGAGTTTATGGACTTGGCTGTGCAGGGCACAAGGTCACACACAGGGGTTGCTGATTTGGTGTTCATTTAGTGTTAATCCTGCAACTTGTTAGAGAATACACAACAGTTGTTGCAATTTTTTCAAAGTAAGATATATTTACAAATGCTTTCATATAAAAAAATGTATTATTGCATTCATTGTCATCTTAAAGTATTGAACATTTAGTGCAAAACACCAAAGGAGGTTATGAAAGGAATCATTAGTGTCCTTGTGGTGCTGAAGCATTTCTTAGCATCTACTATTTTAAACATTACAAAGGGTCAAGAGAAGAGCTCAGGATCAGCTGTATGCTGAGAATTTTTTTGGCAGGATGGAGATGACTGAACACTTTAGCTAAGAAAGGAAGATGAGAGGGTCAACATGAAAAATTGGAAATGACATATCTGGGCAGCCTTAATGAAACACATGCAGGCATGGGTCAATTCTCTTGATGACATATCAAGCTCAGAATCACATAAATCCAAACCCCAGTGTGTACTGGTTGTAAGTGTGGAGATTTAGATGAAGTTTAATTGTAGTTTAGCAACTTTTGGAGCATTAAAGAATAAGGCAGCTATTCATGTTATTCTGTAAACCTGGAATGGACTAAACAAATGAATAAGTACATCATGTCAGTGTTTTCATGTAGATATGATATGAATGTGTACGTGAATGTGTGTTTTTATGTGCACATGCACCTATAGCCATGGTGATGCAGTCATCTCTCTGGAATATCTGCGAGAGTTATTCAATAACATCATTTTATTAGAGCAGCTCTGCCTTTCGCTAACATGTTTGGGCTTTTTGTATGACATGGTACAACAATAACATGTAGAAACAATTTGAGAGCAAAAAAATGCAATTTTCTGTATAAATTAACAGACAAAGAAGAAGAAGAAGAAGACAATGCTTTGGTCAATTTGCTTACACCTTTTTTCACGCTTTGAAGAAAATAGGCAGAAATAGTGAGAGCAGAAATGTAAACTCTTGGAGGCTGCAATTGTAGTTAATACCCATGAAATCCTCCCATTTCAGTGCCTAGTAAAATGTTATAGGCTACTATGTTTTTTGTCTTCAGTGGATTTTACAGACCCTCTTAATGCTGTGCAAACCTTTTACAATTAATAAGCAATTACCGTCCTGTTAAGGAAGTTGCACAACTCTTCAGACTTTGACAGTTGGCTCATTTTGTAGACAAATATGCTGTCAGCCATTAGGTGCAGCTCCTAGAGAGATTTCGTTGGAGATGACTACAAATCAGTACTCGGAACAGTGAAATTCAGCCCGTTATTGACGAAGATTAAAACCCAAACAAACTCTATCGGTGATCAAAAGGTGCATCTGCTCTTTGAAAGGCATAGTTTAGTGCTCCATAAATTCAAACAGCATCACTCATGTGATCTTTGAAATCAATATTACAATAAGCAATTGTCACTTCTGCCACTGCTGCATTGAGTAATTAAAAGTCATTAGTTTTAAGGGGTTCCTCTGGCAACGTAGGGTCAATGTGCATTGATATGTTTTCTCTAATCAATAATGAGGGCAATAGTCAATCTTCTTGGCTGATAAGCACATCTGCAGTTAAAATCAGATTATTTACTATTAGTTCTAGTGCATACAATATCACCTTTTACAGAAGGTAGGTCCACATCTGAAGAAGGATAATGATAAAAGCATTAGAAAGAGAGGCAGGTTCACTTGACATATTTGTTGTTTCTTTTGCTAAGGATACATTTTGCAGGGCAGTAGCAGATCTTCCCTTACAGACTCCAAGCAATAGAACAGTTACTAGAAAGAGTGGTGCTTGTGTAATTCAGGAAGAAAATAATAGCAAATGAAAAAAGTAGCAGGAAACCCCATGTGGGGGAAAATGCCTTGTGTTGTTGATCCAGTGAAGTGTTTCCTTCGTGCTCTGACGGAGATTTGTTTATTCTGGGAACAGTGTTCCCCAAAATGGCCAAAACCCCTCTGCAGCCCATCTGTGCAATCCCAGAGCAGCTCTGCCAGGGGCAGGACAGCCAGGCTTTGCTGTGGGCATCAGCAGGGCTCTAGGGGCACAGAGCCCAGCAAGTCTGCCCAGCTGAGCAGTAGCTTATGGGGCCCTTGGTGATTTTCCCCACCCCTCCATCAGATTGGAAATACCTCCAGTTGCTCTTGGCAGTTCAGTGTGTCCCTTGGCTACAGCTATAAGTCTCTGTTTTGCTTCTGATTCCTCCTCTGACCAGCCTGCCCAGGCTTTGCTGCCTGTCTTTGATCCCTCCTGCAAATCCTGCTTGCTGTACCTGTACCCGCACTTCCTGACCTTCCCTTGGCTTCCCAGCATGCTTTCTACTTACCCTTTGGCTCCATGGTTTGGGGTTTCTTGGCCCAAAATGTGATCATTCCTGTTTAAAACCTTGGCTGAGACAAATGCTTTTTTTGCTCTTCTCTAGGTCTCGGCAGAGATGGGTCTCCCTGTGCATCTGCACTTGCTTCCAAACCCAGCCCGAGCCCGGCTCTGCCCTGCAGGCCCTGACTGCCCAGTCCTGCCTGTCAGTCCTGCATATTCAGTAAGGTCAGTAGGTTTATGTGTGGGGACATAAAAAAAGGATGTGTCTTCCTGAAGCTCATTTTGAGTTTGTTGTGGAAGCTGGCCATATAACATAGTCCATCCATGGTTATGCCTATGCTGCTGTGTTGCATGGTCCTCCTGGATAAAACATGGTTTATGTATTCCTAACACTGCCAATCCTGCTGCACTCACAAACACACATCTCTTGTTGATAGGGGTCAGGTGTAGTTTAAAGTCAGTCAGTGGGAAAAATATTTCCATGTATCTTTTTAAGTGAGAAATGATTTTTCATATTGATTTGTATTCTGAGACTTAATATAACATCCTATAACAATAAAATATCTAGGATTCCTTCCCTGTTGCACACAGAGGCCCATATTTGCAGTAGGACAACCTTCATTTGAAGGTTGGACTTGATGATCTTGGAGGGCTTTTCCAGCTTTAATGATTCTATATGGTAACATGGGCAAGGAAAGCATGTGAAGAAACAGGGAGTGAGGTCATCTCAAACAGCATCACCCCCACATCCTGCAGTGAGGAGGGTTTATCACCTAGCAGAGTGAATGTCTCCTACAGCAACCATAAAACTTGGTCACTATTTCAAGTGACATACAGTTGATGTGTGGGGGTCGTGCTGGTGTTGCCCACAGGTGCTGTTTGTATCCATCTACCTGAGCATGACTGGAAGAGCAGAAGGAGTTGGCTCTTGGGAAGGTCCTCTGGTGTGGTGGCAGTGCAGGTTGTCCTTGGCTGCCACCAGATGACAGAGACCTCTCAGGAAGGTGTTCTGGTCTCTACACACACTTAGGACAGGGTAGATTTGCTTAATGTGAATCCAGCTTGGCTGCATCCCTATGGTAGCAAACTCTCCCACTGATTTTATGCTCTGAGGAGCTGCATTTCCTATGGACCTTAAGATGATATTTATGGAAGTCTGGGGTTTTGGCACTGACAGTCTCAGTCTTTATCCTTATGAGTCCGGTCCCTTCCAATTTGAGCTACTCCATGACTCCATGATCTCTGGCACTGACCAGGCTGGCAGTTGTAGCAGGGGACTGCAGCAGGGCTGTGTTCCATGCTCATGGAGCGGGAAGGCAGCAGCAGTCGGAAGAGGTGACCTGTCATGTGTGACACCAGATATATGAGAATAACCAGTGACTGCATCTAAAATGAGTCATCCATAAGCAGAGGTTTGATGTGGTGAATTCTAAAGCTATAAGCGAGAGGAAAACCATGTTCCCTGTAGACAAGAATTAAGATATTTTACTCTGGCTCTGTGTCACTGTTGTTGTTTTTGTTTTACTCGAGCAAGAGACCATTCTGACTCAGACTTTAATTTGCAAATGTGTTTCCAATTCCCCTGGTGAACGTAGCAGAGTGTGTATAAATAGAGTCTTACTACGAAGCAGAATGCCAACATGTAACCCAAATCCTTGCATTTAGGCTTTACATCTCATTTTCAGATGTTCGCTTTCCCAAGATGTATTTTTTCTTAATGGAATAACTTCATAGTCCTGCCCAATAATGCTGACATTAAATAAATCTAAACAACTTCTCATGTATGCTGAATACAGTGGTTCTAGGGAATGACATTTGGATTTGGTTGAAGTTTAATAATACAAAACAATAACTTAGAGCTAAAAAATCCTGGAAGAAAAGAAAAATGTAGTACTTTGAAATGTAATTAGATTACATACAAGTAAAATGCCAGGGCTATGTTACGTTACCAAATTACGTTTACTGGATTTGCCAGCATGAACTGGAATTGCACGGCCAACTTCAGAAGTGGGTAGGGAAGCAATTTAAAGCTCTGGTGGATTAAGTGCAGTGGTTTCAAAACCTGTCACTCCCACTGTCCCACCCCCATCTCTCCAGGTATCCATGTGTCACCCGTGGTGGTTCAAGTACCCCCCTGGGCAATAAACTGTGCCAGCTCAAGCATAACTACATCCCATTAGGCTGACATTAACCGCTGGCAGAAGGATGAGGCAGAGACCCAGAAACACTGCTCTTTCAAACTGCCATTCCTAAATCCACTAGAGCTTGACTCACAGGGATCTTTTATCTTCCTCTGCCTCTGGGAAGGCATCTAAGCACACGTAGGATGAGGACCTGAGCATATGGGTGCTTAGACCTGTGCAGGTCAGGCTCAGATTGAACAGATATGATATGTCAAGAGACAAGAGTTTTGTGGATGAAATGTGCAGTAACTTTCAGAATCCAATGATCCTGATGGACTCTTTTCAACAGATTGCAGTGTTTTTTAAATCTAATCTTGTGAATATGTTTTTTTATTCACTATAGAATGCTCCAGAAAGAAAATACAGAGTTTTATGCAAAGCCACCTGCATATATTTGAAAGTGAGGGCATAATTACCCATACTTATTCATACTGTAAGAAGTAGTTAGTGCTTCATCAAGGCAAATATTTGCACTTATCAGTCTATGAAAGCATTTTTTTATCAGGATAAACTGGGTGCATAGATGGCTTACTGCAAAAAAAAGAAAAATTTTTGCCAGAGTCTGATGAAACTATGAATTGTAAGTGTTCGGGGTAACATTTCTGTGAACTAACAGATAAGGAACCTTGAAAAACTCAGAGTCAAGAATAAATAAAAAAATCAATGGCTTAATCTGAAAACCATTTTTGTGTGTTGTTAGAATTAGACCAGATTCTTCTGTCTTTGGCTTTACAGTACTACCAGCCTTCACACTTTTATTGTGAATGATGAATATTTGTGGAAGCTCATCCTTTACTTAAAAATCTTTGCTTTTGCTTCAGGAAACAGATCTATAGCTGGATAAAAAAGCTTTTAAATATCACCAATGTTTATACAAAAATCATGTAGAACCACATAATAAAGCTAGACCAGCCATATGTTTTTGGCAATGCACTAATTCGTATAAAAAACTTATTATTAAGTGAACAAGAGCAAAATACCATCAGTCATTCCTGAGGGTTATGTCCAGGTGCCGTGACCAAATCATGTTTAATATTTGGAGAAGCTGTGTGTGGGTTGGGAATCTAAATGTAGCCTGTGATTTGTAGTCAAGGTGAAGGAGAGGAAAGTGGAGATGTTAAGGCACACAGCAACCCAACCAGGTGAGCATGAGTTCAAAGTCCACCTGAAGATGAGGAAATAGAAATTCCTGTGAGATACCCAACCAAGAGTACAGTGAGGGCAAGGCCAAAGAGAGACGCCCACAACATTTCTGAGTTCATCTCATGTTTCTGACGGGTTTGGTTTGTGATTCTTTGTGGGTGATTTATGATTTGTGTATATGGCACTGCTGTACTTATGAGACAAGTTACATTGTCCTCCAAGGAAATAAATGTGTAAATTTTCTTAGGGGATTACGCTAAGCAGTACAGAATAGTTCATTTCAACAACAGCTAGAACAGCTCCCCATACAGAAACTATACTCTTAGAATAATGGCCCTTTATTGTATTTGCCTTAGACTGGTTTGGAAATGGCCAGAAATTTCTTGTGTCTAAATATTTTTGTCACTGATTGTTTTCTGTGTGGTGTGCCATGTCTGGAAGATTAATGTTCATCTTCAGAATGTCCATTATCAATTTCAAATCTGAATGGCACATGCACAACAATTCGTCCCTGCCTATGGCAGCAGATTGTCAAGCAGGATTATAAAGTATTGCTTTGTCTTCCATGGTAAAAGCTATTCTACTGTTTACGTGAAATTATTTGATTAGTTCAGGAAACTAATAGTTCATAAATAATTGAAGTCTAAACTCAACCCTTCAACTGGATAAGGTTCAACATCATGAGAGATTGTATATGCTCAGTTTTGTTGCTGAGGGCTTGAAAATATACTGTGTAGATATCAAAGAGCTGTCAAGCAAGATTTCTAACAGGTTGAGTGCATTGAGAAAAGAGTTAGTTAAAGTCTAAACATGAGTGATAGTGTTTGCATAGTAAAGCAGAGATTATAGCACTGCTGGACTGTAAGGAGATGACTGATGTTGTACTGAGCTAATAATGCTTATGAAGCTTGAGAAAATGTACAACACAAATTATTTCTCTCTCCTGAAAATGACATTTGAAATCTACTCAGAGGAACTGAATTGGTTCCTACATGAAGCCCTGCAGGGGAAAAAACACATGCCAAAGGCAGACTGGAGGGAAGCATAGTTGTTTGCAAATATGTTCCTGCTCCTCAGCTTGGCTTTCAGCACACACTGGGGCTGTGTGGACAGAAGCCTGCCGAGGGTCCTTCTTGTTGGGTCTTCAGGGCATCCATTTGGCATTTCTGATCTGGGCTATGGGGAGAGGTTTTCTTGCCACTCAAACATGGGTGTGCTTTGAAAGCCGTGCTTTGGTTAGAAAATTCTGGGTGATTAAGAGAGAAACTCCTAATGAAGACGAGGGAAACTTGGGATCCTTATTTTCTTGGAAAGGTGGGAAGAATCATTCCCGTGGACTTGCTGCATTAATGTGCTATCTGTAAGCTAGGGCTTGGGCTGGGCAGCACTGGACTCGTGGCTTCCTGAATAGTCTTGGCACAGGAACCTGGCCAGGGAAAGGGAAGTTTTTAGAAAAAGCATGAGTCATTTATTATCAAGATAGCCATTAGATAGTAATTCTCAGGTGAAAATTATGAGCTGAAGGTGTCTTCCCAGTGAACTTTCTTTCAAGGAGAGGACTTTTTTCTGTCTCTCTGTACTATTTACAAATTGTGATTGCTACCAGTACTGAAAAATAAATTTCCTGTAAAGAATTGTAGGTTTAAAAATGATAACATTGCTTCATCAACCAATTTGAGATCAGTAGAAAGATGAGCTAAAAATACAGAAATAAAGGATCATTTATTGTCAGTCAACATCTTGGCATACCTTGATGTGCTGTACAGCTTTATAAAAAAGTAGTTGGCTACTTTATATTTCTTTCTCTGCCTAGGTAATTGAGGTAGGTAGTGAGCAACTGCAATATAAATACTGTTGTTCTTGGGTAGGTATAGAGGAAAATGAATCCTTTATAAAACTGATATGCCAGAAAAGAGAAAGTAGGGAATAGTAAAGCTACACTGGCAGAATGGAAGAAGACTTCTCAAGTGCAGCTAACTTAATCTTGTTCCCCTAAGGGTAACGACAGAGGAACTTGTTGTGAGTCTGTCCTGGATCAGATCTCCTGCTCCTTGAGGAGAGGTGATGAGAACAGCAGCTGGAGAGACATCCCTCGCCCCACACTACACTTCAGAGGCACCCACAGGTTGCTGGGTGCGTGCTGGGGAGCAGCTCTGCCCTGTTGCTCCAAGAACTGGCTCTGCCCTCCTGCAGCACGAGGAGGGCAAGGAAGTCACCTCCTTCTTGTCTGAGACACCTGCAGCCTGTAAACAGATTTACCTGGGCACGGGGCAGGCTCTGCTGACTAGCAGGGCCAGGCTGTGAATCCTCTCAAGAACTGTACAGTTGGCAGGTCTGGGGTGTGTTGATAGTTAAAATAGATTTCCCTTGGAAGTGGAGGTTGTTTCACTACCTAGTTCTGCTCTCTTGTGGATTCTCATTCTCTTGTGGTTTTATTTCTTTAATGACTGATGTAACTGTGTTTTGGGAAGGCAGGTCTAGGCATAGTGTGTGAAAACTCTGAGACAATGGGATGTAAATACAATGTAGTCTTACTGATTTCAGATGTATTTCCTTAATGTTTGAGTTACAGCTGTACCCTGGGATCTAATCAAGCAGAAGCTCCTGGTGCACTTTTCCTGGATGGCATGCAAAACCATGAGATGGGATGTAGACTATGTCCCAAATATATTTATAATCCAGACATTGCTAGCAAGACTAGAGAAAATATTATATGCAAAGCATTTATGTCACTGAATTGCCAATGATATGTGGGCTTCTATAAAGAAACCACCCAGGTGGTGTCATTAGAGAAAAGTTTTGAAATGCCAGGTGTATTAAGGCCCATCTGGTGTCCTCAGAAGTCCTGATTCCTTGACTTCAGATGTTTAGTGGGTAAGCCATGCCTTTGTAACTTATAGTCTGAAAGGAGAGAAAAGAGAACTTTTGCCTCCTGAAGTTTGGTTTTGAAAAGTGTATTTTAAGTCAAGGATACTACTTTGGGAGACCAAATATGTGAGAGTCATAATATCACAGACAGTTTGAGTTGGGTGCAGATGTTCTTGCCATGTTGCTTATCTCAAGACCTTAACTTTGTCATGGAGCTGGAGAGTCAATGTAGGAACTTCTCAATAATCTGTATCAGAAAATTTATTTCAGATAGAGTTGTAAACACTCAGTAGGGGTCCAGTTTTAGATAGCCTTAAAACCTGACCTTTAGACGGTGTTATTTCAGACACCTTCAGTAATTGTGACTCTGGAAAACTTTATTTCTGCATCTGTACATTCCTGAGCTTGTGATCACCTAATTTATTTTGGTAGGATTTGAAGCCTACTACCATTAGTTTGCATGGGTTTCTGGTTGTCTGATTTCTGTGTTTTCTTGATAAATGCCTGCAATACTAATTTTTCCTTCCTTACCTCTGAGAGTTTTGCCATGTTCTCACCACATGCTTTTGAGTGACCATTGCTCTGTAACCATTCTGAAAACAAAGATGTTCTCAAGGCACAACTGTTACTGAGGATTTATATATATATATTTTTCTCCTTGGCATTTGATTTATCTTTGTAGTCTTCTTGCATAATTTGAAAAATCTATTCGAAGTGTATTTTAGGATTAATTATATTTTTTTCTTACAATTTCTTCAATTCTTAATTAAAAATGCTAGATGGTGATAACAAATAGCAAGGAAAATCAATATCAAGTTGAACTAGTTTAAGCTCATTAGTACACATTCAATTAGGTATTCCGTATGATGGGTAAAGAACAAAAATATTTATTCAGAGTAAAGACACTTCAGTGAAAGGAAGATTTAAATTTTAATATCTCAAAAGAAATATGCACCATTTTCACTGTCATTTCCATTATGTCAAATGTAGGTAATCCAATCTCTCCTGGAGTTAGAGCAAGCCATTCCTACCACCCCTTATTCACTCCCAGCTAAAGCAGCAGACAATCAAGTCTTTCCTCCACAGCACATTTAGTGTGCCAAAAATATTGCCTACTTGCAAACACAAGTGTCTTCAGAAGGATTATTTCTGAAGGAAAACTGAAATACTGGTGCCTATTAAAACACATTAATGGAAACGGCAAGCGATGGAATAAGACTTAATTTTGTTTTCAAGTTTTGGCCTGGAGCCTCACTTCTATTATTTTTCTCCTGGGTTGTAGATGTAGAAACAGGAATGCAGCAAGGATTTACCCTCACCCTGAGTTTCTGCATCCTGTTTCAGATGTGAAGGTAAGACCATCATCACAATGCCACAGCCTTTGTGTGGCGTGGGAAGGCCGAAATAGGAGATAAAGGGTGTTAAATATCCCCTGTCTGGTGCCTGGAGCATCGAGTGGGATTTGGGACATGGCTTTAAGGTCGTATTAGAGGAAGGGAAGCAGCTGCAGAGACAAAGCTGGTGCCTGCAGCACGGCTGAGAGCTCCCTTGGGAGAAAACATCATCCTCTTACCTACAGCCTGCCCTTGCTGAGATCTCTTCCTCCACCCACCTGGGACAGAGAGACAGCTGTGGGGCACTCAAAGGGAATGGTGAAAACCAGCATGGCAGAAGCAAAACCCCTTTTTCCCCCAAATGTTGTCATTGAAACCTTATTTAAGCAGACAAGCTCTATCCTGAATCTGTATCAGAAAAATGCAAGTTAGGTAATGCTTTGGAAGGCCTGTCAGGAATTCTGTTTTGGAACTCTCTGTGAGCAACTCAGCAGGATCAGATGCTGTATCTCCATGTGATAACATACTGCCAGTGTCCAGAGAGGTATTTTTGCCCAGAACTAAGCTGCCAGGAAGTCTGAAGGAGAATGCCCTTCCAAATGATGCAGGATTTTGTTATTAGTTCCTACAGATCTACACAGAAAATGAGCACTGTGTCCCTGTTCTGAGGGCCTGGATCAGGAATTTTTTTACAAGAATCGACTACCTGATGCATAAATAAAAAATACACAAATCCTCGTTTGCAAAAGGTGTTGGACAAACATAGTTTAATATAAACAATTACTTTTTCAGGGACAATAGCAGCAGTAAGAAAAAGTTGTTGCCCTCTCCATGCATATCAATGTGAAATATTCTAAATACTGCAAGTAAGCAGGAGGCTCTACTCTGCTCAATAAATAGAGGGTGGATACCTTGATATATAGAGGAATGGACAAGTATCTCAGAAGTTGGCTTCTGATCAGCCATAAATGCTTTGCAACCTGCATAATGCAAGGACTATCAGTATGGACCTTAATAGCTGCACTGGGAAGTGTGCACACTCACTGCCAAACCCATCTGTGTGCTGCTCCGTGATAGGAAAGATGAATGTCAATGATTTACCCTCTGCACAATCTGATCTGGGCAGGGCTTCAGCCGGCAACTGCCAGCCAAGAGCGAGCTGCTCGCCCCAGTCTGCAGCACTGGAGCCTTTTTTACCATGCAAACAATTACTGTAAATTAATAGAACTATTACCATGTGAGAAATCACTTTGAACCCAAGCTACGGCATTTTAGAAAGGCCAAATTTGAATAGCATGCATAATCAGTTGGGCTGATTAATTAGTTAATACTGATATAAAGGAAGAATGTGATGGACCTGCTTTCCATTGAAACTAAGACCCTTTTATATCAGTTTTTTGGCAGGAAGTTGTTGCTCAAAGTTGTTAGAAACTACTTCAAGCATGGCTCTGTGTTTTCATACAGCTGCCATTCTTCAGCATGTTAAGCAAATATTGTAAAAATATCTGCAATATCCGGTTCAGATCCATGTTTTGTGTTCTCTTCCATGAGTACAATTGAAATGTAAAATCAAGATGCTCATGGAAAGCTCTTGCACGCTAAAGTGCTTGTGGAGGTGGAGTTGTAAATTTGTACAAATACTGATGGGGAAAGAATTGTACTTATATGCTTGAAGGTGTGCCAAGGTTCCTGTCTCCTTGCGAACTTGCCTGGGCGAATTTTAAGGGTATGCTTTCCAAAACCACATGAAAATGTTGTCTTTAAGTTTGCTTTCTGTGAATATAGTATTTGCATTTGAAAACAGACTCTAAAGCTGAACCAAGTGTATTACAGAGCTCTTTCCAGCTGTGTGGTGTAATAACATCTTGGTTGTTCTAATGGTCAGAGTTAATGAGGGACTTAAAAAAAAAATTCAAGGTGTTAATAAATAACACTTAGATTTATCAGCCTTTGGTTATTTCCAATTCTGAAATAAATGAGTTGCATAGAGTGAGATAAATGCTGATTTATTTTTGGAATTATAATGTGTTACAATTCAAGATCAGATTAGGTTCAATTTACACTAAGGGTGCTTTGAAACTATTATATAAGCGAGCCAGAGTAGGTCACTATGTCCTGCTCTGCATACAAAAAGCTCCCAGACTCAGTGTCTATAAATAAAGATCAAGCTAAACCAGACAAGCAGCTTGAGTCTAATATTGGGAAGATCATTTTGTGCTACCTTCTGTAAATAATTACGCTGGAGTCCAAGCGAGAAGGGAGAACACACTATCATCTGCTGTACACCACGCACAGAGAGTGAACAAGATGATGTTTTGGCATTAATATCAGCACTAATAAATAACCATTCCTAGCTCTTAGTAAACTCCAAGACTAAAATATGAGCCAGAAGAGTGGGTGATGTTCAGTTTGTATTTACCCATCCACTTACCCATCATATTTTGTGTTGCAGTGTCAGAAGACAAAATAGCATGGCAGGGTTTATTTGTGAGATGCTGTTGCCCTAGTTACCAGCCTCATATCAGGGTTAAGGTTGACAGTGTGGGCTCATTCCTTAATCTCAGCTCAGGTTGCTCACAAGGGAAGAGACTTTAATGTTAACTGAGCCTGTCTTTGGCTTGGGGAGTTAGGCCTTTAACAATGCACCGGGGAGCATTTCTTCTTTGCGGCTGTCACAGCCTGTCTGGGGGATGGCAAAGGGAATCGTGGCATGGGGGAGGGCAGACCTCGCTGCTGAGAAGCTTATTAAATTATGGAGGAGGGGATTATTGGTGGGAGCAGGGCCGTGGGCTCAGGCAGCCGTCAGAGGAACCCTTTGTGCTGCAGGCTGGCAGAGGACAGGTTTTTGTTACAATCCCCGTCCAGGCAGCTCGGGTAGCATTGCTCTGTGGTGGGTGCCGTATGGCCCAGGAGGGTTTCACTGCAGTTGGAGTAACAGAAGAAGGTGCAGAGTTTGGCTTGGGATGGCAGGTGTATACAAATATACTCTACCTCCTTTGAAGTGCTGAAGAAAAGGATGAATTAATGAGCTGGTCCCACTGCCAGCTCTGCCAGTCAGGAATGATTCAGGCTAAAATTGTCATCCAGGGCAGTCACCTGCTCTGCTGGAATTAACTCTGTAACTCTGGAATTAGCTCTCTTAGCTCTCAAGCTACCTCCTTTTTCTGTGTACAGTTCTCTGCCAGACACAGAAATGCTTCTTACATGCCACCCAAAGTCTTGGGTAATCCAAGACATCAAAGTGTGTTGCTGAGACAGCATCTGGTTCTGACCTGCCATGAGGTGCTCTCCATCCATGTCATGCAGGGATGACTTTCTGGATGACTTTCTCAGTGACCTTGTATCACCTTGATTTGATCAGCTTTGTCCTAAAATACACTGAAAAATGCTGTATTGTTTAAAACTTGGCAAGGGGAAAAGGCATCCCAATACGAACTTCTTCTTCTCTTATGGTAGCCTAGTGACTGAGCCATAGTCAGGCTGCTGGAGCTTGTGTTTGGGTACCTCCTTTGCCTGTGGAAGTTGAGATTTATGTCTCACTTTCCCTAAGTTTTTAAAGTTATTAAACTATACCATATTGGAGGGGACAGCATTGGAATTTAATTGAGAAAGGAAAACCCAGGCTAAATTTTAGGGGCAAATGGTCTTATCAGGGAAAGGTATAAGAATGGTTAGAAGCCATTGTTTCCCTGCTGGGCTGGGCTGCCAGGTCTTTCCTCTGGTACAAGGGATCCCTTGTATTCTCATCTGTGAAGTCATTAGTGCTGATGGAGCAATAACCTCAATCTACAGCTGCACATACGGGATACACCAGCCTTTAGGTGGGGTTTGCATGCCTGAAAGGATTCACAGTCATTTCCTCAGCTCATGAAAGTGCCTTATTAATTTTTTCTTGAGCTATTAATTTTTTCTTGAGCCATTAATTTTTCTTACCCACTACTTCTTGTTTTCAGTCATCCATTATTGGGGGGACAGTCTGGGATATTCGTGTGCTGTCATGACAGGTATTTCATACTTTTCACTATTCTGTAAAGATAGTGCCATGAACAAATCACTTCAAGATAAGACCCTCCGTGCTCAATATCAGTTAGCCAGAGACCTATACATCATCAGAACAGTTGCTTTTTATAGTATCTTTTCCATGTGCTGGTTGTACCCGTGGAGTTGGAGCTGTGTGCAGGGAACAGGTTGCAGACTGGGGGCTGCATGTGCAAGGAGACAAACCCGCGGCTGCGATCTTTGTGCTTCGTGTTTGCCTTTCCTCATCTCTCTTCCTTAGCACATTATTTGAGTTTGCACATCAAGATGAGGTTTCCTCTAACTGCCAGTCAGGCAAACTTAACCTGGAATCTGATAATTAACTTGTGTTCTGCTTCAAACATCAGCAACTGCCACGATCAATGTTGGGGTGAGAACGGGAGTTGTTGCTGGCTGCTTTCGCAAATGATGCTCGAGGCCAGACTGGTGCAGAGTGGGTGTTACACAGCTGTATTTGCTCCAGCTGCCCTGGCCCCCCTTTGGCAGTCTGCTTTTGTAGATTAAGGACCTGGTCTGCAGGGGATATAAATCATTATAGCTCTATTGAGTTCAATCGAAGATCTTTCTGTTTCTTCCCCATATGTCCGTAGGAGAGTTTGCACCCTTTTCCTTCTGTTTCTGTTCTTTCTCTGCAAGAGACCAAAAGCAGGAGGTCCCTTCTGTGCCAGAGTTGTGAGATGAAGGGGGGGTCAGCATGCAGAAACTTTGGATGGTGCCACTGGTGCATACAAACCGCAGCAGATACACATCAGCTCTGTTATGCAGTTAATTAGTTGTGTGCAGTCACAGTGGCTGGACACAGAACAGCACATACATTTCTTAAGATGTACTCTAAAAATCAATACTTAATGCCTATCTGGCAAAGAGAGAGCAGCAGCAGGTCCAGGTTGGCAGAGCTGAAGGAGCTGAGCAGTCACAGTGGATATGGAGATGAGAGTTGGTTCTCAGGAGCAGACGGGATGCATTTGGCCCAGTCTGATTTACTTTGCATACTCCTAAATGCAATTTCCAGGCTTTTCCTATCGAGATGATTTATAATTGTTGCAGATGGCGTCTGGGCTAATCCCTGATGAGAACTCTCTTAAGCTTCTGACAAATTTGAATCTGCAGCCATGTATCACATCAGGAGTGTTGAGGCATCTCTTAACATGCTACAGAAATACAAACTGCAGTGACCATGGGTGGACAGAACAGAATCTGTTTAAACGTGTAACAGTTTATTAATATCAAAGAATGAAATGTTTCCTATTTTACTTATTAAAAGGAAACATAATTATTGACTGGTATTATCTTGCCACCAAACAGAGTTTTCTTACCTAATTGGAGGTAATAGGCCATCAGTTAATGGGGTAGACAACAGCAAGGGACGTTACAGAGCCAGGAGTTGTCAAAATGTAATACATAAAATGAGGCAGGTGGTAACAGAAGTAGCACCTCCCTAAGAACACAATAAAACCTGGCCACTGAGTGATTCTCATGGGAGAATAGCTCTGGATTTTGACCCAGTACAAATTCTTATCAGGATAGCACACTGTTTACTGCAGAAAAGGTTTGTGGTTTTCCGCCAA
Source organism: Orthonyx spaldingii (assembly GCA_013397795.1). Lineage (NCBI taxonomy): Eukaryota > Metazoa > Chordata > Aves > Passeriformes > Orthonychidae > Orthonyx > Orthonyx spaldingii. The sequence continues at coordinate 2,685,675 of VZTJ01002441.1, forward strand.
AAGTAGGTGGTCAGAACCCACCAACTGTAAATATTCTCCTTGGACTCTCCTAAGCAGCAAGAATCAAACTGATAAAATTCTGCTTGCTTCAAGCTTTAATGAATGTCTGAGCAATATTAAGCCAGTAATCGACTTGTACTGTAGGTCAATGAAGAAGTGAAATCTGCAGTTAATGTCTCTGAACTGTGTCTTGCTGTAAGCCCACACCAGGCCGGGATGCTCAGTGAGGCTGTGCTGTAGCTGAACAGCCACCAAAAATAAACAGTTTCATTCATTTTAATATGACTACATTGCTGTGGACACACAAACAACATCTGGCAAATGGTACCCGAGCAGTTACATGGATGACAGCCCATTTAGTATTCTGTACCTAATAAAACATTGAGAAATATCTGAACAGATCAGTATTTTTCTTAGTGGGGCTCATCCTAAATTTAATCTGAGGTCTTGTTAACAGATGTAAAATGGTGTTTTGAATCTTCTGTTACAAAAGGTGTAAATTCCTAATGTCATGTACTGTGGATGTTTCTTTCAACCCTAACAACACCAGAATTATTTGTGGCTTGCTTCAAGAAGTTTGCTGCTCCATTTAGTAGAAGACATCAGTGACATCAGTTATCTGGCTGATACATTGATCTCACTGAAGTCCATGGTCTATATGTGATACAACAGTCTACATTCAGAGCTGTATCAAGATAATTTGACCTCTTTTTTTGCCATGGGATTCTATTTCTTTCACTGCTTCCTTTCCACAGTCCTTTTCCTCCTGTTGCCACTTTCCGTTCCGTCTTCTTTCTGGGCAAGACAAAATAGGGGACATCAGGAAATTGTTCCTACATGTTGCTTGTTCAGTGCTGCACTTACGGCTCAAATTAGACCTCTGAGTCCTTGGCTTCAGGGAATCACAGTAACAGGGACCTTTCTTCCTAATGCTGCAGTGGGAGCAGGCCTTGTACTGAACTCGAGCAGAATGTGTGGTTTGTATTCACATGCATGTTAAAGATTGGCCTCTGTTTTAATTGTAGTAATTCTGAGAAACACCTCTAAGGAATTCTGGTTTCCTTCAGATCCTCAAGAAGCAGAAGTTCTCTCTCTATTCAGAAACATTCTCATGTCCTTCATGCTGTAGTAAATTCAGAGCAGTGGTGGATGATGGATTTATAGAGGAGCATCTGTGACAAGATTCTATCTCATCAAATGCTTAAAACTCTTGCAATATTTGGATGTTGTTTGCATAAGCAAAGAGTTTTTGAAAGATCCACATCTGGAACACACCTGCTTTTGCCAAGCTGGCTCAACCTCTTTCCCAGGGATTTTGTACTGGCATTTCAGCTGACAGTTTGTCTCTATTTCAGTCTCTTCATTTTCTGCCTCGTGCTTGAGGAAACGAGATTCCATCATTTCAGTTCACCTTGTTTTCTGATCTCTGAAAACGAGTTTCCCAAGCCAATTGTCCCTGAATGCAGAGGATCGTGATGCTGCTTCCATACTGTCCTGGCCATCTGTCTCTTCTCTGTGACACTTTTCCAAGCAAGAAGATGCTCTTTTTGCATATCCATGGAGTAGAAGAATCCTGACACAAGAGGGAACCACATGGCTGGTGCCTGACGGACACATTTCCTGGTAAGAGCTGAAGGTTCATGGCACTAACTCTGATAGATTCACATCCACATTCACATGACAATGTCTAAGTGATTTTGCAAGCTTGGTAAGTGCATACACAAGCAAAGAATTAGATGTGTATTCCTGACCAGATATCAAGCTGTTAATGCCCAGCTTATAAATTTTAAATATTTGCAACTAGCAGCTCCCAAGTAACTACAGATCAAGAACTCTCTGTAGGAGGCATTTGGCAAATAATTTGAAATAATGAATACATCTAAGATGATCATGATCTACTTGCCAATGACACTTGCAGACAAGTGTAGCTGCAATGAATTATTCAGCCAATTCTATTCAAAATTATATATTTTTCTTAGAACTATAATTAATGATCCATAACAGTAAGTATGAGAGACACTAACAGAGGTCTATTCTGTGCTACTTTTGAAAGATTAAAATGAAAGGCAGTTTGGAAACCACAGACCTTGTTTCAGAATTGTTGTCTGCTCTGTTTACTGACAGTGACTTTTGCTGTTTGTTTACTGCAATTTACTTAGTTACAGCATAAGTTACACATGATTATCTTCTAAATATGATGCTAAGCTGACATCTGTCAAGTTTAAAAGTCATAATGGGTGCTATTAGTTATTGAGATGATCCAAAGGCATAAGGATTGGTTCAACAACAAACCTGCACAGTCTTTTTTAAAGATGTAACAATTTATAAAGAGAATTTTGAGTGGATTCTACCTGCTCAGAAGTAAGATTATTTTAGTGCCTTAAAGGCTGGCAGAAGCAGAAGTCAGGCAGAAATGTACAGCTGGTGGTCATGGAAACAGTTATCAGAATAATATCAATTAACCAAGCAAAATACATTGTTTATGTCCTTCTCTGTTTTCTGCAAAGAGCAATAAGTTTAAGCTCTTTGCTATTTGTGTCAGAAACCTCATTTCTCATGGGCTTATAAAGCAGTTTCAAGCCATACCAAGCTGCTATTGCCTTGCAAGTCCTCATCTCTAATGCTAATTAATATTCCTCTAACTTCCTTTTCATTTTTAAAAGCAGTTCAAAATAAAATTTCTTGGATGTCTCAGATGCTTTTAAAATTTTAATTTCAGGAAAAAGCACATGCTTGAAAGCCTTGTTTTCAAACCATTAATGCTTGAGGCAGCTCCTAATGAAGTCAGAGACCAAATATTCTCTGAATTTAATGAGTAGATGTCAGCAAGCCACCGACTTGCCCTTGGTGGCTTGGACATCTGTGGGTGAGGAGGGTGTCCCAGCAGTTCTATTTGAAGCACAGTCTGTCCACAGTTTTTGGAAGTGTGGTCAGCCACCCTCCTCACAGCTGGCTTTGCTTAGTGACATCCTGGTTGCAGCCTCTGTAACCACAGGGATGGTTGCACTTCCAGGGGAACCTTCTGCAGATTCAGAAGGCTGGACATTGATTCAGAAGATAACTCTGGTCAGAGACAGTGACTTTTCCTCCTGGAATGAGCTGTGTGCTGGAGTTATATTCTTAATGGATATTAATGGCTTTATTTTTGAAGTGTGTGATAAAGGAATTTGTTGAAAAGGATGTACTGACATTTACCTGTTCTATATTTACAGTGTATTCCTGTGTGGAGATTTTTTATCTTCATTTTCCCTTTTCTCACACTCTGCTATGTGGCTAAACCTGTAAATAGCAAAAGTCAAATGCTCTAAAAAAGCCAGAAAGGAAAATCTGAACTAAATGCACCAAAGTGCTGTAGCAAGAAAAAAATTGAATGTAATGATGAGAGTGATCAGTCAAGTTAAAAGGGTGGAAATGGACAACCCAGCCAACAGTTGAGGAAACCATAAACATAGGAAGGGAAATACATCCAGTCTGGATGGTGTAGAAAGAGAAGGCACGAACCTTAGAACACTGATTGCAGATTTAATAATTCAGATGCACGGATGGAAATATGGAGTGTGTTTTTTTCTTTGTGGAGTTATAACAACTCCTCTACTCCATCATCAAATCATTGTTAAATCAGTAATTTGTAGTCTAGAACTAAGAATAATGGCTTTTAAAAGATTTTAAGTGATTTTATCCATCATGAGGCCTTTGCATTATTTCACTGAATGCGTAAAACATCATTCAAAAATAATTTAGAGCAACTACCTCCAGTGACAGGCCAATGTGTGTTCTCCTAGGCAGAGAGTGACTATGTGAAGATAATTGTACATTAATATCCCGCTGAGATCATTTGTGCCACTGGAAAAGGGCAGTATGTACAAAGATTTGTAACAGGAATGGTAACACAAACACACGTGTAATGATGATGTAGAAGAGTTTTAACTCATCCAACTGGGCTAAACTGAAGATGTAGAATTAAACCAGGAATGGTTTTGCCCATAAAATTTCAAGTTCAAAATTTGGTCAGGTTTTCAAAACCTCCGAGAAAAATGCTAAAACAGATTCAAAAACTTGGGCTTTAAGGTCCAAGGTAGGCGCTTTTGAAAACAAATTCTGGCTTATGTTACAAGTGTCTTCAGGACAGTAGAGCACTGATCTGGCATTAGTGAATGCAATTCAGCAACATGTGCAGTGTGTACTTAACCTCATTAAAATTTCTAGTGCTGCTAAATAATGAGGTATTAAAAGATAATCTGGGTGCACAGTTCAAGGAAGCAAGGGTAGGACTCAGGGTCTAGTGAGGTGGAGGTAACGTGGTGCAAGAGTTAGGTCTGGAAATTTGGGATACGGGAGTGCCAAGGAGATAAGATCCAAGCACAGTGTGATGTTTGTAGATGATCACATCTGCAATATGTACTGCTCGTGTTTAGTCATTCTGCACTGAACAATAACCTGCATTGTTGCAATTTTCTGTGGTAACTTATGTTGGCACGTGTTTTTGAACTCGTAGTTTATACTATGAGTAAACTGATTTTATACCGTAGTCATGGGAACTCTCAGTCTTCAAGCACTTTGTGTAATGAATAATATATTACGAGAATATTCACAAAGATTTCTTGTGTGCTGTAATATTAACAATTTCCCACATGTGGGATTCATATTTATCCCTCTGTATATTGAAGGATAGCATAAGTAGATGATATCTATTGTGCAGCAAACCCACATACTCTGATGCAGTATTTGTTAAAATTATTTCCAGAGCATGTGGAATACAAGCCATAAAAAACCCTGCTAATCTCTTAACATTAATGAAATAAAGTCATGTTATTCATTACCCACCAGGAGAATTTATAAACAAACTCCACATTTAATTCCATAATGGCAGCACATGGAAGTCTGCACCCAGAGGCTGACAGGGGTGTGTGCCAAGGTTGGCCACGGTGTGCCTTGTGCTTTGTTTGGAGAGCGTGGTGCAAGAAGCTTTGAGCAGTAGACAGGCCCCAAAATATCCTGTAGACAGGACTAGGCACTAGCAGCTGCAGTCTCTGCTTCTTGGGCACATTTTCAAATGCCAGCTTGCCAAAGCATTAATTTCTGATCAAGATAATGTAGTGCACAGCCCTTGAGTTTAATATGCAGAAGTAATTGTTTCTGCAGCCAACAGCTGAATCCCCAGCTCAGCAACTGAGTGGGTGTGCAGGGGGCAAGGTGCATCCGACGTGTGGTTCCGTGCTGAGTGACAGATGAGGTCTGGGTTAATTTCAAACCCAGACCCTTGTGGTGTGGAATCAGGAGCAGTGTCTGTTCCATGAATGTTCAGCTGTGCTCAAGGATGGAGCTGTTGTGGGAAGCGAGCAAGGTACGTGGGTGAGCGACCCTTGCAAACCAACGGAGCGTCAGTGGGTGCCGTGGCTGCAGGAAAGTGAAATGAGTTTTCCCAGTTCCTGAAAGGACAATACAGTACCTATCCACCTCTCACTTCTTAACGCACTCGGCCCCTGTCCAGTTTATCACCCATACTGGGGCCTTATGGGGAAGGGCTGCATTTGCAGAGCTTTACCTGGGCATGGTGAACCAGCCAACGCCTTTTCAAATAATAGAATTCTGAGAAGTCAGAAGCATAACTGGAGAAAGAGTCTTTTGCAAAGTATTGTGTTGGGCTTCTCCTCGTACAATTAAAGAGTCAGTTTTTATGTCTTTTATGTTACTTGAAGCATGTCCCTCCATGCTTCGGGTAACAGCACATAAACATTCATTTCTTTCTCTGAATTTAGGATGATCGCAAAGGGTCCTGGACTTTTTAAGAAAATCTTTTGGAAGTTTATTGTTGGATGGGATACAACTCATGAATGACTAACACATTATGTTGATGTCTGTTGATAATAACTTTTGTAGATCTGTAAATCACGATGACTTTTATAATGCCTCCTACCTCTGTTGTAAATTTGTTCCTCTAGATACTTTAGCCTGACCACATTTTTGAAAGCTGGCATTGCTTTCAGTGCTGTTGTAAAAGAATATAATCCATGCAGTGTGTGTGGGTGCATGTGTGTTTGCATTATCCATACTCTGAAACATCCCACAGATAAAGATTCCCATTAACTTATGCTTGTCTGTGCCTCATACTGACATTATTCAAACACATCATGAAGTGGGGCTGCAGAAAAAGCCACACAAACCCAACCCTGCTTGTTTTACAGCAGCTTCTGTTGACGCAGGACTTCCATGTAGATGCTCTCAGTGAAAGGCTCTGCAAGAATGGGGTTTTTTATTGATTGGGCCATTTATATGGGACAGAAGCTATAAGTAACCAAGATTTATATGAAACTCTATTTCTACAGCTCATATTGGCGAAGGTGCCTTGTGCTGTTGATGCACATGTTCACAGCTCTGTCACCACTGAGAAAGTCACACCACCAGTCGCACCTCATTCAAATTGCACTAGTTGGGAATTTCCTGGTTTTGATGTGGCAGAGGGGAGCGTTTTTCCATTAATGGTTTGGCATTCTTTGAAGATTAACAATGCAATTAGATCACAAAATGGGTTTTCATATGGGGATGTCTGAAGAACAGGAATGGATTGCATTTCATATGGGGATGTCTGAAGAACAGGAATGGATTGCATTTGTAAGACATGTTTCTGTGCATGGATCTGTTTCTATGCATTACAAATGTGCTCCTGATGGCAGCAGTTGTGCACAGATGATATCACTGGCTATGAAAAACAAGGTCTGTTTGGCACAGGTAGATAAATGCCCTTGCAAATATTGCAGTGCTGATCCAAAGAGGAGGCTCTGAGCATGCAGTTGTACTCCCTTGCTTAAACAGCTCTTTACCAGGAGAGCAACGTCAGGCATTTTCTGTACTGTTAAGAAATCTTGCCATGGGGAAATCAGTCATAGTTCAGATGAGACCAATTACTTTATTGCAGACATTAATCCTGAGTGCACAAATGGTGGGGAATGAAGGGTGGGATGACGCTTTCTGCTTAAAGTTGAGTGCATCTGACTGTCAGGGATAGAGGAAGGAATGGCAGTTTTGTGGTTTTATTGCAGGGCTTGGGTGGGCTGCAATGTGCTGTTTGGGAGTCAAAAGAAGGAAAGGGACTTTGAAGGCTTTTGGGATGCTGTTTATGTCATAGTGGATGGCAAGTGAGCTCATTTAGAGAGCAGCAGCATTTTCCTGCCGATTTCCTGGTCTGCAGGACACAGAGCACAGCGAAGGCCGTTCAGCTGCCTGCCATCTAATGGCCAGAGCAGAGAGCAAACCAACCTGGCTTCAGCTGGGTGCTCCCTGTCACTGGGGATTCTTCAGCTAAATACACGGAAAATTCAAAGGAAATGCAAGCTTTTGCTCACAGGTTTATATGTGTTACACTGGAGCTTTTTGTTACCATCAAAAAATCGTGTGATACCACAGTAGAAAACTGCTAAAAATCACGAAAGAAATCTCACCTTTGCCTGCAATGTATTGTTTATAAGCACTGTATATTTGACAGCAAATATCAGTCTGTATATTAATGAAAATGCACAATATGAGACATTTTTAATTTTCCTTTATTTACTTATTGAGCAATAATTCTATTCTTTTTTCTTTTCTCAGGTTCTCCCTTCCACTGACACTCTCCCCCTCCATTCTTTTATTATAATGAGCAATATATAAGATCTCTCACTGCTGGGGAGTGTTAACACACCGATGCCTCTTCCTCCCGGGCAGACCACGGTGGCACCTGCAATAACTGACACCAGCTCCCCAGCACGGGGAAAGTGCTCGAGGTAAATCTCTGCTGGAATAACAAAGAAGAGATGGGGAGATGTTCCACTTTAATATCCGCTCCATCTTCCTTATCTATATTAGAAACGTCTGTCAATAAGGGTGTCTGAGTAGAGCTGAAATTATGAAGCACCTTCTAGATTCCTTTATCTCCTGGAGCAACATTAATACTTATAAGTATTAAAGAATGCTGGGTGACGGAAACACCATTATTTGTCTGAGCTGGTGTGTTTGTTTAGGAAATATGCCTTTTAATTTCTTAATGTTATTTGAAATGCCTTCCTCTGCTCTAAGAAAACATCCACTTTTGTTGTTCTTTGTGAAACAGAAGCTGAAGATTGCAAGCTTACTCACAAAAGCCCTGATTTGAATATGCTAATGTTAATTTAAGCATTCAGTTGCCAAATTTTCATGTAAGGATTTTTTTTGTAGTGTGTACATTTAATATTTGTATGTCCATTATCCCCTATGCTTATCTGATAGACAGGCACTGAGTAAATACTGTCTTTGAGTTTGATCTACAGAAGTCAAAAAAGACACTGTAAAATGGAACTCTTTCTAAATATGGATCTCCTTTTTCCCCTACCTTTCTCTGGAAATTCCTGGAAACTGCTTCCACACACAAGGATCTTATGAATTTTTGGGGGGATTCGATACTTTCAATCTAAGTGCCACCAATCACAGCAATTTCTAACATGGAATCTGGTGGAAGTAATGATGTGTGTGAATAAATTCCTGTCCCCTTGTAGCTCTGCTTGTTTTGAATGCAAATGGTGCAAGTAAACATTACCTCCTTCAGCAGGAAATGGTGATCAGTGGAACATTTAAAAATAAATTTCTGAGTAATAAAACTGTGACAATAGGAAAAATTTCATGCCTTATCTTACAGAACATCAGCAGGGGAGGGAAAATGGGTGAAAAGCTTGACTAGAAGTTGCTGAAAACAAGATCTGATGTCTTTAAAATGTGCTTTCTGATGTTCTAACCCAAAGCAGAAGGTGAAATGTGCTGAGACACTGTGGGTGTGAGGTACACGAAAACCTGGTAATACATCCCCGTTTTGCAAAGAGAAATATATCCATTAACTACCTACCACAGAGCTGACTTCACTGAGGCTGCAACGTATGAAATTTTGCAAATAATTGGTATATCAGTAGTGCTTAGTCTTTTCAGCAGCCCAGTGGCTTTACAGCTGTCCTTTCTAAAACTCATAACCTTGTTCATATCCCATCTGTGAAATGAACCTACAGCTAAACAGGAATTTCTTGTATTACTGCATCAGCAAGGGCACCTCTGCAACAAATTAAGGAAACTCATACTGCAGGTAGGCAAGGGAGAGTTACAGAGCTCTTATTAATGGATTGCAGTCAGGTAAATAAGTAGAAATTGTCTGTAGTTGCTCTGTTTCCCTCAAGGAGAGGACTAAAACTGCTTGAAAAAATGCAGTGATATTGTACGGGTACTAAATTTTCCTGACTATAACTTCTCCTGTTTTGTGGTTTGCTGAACCATGGGTCTTTCTTTTATTTCTGAAATTCTTCCAAAGTGGAACACACAAGGGGAAAGTAAATCATGTATAAGTGCAGAATAATTACGTTTAAGTCAGTGAAGTTGTTCTGCTGAAACACTGGTAGAAGGCAGAAAACTGGCCCTGCAGACTGTCAGCCCCTAAGGCCAAGGATGGCTTTGTCATGTGAGATGGACTATGGCAAGGATATTGGGAATGCTCCTGGAATGCTACATTGGGAAAGTCCCCTTAGAATATTCTACAATTAACGAATATCTGGAATTGTAAAGATTGTGGATTAGTTGGTCTCTTTTTTCCTCTGGATTATTGTTTAGCTACAAACTCCTTTTAACAAACTAAAATAAAGCAACAAAATCGTTGCTTAACCAGGAGCAATTTTCCCTTTTTTATCCAGCTCCATTCTTTGTCTTGATTAGAGATTAAGAGCATTTCCAGTTTCTTCTCCACAGTCCTGACACATGTGCTGGCAATCCTGAAGCTGGCCAATATAGAGCTGGGGATTTACAGCCGTGGGATTGTTTGCAGAGAAAAAGAATTCTACTGATGGGCTCTCTCACTTATAAATCACTCATTGACATACTAGAAGGAAACTCGCATCTTTTCTCACCTGAAAGTAAAAATTCCTTACAGAAATGGTACAGCTTTGTTAATAATTTAAATGTCTTATCATCATTTATTATCTCTATTTGACTTTACTGCTCTGGGGTCTAGCTTGAACCAGACAGTGAGATACTTCAAGCTCAGAAATCATAATTAGGAGGTGGCCATGAGATTTCCAGCTGATTTTAGCAGAAGAATATGTTTAAGTACTTAGTTAAGCTGCAAGAGTTACACAGTAGCAACTGTGGTTTAATGTGGAAGAAGCAGACACTGCTCCTGAGACCGGAATCTGAGGTAGCCTTTGGCAAAATTAGCAACAAGTTTGACAAACAGATGGGTTTGTCCAACAAATATATGCTCCTCTTGGGACAAAGGGGAAGGGGCGGAAGGAATCATTTACTGGATCCTAGAGTTTTCCTCCCGTGTTTGAAAAGTCGCTTCACGTTGTTTCAGTGGTGGAAATGGATGCATCCCTTGTCCTTCTTTGCACTCACCTTCATTGACTGAGCTGTGCAGTTTGTGTATATAGATAAATACCAAAGAAAGCTGAACCTTTGCTTCTCTTTCTGTGGTATCTGAGATGCTTCAGTACAACACTCTTCTCTGCCTTCCTATAGTGCTTTGAAAATGCAAAGTGCCATTGAGGGCTTTTCTTTTCTTTTTTTTTTTAAATTATGAATCATATTACAGTAAACTTTCTTAACCTGGACCTCTGTTTACCTACTTTGCTACTTGAAATCATGGCCTTTGAACAAAGCTTTGTAAACCTATTGCCAGCTGGTAACTGATGCTGAATGCCCATCTTCCCCAAGTGGTGCAGTGCAGTTGTTATCTTGCAGAGTATCTCCTAAAACAAGGCAGTGAAAGGATGTCAGAATTTCTTCCTGAACCAGCTGGCTTAGACTCAAGGTGATGGTATCTTTCCTGTATTATTTTAATTGCTTTAGATGGAAGCACTTTCAGTGAAATCAGTGGTGCAGATGATTGCAGGGCAGCTAGAATTGTGCTCAGGTCAAAGGCAGGTATGGAATTTTGGAAAAGAAGGAGAATATTCCTTACCACAGCAGCACACAAAACAAGCTGCAGAGCTGAGAGCTGCAGCTGTCTGAAGTAGGATGGGGCAGATACAACCCACACCCTCTTCTTATTCATTCACTTTGGAGAATTTTGACTTTAATCGGTGTTACTCTTAAAAATAGTGTATCCTGGTCAATGTAACTGATGGAAACTCTTCAGAAATAAATTCTGAGTGCTTTCTTTATTATTTAAGGATAATTTACAGAGATGGTAAAAATTGCGTGTGTTTGAACTGGCTGATTTTCCGCTTGGTTGCATCCTGAAGGAGGATTAACCTTTTTTCTCTCTCAAATTGTCTGCAAAGCTCAAGGAATCATCAGATCTCCTTTACTTTCCTGCTAGTTGTTGCATTTTTTTTATAGGGGTTTGTTTCTGGTCCCCCTGTTTCCCCAAAGGTGAATGTCCTGAAATTCAGAGAGTTTCAAATCAGTGCCATGATCTGAACAAATATATGATGTATCTCTGCTGTTAGGTTTAATTAACTTAGGACATTCTAGGCTTTCTCTCCAAGCATCAGTCTTCCTTTCTCCCATGGATACTGTGAAGTCCTGCAGTGAACCTTGTTGTTATGACCTAATTTTTCTACAAATGGAGAGGTTTAATTTGTTCAGGTGCCAGGCAAAAGGAACACAAACTTGGAATTCTCCTGGCTATTCTAATTTAGCTGCCAGAGATTTGAAAAAAGAAAAAAAAAAATCAACTGGGAATTATCTTGCTGTCTCTAGATTGTAACTCAAAAATTAAAACATAATTAAAAGGGTGACATGAGGCTATGCAGGGAAATTGTGGCTTTTTCTGTGGGTCCATCCTAGAACTTGTGTCCTGCAGAGTTGAGATAGTGCAGATGGGATTGATTGCTCTGCCTAGAGAAACCCTCTGGTTTTGAAAATGCTGCTATAGTTTATTTCCAAAACTAACTGAATGCCTCTTGAAAGTGATAGTAATTCCTAACTGCATTTTCAGATGATTTTGATATTTTATCAATCTGTCCTTTTTGTGTTCATTGTTGTTAACACTTGCCATCAGGTAGTTTCTTCAGAGAAGCCAGTGAGATCCAACAAACCTCTCAGGAAGTTAACAGTAATTATATAGACATGCTTTATATACCTATATGCAACTATATTTACCCATCATACAAGTAATACTGCTGTCTACCAAGCCTTGTGTCATCAGTAGATCTGAGGAGCTTCTCACTGAAATTGTGTTGGCAAGTACAATTAATATCTGTCAAAGTACACAGACTGATGGGTGATTCATTCATTGGCAGCAGGGGAATTTCATATTTAACATCTTAATTCTTCCTAGATGAACTGTGAACATCCTTAATGAATAATGTCCATTTGAGTCCACTTTGACTTAATATTTTAATACCACCTTTCTCAACATTACATTCTCTTCTGAGAATTCTGTCATAAGAATGCCCTTGTGTGACCTGACAAAATACAAATGTAGAGACAAAAGATAAATTCCTGCACATCTGCTCAAGTGACAAATAATTAGCCGTTCATTATCTGACCAATGCTTTATCACTTGCACAGTTTGAGAATCACTCTTACTGTAATCCATTGTTATATTCAATCAAATAGTGTACAAACGTAAGACCACAGATCTACATAAATCTTGAAAGTATATCTGGAAAAGACATCATTTGATACTTCTATGTGCATTGTGTAAAGTGGATTAAATGATAACTGTATGTCTAAAAACCCAAACAACTTTATAGAAAGCCAGATGCAGTGAATGTGCATTAATTGAAATATTTAAAGGTATTTAACTGGCAGATGAGGAAAACACAGAAAGAACAACTGCCTTGACTGAATCAGCTGTTGTCCCATGAGGGACCATGCATTTTGAAAATTATGTTAAGGAAAATCCAGGATGCTTTATTTCTAAAGCTCTCCATGAACTTTCTGTTTTCGTTTATTTTGAGGACCCCAAATGCATGACAGTGACATTATTTATTCCTTGGCAGGTTGCCTTACTGGCATGTTGCAGCTCAGCCCAGGCACTGCTGTTCAATGAACAACAGCCATTCCTGACGTTCTCAACATGCCCTTGACAAAATGTTCATCTATGAAAATAATCTCTTTCATGCTACTTTTTCCTCAACATCCCCCCACTTAATTGTTAACTATTAAAGTCTCTGCTGGTTCACATAAATGGCAGCTTAAATGACTTGGTGTAACACTTTCATGGGGGTCAAATAACTCACAAATTTTTTCCCCTGTATTTTGTCTGGACAATTCCATTCCTTTTCAGGGGGTCACCTTTGTTCAGATCAATGTGCTGACTAAGGGTTTCCACTGGGACTATTAGAGACCTGACTATTGTTACTTCCATTTTCCACTGAAAGACCTAAATGAGAAGTTTACACGTGTTCAGCTCGCTTTTGCTAACAGAGAATAGGAACAAATTACCAGGGAATGAAATGGAGTATTTCAATTTCTGCTCCCTAGTGAAGATGTTGCCAAAATTGTACAATGCTGCCGTACTTTCACGGAAACCCGATTAGAGCTGGCCCTGCAAGAGGAGCTGGCAGCAGCACAGCTGAGCCCATGTGTTTGCAGAGCCTTTGTTGCTACACACATCATTATAAAGGGGCCAAACTTTGCCCTCTTATCTGCATCTACACCTCTCATAGGAACGGGGAAAGAAACTCATTTGTGAGCAGTATTTGACCCTTGGAGAGCTACACGCAGCTGCTTAAGGCCATTTTTCCACATAAAGACCACTTTTCAGTAAGATGATTTAACGTGTGTTTAATTTTAATGATCTGTCTAAAGAGTCTTTTTGAGGGCTTTATCAAGCTACAGCAATCATCAGCTGCTTAATAAATATTGGATTAAAGTCTGTAAAGGGAACAAACACATGTATCGCAAAGACAAAAATGAAAGGACGTTGCTCGATACCAAGCTTTTCTCTTTGCAAGGCACCACTCTGTTCCTTGGGCTGAAGGACATTTTTCAGTGATTCTGGAAATTGCAACAGCAATATTATTTTTGACAACAGAAAAGTGTAACAGGGACTGTAATTCTGGCAGTTTTCTAACTCACACAGTGAAACCTCCACTGAATTGAACGCTGCTAGAAAAAACCACAGAAACGAAACCATTAGCTCCCAATACACATTAATGATAGTTGGAATTCAGCAGCAGTTTTGGGTATGTGCTGAAATGAAAAATCTGGGCTTTGAATTGGTAGGTGTTTGATGTGCCAGGATATTAGTAGAATAAATGAATGCATCATAACACAGGTTGAATTTTTTAAATTATCACAACAGAAGCAGAGAAGATAACAAATAAAACTTTTTTTTTTATAACGTTGCCAATATATTGGTTCATTACAAACAGCTCAAGATGGATATTTTCCAGTGCACAATTAAAAATCCCTCCAGTGGTAAGGAAATTCTTCTGGCACAGCCATAACTGCAGTAAGTGCCACTCATACTGTCCTTGTTTCACATATCCTTAAAATTCTGAATAGTCCAGCCCACCTGGATTACTGGAATGAATTTCCATCACACTGGGCCTCTGTGGCTTTGAGTTCACTTCCTCTCACTCCACAGTGGTGCTGAATCTTCTTCGGTCCCCAGTGCCCACACTGGGCCTGGGATTTGTCTGCCAGGCTTTGATATCTCAGTGCTCAGGAACTTGCAGCTCCCAGGAGCAGGACCAACTGTCCCAGACTGCCCAGTGAAATACAGCTTTTCCAAACTACTCAGCTAAGCCAGAGCAAACACTCAGATTTAAAAAAATACCACCAGGCTTTGATACTCCCCTTTGTGTAAGTTTTGAGTGATACATAACATGGTCCTAATAGGAAATTGCTGACTCCATCTCCACCGAGACTTTCAGTGATTTATCAGTTTCATAACCCCAGCCACAATTCATATGATGTACAGCAAAGCTCCCTGAGCAGTATTCAACAGATTCATTTTTCCTTTCATCCTCATAGCCAGCTCACATATTTGGTGTTCTTTCTTCCTACACGTGGTAAAAAACCCCTTCTTGCAAACAACTGAAGGCAATCTGAAGCTTTAAAGTAATTGATACAATTTATATATAATCTACATAACCTGAGATGATTTGTAGTACAAGTATGACTGGATTTTTTTTTTCAAGCACAGGTCAGATCCAACTCCCTGAACTTTGACACTCCTTCTGTACATCCTCAGGTGCAAAGATCAATATCCAGTCCATCATTACTGACATGAATGACATTCTGTTCTTTGGTTTGGGTAACTGTGGTTGCTCTGGTGCTTAGGGAAACATTTAGAGGTGTGTGTATACACATGATCTACAGCTTCCCAGGAGGTTTGATTTTTCCTCAGGCAAGTGTAAGAATTGTAAAGGGGGTTATTTAATTCAAGAATAGCTTGAATATCCATTAAAGAGAGTTCTACGCATTCTGCTTTTCTACTGCTCTTCTGAATATCAAGATACACAAACAATATTTGGATATATGCAATAGGATTTTCCCAAACACCAACTGATACTACCACAGCTGGGAGCTCTAAATTAGAAACATTTCAGTCATGACAGTTACACTTTATGTAAAATTACTTAGTGCTGTGTTTGATGTCAGGTATCAACAGGTAATATTGGCTCAACAACAGAACATAGAACAACATCACTAAAGATATCACCATAGTAGGACTATTCACATATGTTCTGACAAACAATCAGGAAATACACCTTAGCTGAAAAAAGATATAAAAATGTTTAGTTAAAATATTTTATCTTATTTCCTGATCAATAATCTCTATTCATCTACTCTCAAACTTTGTATTTGTTTATAAAACATAAATATAAGCAAAGACATTTATATTTATCTCTATATATCTATATCTCCATCTATATAGATACATCTCAAACATTTAGAAAATGTAAGCACTTCATATAAAACCTGAGATTGCACATAAAAATATCTGTATGAAGTCTAACTATACTGTATTTAAACTCTTTTAGTAAGTAGCACATTTGCTTTCAAGTAGCTATAATGATATTTAAACAAGATGAAAAAAGTCACAAGAGAAGCACCTGGAAGCCAGCGCTTGATACAATAAAAAACTTTTGACATCTGCTGCCACTTCTGCAGGTGCAGAGAACTTCTTTCAGTTCACTAACTAGTTTATTCAAAATGGAGAACCCCATTTAGACACTAAAAAGGCAGGAAATATTTGAATAGACTTCTACTATGAATAAATTCTAAGCATGCCAGATTTCGCCTACTAATTCTAAAAGCCTGGGGAAGTTTTGGAAACAATTCAGTTGGAAGCTATTTCACGTTATCTATTTTAAATGAAACATTTTGTGAAAGTATCCAGTGAATTTAGTAGGAGCATATCTGCTTTACAGAGTTAAGAAGCTGCACTCCTGTATTGTCATTTTTATCCAAAAGCCACTTAATATAAATCACAGGTGGTTCATTTGCCACCTTCTAGTAAGTAAAATACAATCAAGCCTTTGAACAACTGATCTCCCTTTAGCAAAAAGACTTCACATTTTACACTGCTTATATTCAGGTCAGTGTGCTTTAATAGCTGCTGGTCAAAAAGTCACCTCTAAAAATAAGTGAAGGGCAAATGCAAAATGAGAATCAAGTGCATCCATTTAAATGAATGAGCACAAAACATGATTTAAAAAATGCATTAGGTTTATACTCCAAAATAGAAACTAAACTAAAAATTAATCTTTGTTTCAGCTGATGACTAATGTTAACATTTAAGGACAGTGCCAGACTTCTGTCACACATGCTGGTTTCATAGCAACATGATAGATAATTCCAGGGAGGGGAGGTACCACACACCTAGAGCAGCACCTCTGCTCTGGGATCAAGACTTTGGGAGAGGAGGAGATCCCCAAAGCTTCCTTTCTGTTCTGTTTGCCCTCCGTACATACCATTGGTATCCCAGTTTGCTGGTGCAGACTTTGGGTTCTCAGCCCAAACCAGGCACTTCCACTTTGCCGGATTCACCTTGTGCTGGTCATTGGCCACAGCTTCACCACAGTCCATCCACCCTTGGTGTCTATTTTAGAGACAAAACTAAAAATTTAACATTTATGTGTATTTAACAGGAATGAGAAACAGGTTGTTTTTAGGAAAGCAACCCAGGTTGTTTTAAGGAAAGAAATTACAGTTACCATGCAGTGATAATACTGCACATCTGTGACCCAGATCCCACTCAGGACTAGGAAATCATGAGAGCACATCAAGTAACAGTAATGATAATAAAAAAGAGTCTTTTACATCTGTTTGGAACTAAAATGGATTTGCACATTTCACTGTTTGAGATGTATATTTGTCTAGTTTTCCTTTGTGAGAACCCATGGAAACCAGAACATTATTCAGATCTTGACTTGTTTGGTTGTCTCCAAGCTTGAAAACGAGAACTCTCTATTGTTAAAATCCAGACATGTGGTGCATATATGGTTATATTTTCGTATACTTCTTTTCAAAATGCATTTTCTGTGGTAGTTGTATTTCTGAAGAATAAAAGAAACTCTAAAGCACATACAATTCTACTGTTATTGTAACAGAAATATTGACTGGAGTAACCATAATTTCGTGTTTCTTTGATCTGATCCTAAGACAGGTTAGATCATTCTGAGGATCAATACCTTTCACTGTCCTCCTCGCTTTCATGGGGAGCTGATGAAGAACATCTGAATACTGGACTGTTGTAGACTTATCAAGAGTGGTACTTAGTGAAATGCCTGCAATCAAGTAATTTTCTAATAATCATTCAGTTAAGCTGAGTTAAGTTGAATATTCTTCAGCAGATCCTAAGTGAGAAATCAAGGATTTAATTGTTTCTTCTGTTTGGAAGTAGAAAGGAGATGTGTTGATTTCGGGTGTGTATGTTTTAAAGTATAATTTATATGAATCAGTGGCAATTAAACATTGAATGCCTTAATGAAACTTCTGAAAGATGCTAATCACTGGTTCAGGCTCTTCAATCCTATGAAGTTCCATTCTGCAGTACTTAACCAGTTCAGGTGCTTCACCAGTTGAAAAACTGTCACTGAATTTGCAGCTTGGCTGCAAGAATCAAACCCACACTTTCACTGTAGCATTTGGCACATGCAGGGGTAGAAATTACACATTCCCAGGGAAATACCAAGAGCAATCAAAGGGCAGACGTGGTGTGTTTGCACTTGGCAAGGAAAACCACCCTTGGAACAATCCCTGCCAACCAGCAGCCAAATATTGACAATTGGAGGTACACAGTGTCAGTATTGGTCCCAGCTATTAAAATATGACCACATAAGTCAAGATTAATTCTTGACGATTTAATGAATCATTGTTTATCAATTATTTGTCAAATCATACTTTTTATATTAATAGGCTACTGGGTGAAACTAAAACCAGGGTTCACAGCAATCCTACAAGTGTAAAACTGTTTAGCATTAATAAGCTTGTTTCACTAATAAAAAATTTATTTGACCTAGTAACAAAGACAATAGATTACAAGCTGGCAAGGCAATTTTCTCTTTGCATACATTTGTATTGTGTCTTCCAGATGGACAGGACAGGAATACAAAAATAGAAGAATACGACTGAAGTTGAAGAGTCTGATTATGAAAAGAGAACCAACATGAAAAAATACAGAATGCCAGGTGAAGAATTAGAGGCAAAGGAGTAAAAGAAATGAAAGAAGCACCTCAGATATTAGACTATTCAATAACTTTCCTAGCTATTTGAATCACGTAAAATCTGTGCCATCACTTGAAAAAGAATTCTGCATTGTGTAGTGTAGGGACGTGTACAGAATGACCCACTACATCCTCTGTGTGTAATGTTTATTACACAGAGATTGAAAGTGATGTTTTATGGAAACAAACAGGTGTTCCCAAGCACTGCATTAGCATAAGAATATCTATATAATCACAGCATTAAACAGTGAGTCACTTAAAAGCAGCGATGAATTAGTGTCAAGTTTATATGACCTTGTGTCTAAATGATTGCTTCAACAAATATAGCACTTTCAATGAAAATGGTAAATGTTAAATGATCCTCCAAGGTCTAATAATTACATGAAAATGAGTTGACACTAGTGACAGCCTTAGATTAAAGCTGAGTTATGCTTGCTTTAGAACAAATTCTCTTTGCCTTTGCCACCCAAATTAGAGAAAGGCAAATAAATCCTTCATTAGAAATGCTGTGTTGTGATCCTTCTCAACTGTGAGAGATAGCAGCAGTTTATGAGATTTTCTGAATAAACAAGGTACTCTGAGCAGAGTGTTTCAATGAACAAATCAACTTTGAGCATTAAATCAAATAACAGGCAATGTTTGTATCAGGAACTTTTCATTTGCTTGTTCACCTGCACAGTGTTACACCTACAGTATTATAAAAAAATCTTAGTAAAAGACAGCTATTTATGTTAGTGAAGAACAGAAGGTTTCATCTATTCAGGGAATCTAAACAGTGTAATAAACCTCACTTCTGCACCACTGGTGTGACTACTTTCCTGTGATTAATTTGTACTCTTGTTTGAAATGTTTCATACAGAAATTCTATTAAATTTTCTACAGAAAGACTTGAAGTAATTAGCTTGACCTGTGCTACTTATGGATATTTTGAGATACAAAAAACCGCTTTGACTACACACTTTGAGGTTTTGTTTGTGGATTGCAACTCCTTGGTACCTTGAATGCAACCTCACAGCTGCAGACTCCCTTGTATTCACATTTGGCATCTGGTGTTGAAACATTTCTAAATGGTCAACTAAACTGAAGATTCCTGCCCTAGTCTTGTCCACTGGCTTCACTTGGGTCACATGTTCTACAGTTCTGAGGATGAGGAAGTTTGAACAGGACATGGGGGCGCTTGTTACCTTGCTGTGAACAGTTTAATGTGCAAAAAAGTGGAAGGTTTTTCTTGCTATGCAAATCAAAATTGAGACAGAAAGAATCCAAACCGGCCTTTGGAAGCAGCACGTTGTCCTATCTCTGTACAGTTGTACCTGAACTTTCCCTCAGTATAACAGAATGATCCCAGGTAAAGATGGACTGCAGCTGTACACCTGAGTGGGAAGGCACACATGACCAAAATTGTGCCAAGAAGGCAACTGTTTAAAGTAACAGAACATAAGAAAACAGGGTTATTTTTCTGTTAGATTACAGTGGTGGTTTTGCCTTGAGAAATGTATCAGTCTGCAAGCTCAAAAAAGATCATTTGTATTATCCAAGTGCTGGATTTTGTTCACTTCTCATCTGCAGCTTATTCCAAGTGTTCATTGGATCAGGACACATTCTATTTACTGCAACGGAATACAGAAATGGCTGACACTGTGCTCGTTCTGAAACCAGACTGCATTTCAGCTTAGTGAACAGCCATATCTCGACGTGAGCAAGTGCAGGCACAAAGCAGCTTTTCCGTTTCCATTTGCCAGGCTGCATGCTTCCCTCTTGACCTGCACCATCCATTCTGTGAACAAAGGCACATTTTATTTAACATACCCAGGCAGAGACACGAAATTGTCCACAATTTCTAAAGACTAAATAACATTTAGCTTTCTTTCTTGGTGTTGTTGTCTCCCGTTGCTGAACTGCTGCTGGTGCAATAGATTTTTTGGGGATTGTAAAAGTGAAGGGGGTCAATTAAATTACGGGCAAGGTAAATTGCACGAAGCTCTCTCCTTTGCAAATGGAAGCTTAGAAGAGATTAACTTGTGACATCTGGCTTCTGAAAACTGATTCTGTGACCAGTTTTACTTTTGGCTGGCAATCGGCGGGATCAAAGCCAAAGCTGGCCTGACTGGAAACTTGGTCTTCCTCCTATAGCAACAGCACACCATGACACAATTTAAATAACCTGTGAATATTTAGCAGGGCCAAGGAATGGCTCCCACAGTAGCAGATCAACACTGTTTAGTAGATATTATTCTCTGGTGTTTTTGTTTTATCATAACTTTTCAGAGAAAGGTGGGGAGTGAATTACAAGTGATTGTTTTTATGTATACAAAGAATTTTGGACAAAGAGTGTCTGAAAAAGCAATGGCTCAGTGCCACACATTTTCCCTCTCTATAATGAGATGTTCAGGATCTGGTTCTGAGATAAATAGTTTAGTTAAACAAGGGGAATCGGTAACAATATGGAACTCCTTAAGTTAAATGAAGATTGTGATGTTTGTACTTATTTCTATAGTGCAGACATATCAAGGAAGACTGCTTTCCATTTTTCCTGCTTTCCATTAACTTGAGTGAAAAACTACATCACATGGAGAGTTTCAAGGAATGGCCACAAACAAATGTTCATGTCTTCAGATGACCCAGGTGTTCGTGCAATTCACAGCACCGTCATGGACGGTCGTCGGTGGATGCGTCAGCAGCTCACACTGTGCAGCTTTGTGCTCAGGAGTTACTCTGCTCATTGCCGCTGCCAAGGGGGATAATGGAGAGAGTAGAGGAGGTTTTACCCCCAGTGCTCATAACAGCAGGTGTGACCACTCCTCTGTGGGGTTTTGTGAGGACAGGGGATACAAGAGAACACCACAGTGTCCTGCGAGGATGCCCCATGGCCCTGTGAGGGTTGCCGTGCCTGAGGGCAGCCCCAGGGCTGTGCCTTCTGCCCCCCATGGCCCCATCCCCTGTCCCATCGTTGGGGAGTAGGTGGACCCATCTCCACTGCCATGTCCTGGCTGCTGCTGCTCTGTCCTCGGTGTGGAGCAGCACAAGTGACACCCTGGGACCCACAGCTCATGGCTGGGAGGAGCCAGGACAGGTGCCCTGCCTCACAGAGCCCAGAGTTTGAGATCAGCCCCAGGTGGGACTGGGTTGGGCTGATCTGGGCTGGGCAGGGCTGGGCAGGGTTGTTAATTAGTGCCCTTGAGGGGCCCAGGACTCTTGCTGTGGTTTTGGCTTTGGGGAGTCTGTGGTTGAGCTCTGCTGAGGGACTCGGAGGTGAGGTAAGATCAACCCAAGCTCCCTTACTTGTAGTAGTAGGAGGGTTTCCAGTTAGTTTATGTAAAGCTGAGGCTGATACTGACTAAATCCCAAAGATACAAGCTGAGATACTGCTGTTAGAAATAAGTCTTTGTCTTTTCCCTGCGTGTAAGGGTAGCCTGGTCTGCTGTCTGTTTGCCCCCATGTGTTGTGTGGGTGTGCAGAGCACAGCTTTAAGCAGTAGCAGTGTTCCAGTCTTGACGTACTGTGATCACTGTGGATAGATGTGTAAATCATCTTCAGAAGAAATCTGGACCTTTTCAGTTGGCCTAGATCACTTTTACAATGCTGTGGTGTAAATAATTTACCCACGTGTTTCTGTTCTCTCTTATCAAAACAGTAGGGGAACAAATTTTATGTGCAAGACATGTGAAGAACTCTTTCTCTGTTCTTAGCAAATAGCACTGATGTGTTCAAAAGACCATTATTTGTCTTTTTAAGAGAAGGTGATTAGTTTTATTGAAGTTGTATATGAGACTTCTTGGGTTTTTGTCCTTGAGGTGACTTTCAGTTGTTCTGCCCTCAAGTTGGAAAGTTTGGGAAGCCATCAGCAACACCTATTTGGTTTTTTTTTTTTTTTTTCAAAAGGTAGATATCTTAAGAGTAAATTAACAACCAGTTATCTATCTGCATCTCTTTAAGGACTCAATTGTATTTGAAACCACAGCTGTATAAAAGCACATAATTTAATACAGTTGCTGGCCTTATGTTGGATAGAAAATAACTTCAGTGTGTGGGATTGCCTTATCTATTGCAACAATATTATTTCAGGCATTTATTAAGTTTCAGACTGGCAGGGGCCAGCATAAATCATGTGTTGAATTTGCTGCATTCAGTTAAGTGTGCAACTGAATTGTAAATCTGGTTTATGAGGAAAGGAAGAAATTATCAGGAAAAACAGTATCTTTATTTCAAAAGCTACTATTTTAGGAGTTAATCCAGCATCCCATGCTATGGAAAGCAATCAAGAACACTGTGCCTAGAGCTGAGACTGGTCTGTGTGAGTTGCTTCACCTGTGACCAGCTTAGCCAGTGCATTGCTTCACCTGAGCAAGTCAGTTACAGGCAGAAGTGTGGTGGTCTGAATTTTTGGAAATGAGGTAACTTTACTTACAGATTTTAATTTTTTGAACAATTGTAAGCACTGGTGTGTGATTATTGAATCTGCCTGGAACATCTGCTGGGCAATTTTGTCTTAATACAGCCTGTAGATGCTCTTAAATGAAAACTTATAGATTATACAATATAAGCCTGGTCCTACTGTTGGTGTCAGTGACTTGCTATTACAGTCCAATTAAAGTCAGCACATCCTGTAAGGGATAGTGATGATCCTATCCTCAGTAATTGGACTGGCAATGCCAGGGATTTAGAAAAATGAAAAGGACAAGTTTTTCTACTTAGTTTGCTGCACTGTTGCTATTTCCTAATTTTCAAGGCTTCTTTCAAGACCACTGCTTTCCTTTGTGGATGCAAGATACCTATATGTCTTTTTAAAACCAATGAAAATATCAGCTCAGCTTTGCAGAAAATACTGGGCTGGAGCCAAAATGACAGCTAGCATGATGCAGGATTATTCTTGGAAGCATTTTTTATTCTTGGCATGAAAGACTGAAGCACACAGACTTTTACAGACATGTAGATAGGCTTTGTATCAGAGCTAGACAGCTAAGAAATGAAAATGCTTTCTTGGTTACTTCAAAATTAACTGAGAATTCAGATTCCAAACAACATGATTATTCTTTCGATATACAGGAGTGAATCCAGTATTAGCAACCAAGTGATAATGCTTGAAAGCAGAAATTCCTCATAGCCTAGGACTGGAATCTTGCTTATCTGTCCAAATAAGTTTAAATATTTGTTGGAAAAGTAAATGTGAGAAGCTTAGACTGCAGGTGCCTACATTTGACTGATGTTTAAACTAATTTCTGCATTTGTAATTAAGACTGAGGAAAACCCAATCAACTGAAAGATGAAAACCACAAAACTATTAGCTTTTTTTCTTTTTTCCCCCTCAAGCTGTGATAGAAGATGTAATTCTCTACATGGAAACTAGGAAGAGGATTTTGCTGGTAAGTACATGAAACTTTCTTTTGTTCCTTGCTGCTTGAACCTGTGTAACAAAGAAGAGGCAGGAAGGGAGTGAAGCACACTGAGGGACACACTGAAGGACTTGAGCTACACTGAAGTGCTGCAAACAATCCTTATTTGCTGCCAGCCGTTATGAAATGGCACAGATCAATTCAACTCAGGCAGAACTCTGCTTTTTATAAAGAGTAATCTTGATTACAACTAACTGTAAAGGTCTGTCAGCTATTATGAGGGCTCCTCTGCCAATGCTGCAGGGTATCTCCAGAAGTTTTCAGATTTTTTGGGCCTGTAAAGTGGAATGAACTCATCCATGACCAACAGTAATGCTGTTGATGACCAGACAGCTGGTCTTTCAGTATTTTCCCTCTATGCTTTTATTTCTATCCCAGCAGTCTCCAAGGAAAATGTGTAGGAGCAGATAATGTGGCATAGTAGCTGAAAACTTAGAATACATTCTTAGGACACAGTCCTTATAAATATCTAAAATAAATGATTATTTGGTATTACATGGGGTTTTTTTGACACAATACTGACAGATACAAATTGTATGCAGGTGCACAAAAGTTTGAATTTTTAATGCAGAGCTGTCACTGTAAATCAAGCTGCTGGTCAGTCACACATCCAACAATGAACAGGAGCTACAATTTGGATTTTTTGCCCACAAACTCTGTGGAGTAGTCACACCAGGATATTCTCAATTCTTGGTCTTTCAGCATCTGAGAAGCTAACCCAGAGTTTTATAGAAGCAATAGTGATTGAACTTTGCTATCCCAGAATGCTTCAGAAGAAAAAGTGTTCTTTTGTGTCTGTAGCATAATTAAGTTATTGAGGAAAAGTGTGCCAAGCTGAAAGAACTCAAAGTGATGTTTGGGGTGTCCAGGGGTTCCAGAGCTGTGCCTGTCCATTTCCTTCCCTGTTGATAGTTCTGCAGTGAGCAATCAGTTTTCAGCACCTCCTTCTTTTTGTGAAATAGAATAACAACCATAATCTTGTATTCTGTTAAAAACCTCTTTCCTTTCCTTGCTTCAGATTTGAATTTGGTTTTATTAAGATACCTCCTTGAAAAATTGAAAATGAAGGGAAACAGAATAAAATTGTCCTTGCATGGTTATAAGCAAAACTCTAGAGAAGGACTTCCCCTTCTCCCCCTGAAAAACATCTTGTAGCAAGCATGTGATCTGGAGTGAATGAGATTGGGAAATATCTCTGACTGTTGCTAAAGTTTTATTTGTTATTCTCTTCTGTTACCTCCACAAAGCCAAGTATCCTAAATATTTTTTTGTATGGATCGGTTTTTCTCCAAGTTTTGAGTGCAGTTTCCCATTTTTTTGCCCACAGTGTGAGGAATTTCCAGCTCGAATCCTCTAGATGGTGCCACAGCCCCATCACACGGAGGTGACTCAACGTTAGGTTTGTTAAAATCCCCCTTCACTTAAGACAGGTATTTACAGAAGGATTAACGACGTGAGCAGTGATACACATTGTAGGTTTATGCAGGGAGGAATCAGCATAAGTGGGTGACTTATCCCTAGCTAAGTAAGAAGAGTTTTTTGTGACGTTTGGGGTTTTTTTAAAATAAATACAGAAACATTGCAAGGACTCTTGTGTGGTCAAGTTGCCCCCTCCTCTCTTGAAGCCGTACCTTGAGTGCTGCCAAGGGCAGGGGTGACCAGCTGTGGCTTGTGGTGCTGATCAAGTGACACCAATGAGCCTCTTAAAGCTCCCAGCAGATGTTTCTGCTTTTCTATGCTAATGGCAGCTTCACAAACCATTTTCTCTTCCTTCTGAGAGCAGATGTAAGTACATGAAAATCGCCTTCTTGTATCAAGAGCAAATTCATAATAATGTTGATTCAGTTGTAAGGCAGAAGCTGTGGAAGCACTCTATTTGGTAATTGCAGAAAGCTTAGACAGAGTTTCATCAAAAAGAATTTTTTATGTTCTACTGGCTTTTCTTGCAAAATCTGAATTGTGAGTACATTATCACCTGGGCTTTTAAACCATTCACTCAGAGGCTTTTAGACTGGTGTGTGAATCTGCTCCAATCCTTGTGCCTTATCACCTCTAAAGCAGCCACTCCCCTGCTGCCCTGGTTGTTTTGGTGGGTAAAGTTTGGTCAGAACAAGCATGTCAGCTCATCAGTTGTATTCCTGAGCTTTTGGTGGCTTTGTGTTGTCTCCTGTGAATGTACAGCACAAAGAGTTGTGCATCCAGGGGAGGATGCTGGGCCATGTGTGCTGAAGTTCCATAGTCCTGCTGTGACAGGAAATACCCAGTGAAGCAGGAGGAGTTTAGAGAGTGACTCTGCTGCTGCCTGAATCATACTGAGATTAGGACTTGTTGCTGACAGCAAGGGCTGTGTTTGTGATTAACTGGTATGGAAACACTGGGCACCAGAAGTGTGGAAATCTGGGAAAGGCACCAACTCTGCAGTCTCAGGTATAACTGAGCCTTATGTTTAGCTCAAGGGTATGGACTGTGTCCTTTGTAAGGACAAGAAAGGACTTGACCATCTTATAAGACATCTGCCTGTAAAAGGTGTTATCAGGCAATAACAAAGGAGTGACCTGAGCCACAGAACTGCATTTTAAAATTTCATTTCACTTGGATAATTGCATCCTTTCTGATGTACATTGACACCCTGTGGTTTAGATTTTTTGCATGTCTGGAAAAAATTCAGTGAGAATCTTCCAAATGAAATATTTACGGTGCTCTTTGTGCTTCTATTTTATGAGATGAAATACTGGCATCCTCTTCACTTGACACTATTAAAATATCTTTAATATTCTTCATAGAGGGTTTACTTACTGGCCAGATTTGATTTTGGGTAGCAGCAGTCTGTACAAAGGTCAGCTATAGTTTCTATTAGATGTTGCAGTAGTGATTCTGAAGTGATGAGTGGCAACAGATAAAGTTCAGTTTTTCTACTTCCTGTCTTAGATCTGTATGATGACATTTGCTCTCTTTAAAGTACAGCTGTCTTTCTCTCCAAAAGGCCTAGCCAAAGCCCAGTTAGAAATTATTCTGGCTACTGCTGCAAAAGACAAAAAATGTTTATCTATAAATACATCTGCAACAAAAGGAGAATCTCCTTCCTTTATTGGATGAGGGGGAAACACAGTGATGAAGGATAAGGAAAAGGCTGAAGTATTTAATGCTGCCTTTGCCTCAGTCTTTACTGGTAAGAGCAGTTATTCTCCAGGATGCCAGTCTTGGGGAGCAGAATGGAAGCCCCATAATCCAAAGGGAAATGTCAGTGACCTCCTGCAGCATGTGGGTACACACAGGTCTGTGGGGCCAGATGAGATTCCCTCCAGGGATACTGAGAAAGCTGGTGAGAGAACTCACTGACTCAATTATTTATCAGCAATCCTGGCTAACTGGAGAGGTCCCAGGAGACTGGAGGTTGGAAAATGTGATCTACACCTGTGAAGATGGGCAGGAAGGATTCAGGAAACTACAGTACTGGAGAAGCTCATGGAGCAACTCATCCCAAGTGCCATCACACAGCAGGTACAGGACAACTAGGACATCACACCCAGCCAGTACAGGTTTAGGAAAAGCACTTCCTGCTTGCCAGCTGATCCCCTTCTGTGACAGGGTGACCTGCTTAGGGAGTGAGGAAAAGGCTGTGGGTGTATCTATTGGGACTTCTCTGACATCATTTCCACAGCATTCTCCTGAGAAATCGGATATTCATGGCTTGGACAGGTGCACCCTTTCCTGGGTGAAAAGCTGGCTGGATGGCCAGGCCTGGAGAGTGGTGGTGAATCAGGGCCGGTTTGGTTTAATACCTGTGTGAATCATGTGGACAGAAGAATCAAGTGCACCCTCAGCCAGTTTGCAGAAC
The DNA here is from genome assembly GCA_013397795.1 of Orthonyx spaldingii. NCBI lineage: Eukaryota > Metazoa > Chordata > Aves > Passeriformes > Orthonychidae > Orthonyx > Orthonyx spaldingii. The sequence continues at coordinate 2,713,523 of VZTJ01002441.1, forward strand.
CACACCAGGCTGGGTGGGAGTGCTGCTCTGCTGGAGGGCAGCACGGCTCTGCAGAGGGATCTGGGCAGGCTGGACTGATGGACAGGAGGCTCAGCAATGTAAAGTGGTGGGTCCTGCCCTTGGGTCACAACCACCCCCTGCAGTGCTACAGAGTGGCTGCACAGTGGGCCAGTGGAAAAATTCTGAGATAAGTTCACGACCATAGGATCAGTAAAATTTGCCAATGTACTTTTCATATTGCTGAGTCATTTCAGTTTGTGAGAACCAAAGACAAAACCACGGGTTTCTGTGACCTGCTCTGGGTCTAAGTGTGCATAAGCGCTTTCAAAAGTTCAGCAAAGATAACCAGAACTTAGGCAGATCCCTGTCAACCACCAGATAAAGTAAAAATGCTTGTTTTAATACCTTGTGTGCCTGTGGTGTAGTGGCTAACCTTGGGATGCTGTAGGTGCTCATAGAAGGTGGGGTCGAGGCTCTTAGGAACAGCCTTTTTCCCCTCTCTGTGGTGTCCAAATGTGAAACACAGAATTAGACTGTCCTGGCTGACTGTTAGTTGTCACCTTGGGACCAGGAATTGATGCAGATGGACTCTTGGCAATTTGTGTCTTTATATGGAGTCATTAAAAGCCTGCACTACCATGGATGGGAAGCAAGAGAACTAGCATGAAACTTATTATTGGCGTTTTTTTTGATGAGAACTGTATTTCTCATTACTTGAGTGTTCTCTAGCATGCTTGAGGAAAGAAATTAAACTACTGTCCAAAAATGTAAACTGTAGTTTGATGATGCAATATTCTCTTTTATTATTTCTTCACCTCAGTTTGGTCAGAAGTAAGAGTTCCAAAATATCATAAAGAGTCAGTATTTGTCATCCAAAGGAGTCTGAAAACACAGCAAATGTACACACATAATTAGATACCATGAGATTTCTTCATCACTACCAATACCACCTGTAGGGTAATACTGCTTGGAGCAATTTTACTATTTGGAGTTTTTGGAATATAAAGAGAGTTTACAAAGTTAATTTTGAGAGTTCCTGGGACCATTGCTCATAGAACAGTGCTGAGGAAAGTAGTTAAAACAGAGTATGAGGCAGAATAAATTTTAATTTGCATTTGCAGTTTTTCTGGAAAAATCACAATTCCTGGTTTAAAAAAAAAAAAAAAAGAGTGCAGTTGTAGCATTTATTTTACATCACTAATCTGTCTGGACAACATCTCTCTTTATACATGACACTCCCTAAATGATGCCCCTTTGTGTGGCAAGGAAATGCTGTAACCAATAACTCCCAGTCCAGGTTACCTGACAGCCAAGAGAAGAGGAGCTCCTGGCAGAGACACTTGTTTTGAGGTTCACATCCATTGCTTGTCTACCAGAACTCAAGTTTCTATAAACTTTCAGTCCAGTGTGAAACTGTGGGGATTTTGTAGTTGTTATAATTGGAATTAGTGCAACCAGAGGCTTGTTCTTTTGGTGTTGTTAATATTGTACTATTTTTAACTCTTTGTCTGCATCTCAAGGTTGTGTGTCTGGGTCCAAAACTAGAAATAAATGCAGTAGGAAACCAGGAAACATTCAGAGGTGGTTTGTGGCTGTTGTAAAACTCTTTGGAAGGAGTCAGGGTCTGCACTAGAGTGAATTGTTTTATAATCCAGTGTCAGAGCCTCACGGGTTGCATTCTTCCAGCATGTGTCCCTGTAACTTAATGACCCTAGAAATGCTTTAGTCACCTTGTTTAGCTCCCTGTCAGTGACCAGCAAAATGTGTTTTTCAGTTCACTTTTTCTACAACTGGAAAGCTTAGAAAACTCCCAGCAGAATAGTGATTCTAAGGGGACCCTGCAGTGGCGTCAAAGCAGCTTCCTGTGACGAATTTCTGTAGTGCTCTTGGAACAGACAAGCTCTCCAGCAGATGCAAATATGTGACTTTGACATCATTAGAGGAATCAGAGGCCACAGTGAAATGCTGCACATGATCTTTCATGAGGTGGAAATGTTTCTGTGAGGTTCAGGGTGTGTATTAAAAAGTAGCCATTACACTTGCATTACACATCAATCACGTTTGGTGGGATTCTGTGTTCTCTTTCAAGTGGATGCTTCAGTGCATCATCAATAGCAGTGATCCATGAGGTGAGGGTAGGAGCTGCTGCCAAGTGCCAAATGTTGAAGGCACTTTTCATCTAATCCAGCTCCTTTCCCCCTCCTTTTCCTACTGTGTTAATGTTTTCTCCATTTTTCTGTTTCTTGAATTTAAGTTTTCCCAAGGGCTTAGTGAGTAGGGGGAATTATTTTGTTTCTTCTGGGAAGATCTCATCTCCTTTATAAATTGGCCTTTCCAAAGATGCTGGTTATGGAATGCCTGAATGGATCACAAGCAGGGTTTGTATCTCCTGATACCCCTTGAGCTCAGGGGAAGAAGTGAAATAGGAAACTGAAGCATCAGAAGGTGATGTCCTTCCCTTTATTGTAACATCCTAATATCTTTTCTGCATTTAAGGCAACATCCAACTCTTTGCATTTGAGGCAGGTTTCTCATCTTCCCTGTGGTTATTTTAAACTGATGTTACACTTAGGTTTTGTGTGGCTTTTTCAGATCTCTCCTTTTGCTGCTGTTTTCTTTGACCCATTAAATATTTAAGTATTTTTTTAGAGAAGTTTTCTCATCTTATCTCCTGAAATTGCACATGAATGAAAATTCAAAACTGTTGCCAGCTTCCTTACGTACAGCAGCTATTATAAGAAAGCAAGTTCAGTAGCAATTCAGTGTTAAACTGTTATCACAATTTCTAAGTGATAGTGCAGAGTGCTGGTATTTACAGGTTTTCAGGCTGTGATTCTCTTGATCAAAGAAATGATCTCTGCTGTGTTATGAGTGTGGTGTTTGACAGCATTTGTCATAGTGTCTTCTTCCTCCTCTCTGACAAGTGAATGTGAGCCCCTTCAACTTGTGCAGCCCAAGGTTTATACTGAATAAACTCTGCTTGGAGATTGTCATGTCAGTATAATAAACAGTTTTGGTTCTAGACTGAGAATCCTTTTAAAAATAATGCCAGAGATGGTTGCCAAACAAATGTTGGAAGGAAACCTGAGAGAATCTTTCTTTCATGTCTAAATTCCAATCAAATCTTACTTTTGATGCCAGACTGAGCTTGCTGGACATAAGGGGAGTTTTGGTGCAGGTGGGATGCAATTCAGGCAAGAGAATGTAGCTGTTAGTCAACACCAGTGTAGTTTAAAGAAAATAGAAATTCAAGAAAAATCAAGTGTAGTTTTGGTCTTTAGTTGCGTCAGAGGGATGTGACTCTAGTTAGTCAAATTTTCACTCTATGCTGGCAAGCTGCTTTCCTAATGTTTATTCTGATCTGCCACTCTCTTATTTAGGGAACTTTATTTTCTTTTCAGTTGTCAGTCTTACAATGGTTTAACTGTACTGACTTCAGTAGTTGTAATTGAGTGAGAGACTGATGGGAATTGGCTTCAAGGGCTGCCAGGTGTACATTCAAATACCATCTCAGGTAGTGATCCTGGGATGTGCTTAGCAGGCTGCCCACAGGGCCAGCTGAAATCTGTGCAACTCAGGTTATTTAAAATGTTTGGTGCTGTACATTGAGTGAGTCATCTTGTGAGGTTTTTTTTCTCCCTCTGCTTCTGGTGATGCAGCAATCGCTGTCCATGACAGCATTTTACTGAGCAGTGTGACAGTGGTGGCATTGATGCATTAGGGGTGATGTTTAAATAGCACTTACTGGTGAAGCAATATTGACAGAATGTGAAGCCATGAGAAAGTGAGCCTAAATTCCATGCCTGAGAAATGTAAGGAAGCAGGAGAGGTTGTAGTTGGGCCCACAAGTGCTGGGTGTGTGCCAGCAGTCAGTCAGTTCCCTGTGCACATACACACACTCTGCCCTCCTGATCAAAGATTTTCTTCTCTTGTGTAATTTTAAAGTGAGTTTCTTTACCTTATCCCTTTCACCCCAAATTACACAGTCCTGGTAAATTTTCTGTGACACAACAATCACCACACTTCCGTTGTCTTCTGTGCACTTGACTCCTTGACTGATAATATGATGAAGGTGGAACAGATACATGGTTCTGAGAAAAACTATGTCCTGAACATTTTTTAACTGAAAATCTTAGACTTTGTGGGAGAGAACTAAGTCATGCAGTGCTTCTTGCATTTGTGAATGTGCTTTAGTGTGGCATTAGAAAAGGACACCTTTGGGGTGCCTGCTAATTCATGGATGACATACTTGATTAATCTTCATCATTGGTCACAAGTGCCTTTTACTTTGGATTTAATCAGCCAGTTGTGCCACAGAGATGTAGCTCTATTTCTGGTCTAGTTCTGTGCTAAAATGAGCACTGTAACAAGGCACAAATACCTTAATGATTTTAACCACATGCCAGGTTTTCTAGGAAGTGTGCATAAGAATTATAATTCTAGACTATTCAGAAATATCAGTTAGTTGACCATTCTGGTAAAGAAAGTAACTTATAAGGAAGCCTGGACTTTTTTGTGCAGCCTTTGAAATCCCATCTGGGGCTGAATGGTCCTTAACAAAAAGCCAACCAAGGTTACAGACTGAAGCCAGTCTAATACAGATTCTCCACTTCTGCAACCTTTGGGACTTCAAAATCTCTTAGGAAAAGCTGTAATAATTGACTCAGCAGAGTATTAAGTACATCTGCTATCACTGGTTAGGGTGTTCTCATGCTTGGATTTCAGAGAACGGCATTTCTTTGGAGCTACCCAACATATACTTCTCCCTTGAAACACATTTTGTGCTTTCTTTGGCAAAAGAGGTACTGAGCAAGGAAGGAGAGTCATTTGAGGCAGTGAAGTTGTATAGTGCCTGTGAGCCTGAAATCCCAGTCTCCTTTCTTTGCACTCAGTTCCCTTCCCATGCAAATCAATAGCAAAACTATAATTTTAATGGGAACACATCTGCTTTTTTTGAGCTGCTGCATGTGTTCCTTCCAGGAAAACAGCAAACTGGTGTAATTATTTGTAGTGCCTGAAGAGGAGTGGGTATAATGTGGTGAAGGTGAAGCAAAGGTGGGCACTATTTGCTAATGCATGCAGAAATGCATTGGTCGGTACCTAACCCTGAAATCTGCCTTCAGTTTAAAGGCTAGCTGGAGTATCAGCACTTCCATGGTGGATCAGAGTTGTGATTATTCTAGACCAGTGTCTTGTGTCTGAAAATACTCAGTGCGTTGTGTTTTCACAGACAGGTGAGGGGCTCTTTGCCATATAAACGCCAAAAAGAAAGTATCACTTTTCTGGGCTAAGAGTTCACTTTGTGTTGGGGATCTTTAGTTCCTTAACCTCATGAAGAACTAGAAGGTCTTGGCGCCTTAACAATGTGTTCTGTGATCTTGAGCAAACCACTTCCTTGTGGCTCTGCCTCCCCTCCCACTCTCTCCTGTCTGTTTTCCAGAGCAAAGGCCTTGCATGTGCTTGCTCAGTGTCTGCTACAACAGGGCCCTGGTCTCTGCTGGAGCCTCTAAATAGGAGGACTGTACAAAAGCAAAAATAATCCTTCTCACAAATAGGGATGCGGGCTGGGAATTTAAAAAAGGACAGAAGAATGAGTCAGTTTTCATGGACCCCTTTAAAAGTCAAAGCTTTATGCTCAGAGGCTTAAGGCAATTTTCTGAGACCAGTCCTGTTGCTGTTGGCTTCAGTGATGTAGGACAGCAGAACACACTCCAGAAATCTTCCATTGTATCTGTCTACCCTTTTACATGTCACAGGGGAGATTTTTAGTGCAAGAGATTGAACCTCAGATAAGATTACATGCTGTAATTATCAGTGGGATTTATTTGTCCAATTCTTTAAGCAGTAAGTGGAAAAATGCACGTACATCCCTTAAGGGAAGTGTGTGCATTTTCCCACTCTAAGCTGACTAAGTTGACATGTAAGCATGGATGCACAAAAATATAAATAAAGTTATTTATCAAAGCAAATATTCCTATTTTCCCTGTACCTAGTATGATTATGTGGAACAGAGTTACAGCATGGCTGTAAAGTTTGGAGGTCTTTTATCTGTAAATGTCGACTAAATTAAACTGCTAGTTTTGATTAAATTTGAATTGACTGTGGTATTACAACACTTTAAAAATCACTAGAGAGCCTCAAGTTGCATTTTAAGTTTAGTGCTATAATTAATGATATCTACATTTATTATTGTGGTAACTGCACTTTAATGACCATGTTCAGTACTAAACAAAGCTACAAAATCAGCTCTTAAGAGCACGTTGATTTCAGCTACACATTATTCCATTGGCCATTCACTTAGGTGAACTTGGATACTAAAATTAAGCTTTAAAAGCTAATAGGGAGAAAGCGTAAAAGTTATGGCACAAAAATAAAATACTTTCCCTTGAAGTTAAACACAGATTTTTCCGGTGGGGACTTCTGATCTTGTCTGCCCCCCCTGTGCCTAAGGTTCTGCTCTACTTCCCCTGCTAACCAGTGTACCTTGCAGACTTTCATGTGGTGTCCCAGGAAGAGAGAGAAAAGCATAATTACAGTTAAAAGTTTGAGTACTTGGGCGCAGCATCATTGTTCCATCTGTTGGACTTACTCCGTGACTTCTTCCAGGCCTGTGGAAACTGAACACAGGGGATAACGGTGGGTTTATTCTGTCACTTAATTTGAGCTCATACCAGTGCAAAATAGGGTGAAACATAACTATAATGTTATTTTTGCCACCACAGAAATCTTTATTGTGAGGCTTTTTTTCCTAAAGGGAGTTTTATTGGGATCTCCCTGTGTTCATGAAGCTCCGTCAATGATGTAACCCTGCTGGTTACTTTCATTGTCTGAGCTTCACTTGGGATTTTCAGGATATGTGTATTCACCTGTGAATGAAAAGCAGGCTTTGTCCTGTTTTCCATATTTTTGACTTTTCCATGTTTAACTTTCTATTAAGTGAAGGATGTGTAACCATAAGGAAGTGGCAAAAGGCAGTATTTTACCAAATTTAGCCAGCAAGGACAGCTTTTCTGTGGGATATTAGATTGGCTGTGGTCCCCTAGCTGAGACTGAATTCCTATATTAATTCTGTGGGTTACTTTCAGAGAAAGGACACTGTCTCAAATGTTGAAAAGCATTTAATCTTTCCATGTACGAAGCTACTGGAGATGTTCTTGGCATGATTTGGTCCCTGGCTAAGCTGCATCCACATCCTCACCCCAAAGCTTGATGCTGTCCTCTTCTTCCAGGCGCAAACCAAGCTGTCACAGGGTCTCAGATGTGCTTTCCCTGGGGATATTCCCTGTGGTGGCAATCAACCACTTTAGGATTCTCTTGCACTGCTCTGACTGCACTGTAAAGGGGCTGGGATGGGGAGAGAGGATCTAACTAAAAGTTTTGGAGTAATTTCTGCAGAACTGTATTGATTTCATCTCTATTAAATTCATTGAGTTTTCCCATAAGGACTCTTTAATTTAACCATTGCTAAAAAATGCTGCACAAATTACCTGGCAGGATTGCTGTGCAGTTATAAGCCCTTCAGGCAGTCCCTTAAAGGCAAAGCAGTAAAGTTGGGTGAACTATTCCCAGCCAAGAGGATTGGTTTGTCTTTATTTATTTGTTCAATGAATTTACCACTCTGTCTGCTCACAGATTACTGACAAGCAGCCACTGATTCTTTATGAATTTGTTCATTATCCCAAATTATTCAATGCCTGGTTTATGCAACGCAGTTTTAGCTTACAGTGCTGCTGGCAGTCTGATCCACAAGTATTGTTTGAATACCAGTGTTTGTAATTCTTACAGAAAAGCCCTATAAAACTCAATAGAGGCCTGGTGTTTTATTTCTGGGCACATCTATAAAACCTAGCAGAAAATTATATCCTACCATAAAATTCTACAGCTTGGTTTAAAGTAGTTATAATTTTCTACTGATTTCTATGTTTTTAGTAGAGTTTATGTAATAAAACCATTTTGCATCACTGTTGCTCTCAAATTTTTGTAGTTTCTGAGCTCAGAGAGGGTTGATAACATGGATATAAGTATTTGGGAACTGACCTCTTTTACCCTCGAATTTATTTGGTTACACTGCAATTATGTTGATGCCTGTTATAAAACACTTTTTTGCTATTGGAGTGTAAATGATTATCAGGCCCTAGTTGGTTCTGCCTATCATTAATCCTAGAATGAAAACAGGTATATAAAAATGAGCTATCTAATATTGCAAGTACACTGGAATACTCTGTTCTTTGGATGGAATTAAATGCCCATGTCTGTGATAGCTCCTCAAGGAAGGAGGTTCCATTAATGGGTATCAGGCTCTACACAATTCCAAGAAATCTCCCAAATTAAAAAGTGTTTTCTTGGGTCCAAACATGCACCTTTGAAGGTGTATGACTCTGTTAGAGACTGAGTGTTGTTTCCCTGGGATAAACAGCTTTGGCTATTTGCTTAAATAAATTGAGGATATAAAATTCTCTTCTAATAGGTTGTGCTGGCTTTGATTTGCCATACTTATGTTGGTTTTAAGCATGTTCCCTGCTGGCTTTGTCAGGCGTAACAAGGAAAGGTAGAAATCCATGGAGAAGGAATGAATCCTCTGATATGTTTGGTACTGTTGCAAATCTTTAATTTGGATATGTGCATAAAGAACCAGAGATTTACCCCATGGGTTGTGCAGTGTCTGCTTGTCATGTAGCAATAATGTTACCAGGGATCTCAACTCCTGGTGCTGTTCAGGGAGTGGTTTAAGGAAACCTCCCTGCAAGCACTGCCCCCGTGACAGGCTGGCTCACACCTGTGTTATTTAACTTGGGGTTTGCAGCCATATCACTGCTGTGAGAAGGGTGGATTGTAGGTTTTGTGCTCTTTTGGAATTTGCCAGTGTTTCTTTTATCCTCCCCGAAATACTGACTTCCAGTGGCCTGTGGAATGGAAGTAGGGTGTTCATTTACCTGTTAACTCCATCACTTTGGAACAAGATGTCTTTAGCTAGTGAGATATAAAAAGATTTAAAACATCTCTAGATGACATTTCTATAATGCGTTGGTGTTGCTGTAAGACATAATAAAGTATTCAGTGCTGGAACAGATGGATATAGCCACAATCCTTCTGAAGATGTTATTTTAAGGATGTGGATTATACTGGATTAATAGGCCAGTAGCTTGGCAGAAGGCAGCTTTTTGGTGTTTTGACTTGTAGAGCTAGTTATAATTTCCAATGAATTAGCTGTAAGTTGCACCAGTTAAAAAAGATGAAAATTAACTTTTAAAATATGGATTATTTTTTTCCTTTAATAAAAATTCTATTTCTAGACAATTCTAAGAACCTTAATTCTTTTAACTGCCAAACTCTTTCCTCTGGGCTAGACTTTGACAGATACTTAGGATTATCAGGTTAACATGCAGTGGATAAAAGATGGTGAGAGGCCATGGAAGAGAAAGCTTTTGTTAATGAACATCAGTTTTTAGTAGTGGGGTTTTTCTGCTCTATCAGAAGATTTTAAAATCTTGACACTTGTCAGGAAAGTATCAGTGGTTGTGATAAATTGTATGGTCTTTAAATGCAATATTTAGCAATGTTGGAATCCTGCTGAAGTTAATGGTATCTTGTTCAACAATAAGGAATAAAGGTTATACTGTGACCTCCAGTAACCCATACTGCAACAGATCTTAATGGTATGTATTTTTTGATTTAGATTTGGGAACTGGCCCACGTTGCCATGAGTTCTTCTCCAAAATGAGCCTGAATTTAGCCTTAGAAAATCCATTAGAAGGGACAGGAATCCTCCTGTCCATTTTAAAGAAAGAAGGTATATAAAGGAAAATTCTAATCTTTTCTTAGGCTGCCTCCTAAAATTGGAAGAAATATTGGCCCAGAACTCCAACATAGGTCTGTGATAGTAAAATTCTTCAGCACAGCCTTTTGAGAGCTTTTCTCTTCTTGGGATACTCTGTTGTGTAGAATTGTTTCACTGCTGTCCCACCATGGCACGAGAGGTGAGGGCTGACTTCAAAGGGGAATGGTGGCTTTCTTGGGCATCGTTTTAACTTACAGAAAAACAAGCTTCAATTGATTAATTTATTACCCACTGCAGTTAAAAGGAATGTTAGAGATTTCATCAGCGTTAGTTTGCTACATTATTAATGAAGTTATCATGAAAATCTCAGCAGTTGCTGTGCAATGCTATTTGAACTATCAGAGTTCTCTTTTATGCTTAGCGTGGGGATAACTGCAGCCAGTGTGTGATGGTGTCCACATTCTGGAGCACTGGTATAAATGTGGCATGTGCTTCTTGAATCCACATTATCCAAGTGTTGACCAGCTGTAGTGTGTAGCTGTGTTGTTTTTTGGTAATCTGGTAAATCACTATCATAAAAAGATAGTACATTTTCCTGTCACATGGCTATGAGAAGTTTTCTTAATTCAGATGTAATATTAAAATGTTTTCAGAGATGATAGTTCTGGAGGAGAGTAGACATGGTTCATTTACATGGTTGTACATAAAATAAAGTTTTACTGTGTAGTTAATGCTTCTCAAGTTTAATGTATATTACCTTGGGAAGATCAGTTAGACACTGGGAGAAAACCCATAAAAAGAATTAATCTCAAATATTGGTCTCTTGAGATCAGAAAATAATATTGGATAGCCAAAAGATGGAATGATAAAATGTTGAGATCGTTCATGGAGAAACCATATTTTATCCTGTCAGTTTGCAAGGGATTTACCGAATTGAACTTTTTTCTTTAGGACTGAGTAAATAAACATATCTATCTTTTGCCTTTTTTTTTTCTCCTTACTTGAAGTGTTTACCAGGCCTGAGATGCTTTACAGTTTATAATTGTGCCTTTGCTAAAGCAGATAATTGTGTACCTGCACTTGAGCCAAGCTTTGGTGAAATGTCTGGAAATAAATTTGTGAGAGAAACTCATATATTGCTGCCAGGGTGATGTTTTATCCTTTGTTTTCCACAGTATACTTTGAACTGCATCTCTGTTACTGAGTGTTTCAGGTACCTCAGCCTCGAGTGCTGTGAATTTTTTTGGAGGTATTTGAAAAATCCACCATGATCTGTTGTTGAGGCAATCTGACATTATTCAGTGTACATGTCCTTCACTGCTCAAGTGGCATTTAAACTGTCTGTGACAATGCACTAATTGAAGGATGTTTCATCTGCTGTCAGCAGAGAATTCATTCTCCAGTCTACAGGATTGTTCCAGAGCACCAGTTGTTCTTAGCATGCTTTAAATGTGTGTGTTGGTGTGTATTGTTGTCAAGGGATTATCTGAAGTGAAGAAAATGGCAAAACAAAGTATTTTTGCTTTTTCCACTATTTTTTTTTTTTATGTCCTTGGGAAAGATGACTTTCAATGTCCTTGCATGCTCTATAGCCCCTTTACATGAGTTTTTGAGAATTTTTGTCAATTTAGTATGCCTTTTATTATCAAATTGAAGTGTCTTTTGGCCCATAGAGCATGTAAATGTGATGATAATGAGAAGCTCTTAGTAAGACAAACATAAAGCATCTGGAGGCATTTTAATACACATTACTAAAATGTACAACCCTCTGCACTGCCCACCTACCCCCTCTTTGTTCTAGTTCACTATCAGGACAAAAAAAATGTTAGTGCTTGCAAAGCATCACGTAAAGGTACTCCTGAGTTGTGGCTGGTATTGCACAGCAGGGATCCCATCAGGGACTGCCATCCTGCCAGCTGTCTGTGACAAGGAGCTTGCACAGGAAATGGCATTAGCACACACCAAATCCATCCCATTTCAGCAGCACATCTGCAAGAGGGCATCAAAAATCGCTCTTATTCTCTTCTTTCTGGTGCTTTCCACGAGCGCTCCAGCAAGGCTTCTTGGGTTCGAATGCGTTGTCTAGAACAGCTTTCACGTGGTGGCTTAGCTTACACTGCCTTGCATCAAAACACCACTGCTGCTGCCTCTGGGCTCAGCACCAGGAAAATGCTGGCTCCAGTGCTGGATCTGGTAGAATTCTTCTGGGATCTCTGCCCTGCAAAGGAAGTAGTGCTCAGCTGGCATCTGTGTCTGATTTACATCAGCTGAGCCCACAGCACTTCATTCTTTGCTGGGATACCTAAACTGGTTGCCTGTATTTTTGTTCTCTTAACACATACCCCCATCCTGGAAAACACCCCCAAAACCAAGTAGCCCAAGCTTGGAGGTCTAATTCTTCTCTGAGAACTTCTGTGCTCAGCTGTGCTTTGATTTCACTGCATTCCCTCCTGCTGTGTGCTGGGATGAACAGGAAGATCAGACCCTGTGTGCATTCATTTGCTTTGTGATCTGATTTATGCTGCTTACATTTATTGCTGACTTCAGGCTCTCCTTGTGAGCCAGCACAGTTTAGGAAATGTTTAGGAAATGCTCTCCCTGGCTTCAGCTGGTGGCAGAACAACTGAGAAACAGTTCTCTACATGAGTCCAGCCCTTGCCTTTCCAGTCTTTATTGAACACTGAATCCTGCTTCTCCTTTCACTCATCCTTTTTCGAGCTATAGAGGCCAATCTCAGCAAATACTCGCCATCATATCTTGTCTAAAAACCCGAGTTATTTTTGCTGCCTGCTGTACTTTTCTGGTTTCACAAATGTTTTCTCTGAACTACATGGGGATGGAGTAACATGTATTCTTTTTAAATTAGGCTATATTCATCGCTTAATTCCTAAATAACCATAACTGATTTATCCTGCACCTTTCAGTATCTTTTGTCTTTGCCTTGTTCTTTACCCACATGGTTTTCTCTGCTGAGGAGACAAATTTCTAATGAGGGATACTGAGCTGATTCTATTTTCCTAACTCCATAGTATTGTAATTTCAGCATTTTAGAGCAGTGATATGTTCAAATATAGTGGTACTTCTGAGGATTTTCTAGAGCAAGAAGCATCAAGAACCCTAACCCTGGGGCCGATTGCTAAAGGATCCCACAACCTTCATTATGGAAATCATTTGTATAATGGGCTGTTTTGACATGAGAAGGATTAATTACCCAGTGCTAACAGATATGAGATTTCAGTTCTTTTATAACCAGCATTTCTGTATCCATCATGTAACAGAATCATGCTCCTGTTTTTAACAGACTAGAAAATGTGGAGGTATCTGGCAACTAGTAAATGAGTCACACGTTACTTCTATAAGATATCTGTCTCAGCTGACACCACCTCACTCAGAATATAGTTCTGATGATGCTTCCTGGAGATGTGCTAGGCTTCTGAAAGTGCCTGTTCATAGCGTGTCTTTTGGAGCTATTTAGAGATATCTTTAGAATTAATTTATGTTCTCATGAATTTTGTCCTTTGGCGGTTGCCCTTCCTTTAGAAATCTCAATCATGGAAATGTTTGTAAAGTTTGTGTGTCAGCAAAGTTCGTACAAATTCACTTAATTGGTGAAGAGAAAGTTCAGAGAAGATTTTCAGTAGTTACTCCAGTGAGGAGTTTTTTATATTTTTTATATTTCAGTTCTGTTTAGGGTCAGTGTGTCAGACACTGAAGATACATAACCAAGGAAAGCCAAAGAGCTTAAAATCTAAGTTACCCTTATTGATGGTTTTCTTTCTTTGATCTTTCTCTTGTTTTTGCTAATGGGGTCTACTAAAGTTCTGTTACATCCTTAAGGGTGTGAATTAATATTAGGAAACTTTTCCTTAGTGATCAAAATATAATGTTTATCATTGTATTTATTCTGTTTAAAGCCTTTCACTTTTTCAGAAATTGAAGCCCATATGCTTTGACAGAGTAGTCCTGAGCTATGAGTAATCCTGTTCTGTTAATAACCTCTTCTGGTTATTGGTTTTTGCTTATTCTTATTCCTAAATGTACTTTTGAAGGGTCATCATCATCAAAGACTTGCTGTTTATCAGCTGATTGCATTTTTCTGTATGTTTTGTGTAAAACCACAAATCTCAGCCCTTTCTTCAGTGGGCCCGAAGAAGCTGAGTTCATTACCAAGGTGACTCGGAATCCTCTCACTGGATATGTGAGCTCCTGGCAGTTAGGAAAAATACTGCTTAGTGTCAGTGAGCATGAAAGATCCTTCATTTTCCTGCCTCTCAGGAAACATTCTGACCTTCTCAGACTGAAAAAAAAAATGTTCCCTGGGATACTGGAAACCTCTGACACGTTTGGTAGATTCTTCTCCAGTGGGACTTCATTTCAAACACAGAGACAGTGTTGAGGTTTGTATTTCTTCAAGGAAGATATTTTGTCATGTGTGTCTTCTCAGGAGAGAAAATCTGCACTTGCTGATTTTTTCAGAGGAATTTCCTGTTCTCTTCCTACTTTTTTTTTTGCAATTTACTCTGTATTTGGAGAAAAAGGTACAGTCCAAAAAAGATCAAGCTGAGCCCAAATCCTGTGCTTTAGAGTGTGATTAAAGACTTGCATTTCCCCAAACAGCCATGTCACAAGATGCCAAGTGCAGAAGGCATTAATCATCTGTACCTTATCTCTGTGAAAAGCCATCTTCAAAGCAGAAAGGAGGAGAGTTCTACCCTCTAGAGATAAATGGCATATCGTAAATAGCGAGAGGCACTCAGATACTGTGATTATGAGCTCTATAGAAATGCCTATAAATAATACCAGGAGGTGCCCAGATACTACAGCTTACTTATGAAAATAAATAAAGCACATAAAAATCTGACAAGATGCAAGCTTCTCTCCCATATGAGGACACTTCACTTTCCTTTTCCACTTTCTGTTCTGAGAGCAGGACCTGTCATGCAGGGTCTAGGTCCTCATCCCTAACTTGTAGTCTCTTGAGAAATAACAAAGAAAATCACTATGTAAAATAGCATGAAAGCATCGAGGTCAGAAAACTTTTAAAGGTGTGCTTAGCTGTGCATCCTTTCCAAATTTTGAGTGTAAAAGGAGAAAAGTGTAGCTGGGCAGAAACTTTCAGAATCTGAAATTTGAGAGTATTTGAATGTGGGAGTGGGGGTTCTCGTATGATAGAGGCAGATTTAGTGCTCACTTCAGTGGGAGTGAGGCATAAAGAGTTCCCAAAGGCGCTCATAGCAGTAATGTGTTTGCTTCTGATGAACACCCCACTCAGCTGCTGGACAGCTGCATCAGTCACTCAGCAAGATCAATATCTAAGGAAAAAAAAAATGCATTGATTTGAATTGGTTCTTTTTGTATGTATTTTTTTTCCTTAACAAGTTTGAGCTGTTCTAGTTCTGGTTAGTTTTACTTTCTCATCAAGCATTTTTCTTTTAGTACTGTTCTCTGATAGGCTGCAGATAATTCTTGGTATTGTGTATATGATGAGCAGTTCAGAAACTCTGAAGTTTGTGTTGGTAAGGTTTCTAATTACCTGCTGTGGAATCAGCAGTGTTAGTGAGCATCACCAGTGGAGCAATTGGGTTGCAATATGGATATTTGAGACCAAAAAAAAGTACTGCAGTGAATTGAATAATTTTAATATTTAAAATATTATTTCAAGAGGTATTACTGAGCTGGCCTCACTCAGTTTGGTGTGTTTCTAAAGGAGCACATACAAATCACAAGTGTCTGTCTTTGTAAAAGGACAAATGCTTTTCAGTAAATTGCCACGGGTTTTTTTTCAGGTCTTAGCAAATCCTTTTATTTCTCTCTTCTGATAATCCACTGTTTCATTAAAAAAAAAAAAATAATGTTCAATCATCATTTAGTATAAGGGATGAAAACTTACTTTTATATCCTCAATTTTGTTTTACATTGTTGCTCGTAAATGAAGAACTAAGGAAATGGCCAGTGCACAAATCCAGTTTTGCTGGTGTTCTTGATTATGTACAGTGCTCTGGAGCATCCTAGGGTGTGGAATTCCTCTTGGATAATGAACTGGAGCATACTGAGAACACGTGTGTTCCATATAGGTGCAGGAGTTTTATTTTAAACTCACTGAGCTTCGGTTTTTCACTTCCAGCTTCAAAGGCGATGAGTCCCTCAGTCAGCTTTTGGGGAAGACATTGCTGAGAAAATTAAATTTTTCTGTCTGTTGGAAATAATCTAGGCACATGCTTAAGATCTATATGAGGTGTTGTTTTTCTGTGGCAAAATTACTGCAGGTTTCCTCTTCAGGATGTAGTGCTGAGCCCTGGCCATGCTCTGCACAGAGGAAGGAGTTGCACACACCAGGCAGTGAAAGGAACCAGGTGCTTGGTTCCCTGGTGTAGTCATGGCATCTCCATCCCTGGGATGAAAATTGAACTGAGGTGGAAAAATTTGAGCTTGTCAAGTAGTTAGAACAGGTTTATTTGTACCATATATTTTTTTCCTAGAGTGATAAAATGAAAGACTTTGGGAAGGTGTTTGATTAAATGCTCTTGAGACATTTGCTTAAGCGGTAGCACTGAGAATTGAAGCAATGTGTGCCTACCCATGCTGCTTTTGCTGGCTTTTTTATAAAAAGATGCTCTCAAAACTTGTTTTGGTTTAAGTATCTGTGTGTCAGTGAAGTGCAAAGTTCACTGAATTCCTGCTGAAGATGATGTGAATTGATGGGCTCATGCCCAAGAGCTGTAGATCAAAGCTAAGATTTGGACCATTACCATCCTCAGTTTTGAATTCCATTTAGTCCCGTCATAATGATGATATTAACCTGTTCTTTCAGTTTGGGAATGCTTAGGTGCAAAGCAGCAGTTAATAGCTTTTGCAAGAAGGCATTTCCTCTGGAAATGATTTAAAAAAATTGTGGGCAGATACACTTCCATAATTCTACAACTGTAAGGAAAAAAATAAAACTCCTGTACTTTAAAAGCATCTATTGAGTAGTATTAACAGGAATTGGCAATTCTAGTGTGAGCAGCACAGTAGAAACATCCCTGTGCATGGCACTCTGGATGCCAGGAGCAGTGTGAGGTTACTGATAAACAGAAAACCCTACGGAAAGAGCAAAATGAACTCTGTGAGAGTATTTAGGCTTGGGGCTCTTGTAAGCTCTTTGGTTCCGCTCAGCAAACATGAAATGGTTTGTAACACATAGGCCAAATTCTCCACTCACTAATAGTGGTCTCATCCTGTAAATTGCTGTATCTGGGTAATCCAGCATCCAGTAATCTGTGGGTGAAGTACTTCCTCAAAAAAACCTTCTCTGTCTTGATCTCATAACCAGGATGTTTGGGTGGTAATTCACTAAGTAGAACAGAGTAAGCGTCCAGTCCTGCAGACCTGTTCCATCTCACTGAAGTATTAAATATTCTGTTCGTATGAATTATGTCTTAAATCAAGGAGACTTTCAAAACTAAAGCTTGTTTATATATAGATGGATTGAGTAACTGATTATATTTGTTTTAATTATATGTAGAAATGCCAAGCAGCTTCATCAGCTAGTAGCCTAGTGGGCATTTATATTGACCAAATACCTACAGGAAATATCTTATGGCTTCAGAGCACTCGTGTGTCTGGTGGGATCTGTGTCAGAGTGCCACAAAGCCTTCCTATCTGTGTGCTGCAAGTGTCAGCTGAGCCTGGGGTTCTCTGCAGCAGTAAGAACTGCTGGGGGGCAAGGTCTGCCCTTGGGCCAGCTCTCTGGAACCGTGTGGTTGTTGCTGTGTGCAAACCTGAATAATTATGGACACAAGGTGTGCAACAGGGAGGACAGCTTTGTGCTTCAGGTCTATGCTTCCCAGGAGCTTGAAAATCAAGTTGTTTCTACAGCAGCTTTTCCTCTTCTGTGGATGTGTCTGCTTCTTGACTTGTGCAACTTTGAAATTAGCCAACAAATTCATGAGTTTGTTTAATGACACCAAAGAAACTCTAGATGTAATTTGTTTGTCTGAATTCTTAATTGAGATGTTGACATCTAAACATTGATGTTTTTCTGCTCTAGTCCTCAGAAAAGAAAAATTTTTAAGTGAGATTATTGCTGCTTTTTTTAAGACCTGAAACCCCTTATTCTTAGGAATTGTTCCCATTGTCAGTATGTAAGAGTAAGTAAAATTGGAAGAAAAAGAAATGTGGACGTTCCCAAGCCTTGATTTAAATTATTTCACTCTAGACCAGAATGTCAAATTGCCTGATGGATCCAAAACAAAGAGCCATGCTGTGAAAACATGTGAAAGACAAAAAGAGGTTAAAAGATTTTCTGGGATCTCTGCACATTGAATAGTCATCAATTCCGTTACCAGAATGGCTCCTGGAATATGTCTGAAGTTGCTGGTGAGAACATGGTCTCCCCTATGATTAAATTCTCATCTTTTACCAAATGGTTGAAAGGGCAACTGTCTTAAACCTTTGAACTTTATTTGTAATACAAAACTTCAATTAGATAAAAGACAATAATTAGCAAATCTTTTATCTTAGGGCATAATTAAATCTTTAAGGCAGGACATCTTAATCAATGACTTGTAATGACAAGTTCATAAATAAATTAATTCTTCCAATGAGTGTCTGCCAGAAATCAATGAGTGTTAAAAGAGATTCAGGATGAGGGGACACCACTATAGCAACACTGTAGCTCAATTACACTTGGTTTAAAGATTCTCATCTATAAAGTATTAGCTTGTTCAAAAGATGATGTATTATTTAAAGACAGATCATTAAAATACTAACATCTAATTTTGTAGAGCCTTTTTTGAAACTTCCATCTTTACATATATAAGTATTTCACCATGGATTATGATTAGCTCTTTGTATAGGCTCTCTATAAAAATGTACAGCCAGTTTGACTGATTTGCTGTCCTTGTTGAATCCTGGTGACAAATCTCATCACTGAAAGTAAAACTTGAGCAGATGTGAGTAACATGCCCTTCACTGGTAAGGATCTCCCATCCAGGTCAAAACTTGTGTAATTGCCTCAAGACCTTAAATGTTCTCACTCAAGAGATTAGGACATTTCTGGTCACTTAACACTTTATACCACAACACAGTACATGGCCATTAACTCAAGGGTTGTCTTTTGGTGTAGGAATGGTAAAATGAGGAGATAAAAGAAAGCCCCAAGGGATCATGTTCTGTTTGAGAGCTCTCATGACCAGTGTTACCTGTGAGGTGTTAAGCCCTGGAAGCTGCCTCTTGCTGGAGCCAATGCAGCAATGGTGTAATTGCTACAGAGGGGTTGGTGGAAATTCCACTTGTCTAATACTGTGTGCGATAGTGTTGCTTCCAGGTGGCACTACTAAATACACTGCTCTGTCTCCCACTGGTTCTGACCACCTGATTTTAGTTGACCAAAAATGGCAGCAGCTTTATGGTGCTTGTGTGAAGCTCTTAATCATGATCCTTTCCTTACTCATTTAAGTATCACATTAAGTGTTATAAAAAAATAGTAGCAAATATTGCCAGTTGAAGTCACTTTTATGAAGTTTCTCCTGTGGTTTGTGGCATTTAGAATATCTCTGACTATAAACATTCAGATTTTGAATGTTTGGTGCATGTAAGTGAAGAATAAGTGCTGTACCTCTTGATAAAGCTTTATCATCATTGGACAAAGGAACTCCAGAATAGGTGCTAAATCACTTTTGTTGAATTTATGTCAGTTTCTTAAGGTGGCAAGGATTGCAGGGAGCATTCCTATGGATTTCTCTTTCTGTATGCCAGTTGAACTCCCTGATTAAAAAATGCAAATGGTCTTGAGCATGCTGAGTTTTTCCATCAAGTCCGGGCTGCTGCTGCCAGCAGGTTGGGAGCTGTAGTCCCCTGATGTCCCTGGCAGAGCTGCAGTGGCTGAAAGGCTGCTCTCCTGTTTGGTTTGCCTGGCAGCCAAGGGGAAGAGCTGTTTGGCCAGTCTGCACAAATAGGTCTGGTCTAGTCACAGCCAGTTCCAATCCATCTGGAAGATCCACCAAAACTAGACTAAACATGTGGAGCAGATATTGTGGTGGAAACAAGCTGGGAAAGAGAGCTTAGGGTGTTGCAGTGGAGAAAGATCCAGGACGTGCTGGAGCTTGAGGGTACAGAGGCAGGGGAGGAAGGCAGAGTGAGCAGGAACAGAGGAGGCTGCATTCAAACCAGAGGAGACAAAAGCTTGGAAAACTGGGCTGTGTTAGACTGCTGCTTTGATCTCTTTTTGTAACTTAGGGGATAAAAAAACCTCATTAGTTTTATACTGCCCACAACAGTATTAATGAAGCAATTATACTTTGTCCTAGTGTATTAATGAGCTGCACTACAAATTTATTTTGGTTTTGAGTGCTGAAAATCTGCAGCTTCTAGAATGATCAATTCTTTCTGTTGTGGTGTGGGGCACTGAATATCAGATGACGTCGAAATGTTAGTGATTTCCGATTTGAAACCTGTTGAACAGCACAACAGATGGAAAGTTCTGTTCAGGTTATGAGAGTCCAGATCTGTTGCTGATTAAAAGAAGGGCAGCATGTGCTGGTGGCTCGTGTTGCTAGATATCTCTGCAGAATAGTAGGACAGGTCTCACATCCTTGTAATCCAGTAGCTCTGCCCTTGACAGACAATATCTGCTGCCCCTCACACCTTGTAAAGATCAGTTGTTGTTCATGTGAAACTGGATTATAGCTCAGAGCATCCTTGGACAGATTTGTTCACAACCTGGGTGCTTGCTGCTCTTCAGAAGGGTGATAGGAATCTAAACCTCTTGCCTCTTTGGATGTAATCTCCCTTCAGAGCCGTCATCCAAGATGTCAAAACTTATCCTTAGCAAGCTTCAGCTTTAAAGATCCTTTTACTCACCCTGTAACGTTCTGTCCATCCCATTATGCCTTGTCAATGAGGGTGTCTGTGCATTTCATTTAAGGCAGTTTAGGAGTACTTTGCTAAATTCCTTCAAAGGAATTTAAATAGCCCTAATGACTATATTACCTTACAGGCTTTTAAGTGTTTCTCCAGCTGCTTGATTCAATGCACTATAAATTGTGAGCCTTTCCACAGTAATCTCGGCATTTGTTTAGGAGTTAAATATTACCAGATTTTTTGTCTTTCTCTCAGACAGTAGTCTCTGCACCTGCTTAATTTGCTGTAGGGTTTGTTAGAAGCAAATGTTGCTTTCTTTTCAAGTGCTCTGGGTTTTGTTCTCTGTGTGTGCTTTACATGAGGTCAGTTTGACGAAGGCTTGGACTGAAACATTTCTGTTCAACTTGCAAACATGATTTTGTACCAGTAAAAATCTGGGGTGGGGAAGGAACTTCCAACTGCCCAGATGAACTTGAGTGGTGGATTTGTTGCAAACGGATTAATTCAATGTGATGCCCTGTAGAGGGCTTCAAAATTCCTTTCAGCATCTTTTTTTTCAGCATGCCACTACTTTAGATCATCCAGAAGAGGCAAAAATATGAATTAAAGAAATAAGTCTTGTAGATGGGCTAAATATTGGAAGCAATGTGAGTGGCTAAGCCAACGCAACAGATGTATCTTAGGTATTTTTGTTTTAAAAACAAAGACAGTCTGCCTCCCACACATTTCAAAACGAATCTCAAATATATTTTTATAATTTACAATTACTTTCATCAGAGAATAATAGGGATTTGATGCCTGGAGTAATTAATGTTCTGTGATGTCTATTATAATAGCTATTTTAAGTGTAGGAAATACCCTAATAAGAAACAGTTTGCTGGGCTGCTGACCTAGTTGATTTTTATCATAGCTTTCTCTGTAAAATAACAATTGGAAGATATGACAATAGATATTTTGATTAAACTCTTAAATATCTGATAAAACTTGGACAAAGATAGATTACTTCAAAAAGAACATTTAAAAAAATCAACCCCCTTCAATTTCTGACATTTATTTTTATGCTACCTGTGTTTTAAAATATTTAGTGACATTTACTAAGTACAGTAATATAGTAATTGGTGAATTGCAATGCTTTAAACTAATTAAAACTCAGAACATGTTAAATATCTTTTAATGAAAGAAATATATGGTGAAGGAAGACTGTACTTTATAAGGAACATTAACCAGTTGAACATCTACACCTTCTGAAGTTATGTTTTGAAGTCATTACACAACAGTAAACTTATAAGTAATTTCCTTTTCCTACTGCTCCTGGTTTCCTCTCTCTAAGGGTCTTTTCCCTGCTCTCCCCAAAGGTGGGAAACTATTTTGTGTATTGTTTTGTCACCAGATTCTTCTTTCTGGTGTGGCAATGGTAGCTGCAGTGGCTTCTTCTTTCCCCCGCTTGTTCAGCACCTATCGTTCTGTCCTTTGTCCATAGTGCTTGAGGTTTTTTCTGCTGTATCTTCCTTACATCTCTCTCTTCCTCCTCTATATTCCTGCATTCATGACCTTGTCTGCTTCCTTATGTAACGTCGTTTGGTGTCTGCGTGCCCTACAATATTACTTTTCTTCCCTGTACTTATATTTTCTTGAAGAATTAATTTTATTATACTCTTTTTACAAGGTTCACTTCAGCAGAATTCTTCAAGAATCCAATGCCATCCTGAATAAAGCTACTTACTTTCAGCTTTCTGGAAGTCATGAGCATGAGTTATTTTGAAAAGAATTGTTTTACTTTTTAGATGCCTTCCGTTAGTAAGTTCTCTTTGTCAGCCATGTTATCATATTTTTCCTGATGATTTTATTATCTGATAATTTCTACTTGTATATGTTGGTTCTGGTTTTGGTGTTTGTTCTTTATAGTGCTCAGTCTTATCTTTTAATCCATTATATTTCCATTCAGCTTTTCTAAAGCAAATGCCACACTTTCCTTCAGCCTCCAGTTCCAAGTCTTCTCACTTCAGCTTCCCAATCCCAAAACCCCCATGGTGGCACTCCTTACCAGAACAGTCACTAAAATTGCAAATTGACTGGCAGTATGCTTTGATTTTTTCCCAGCAGGGCAGTAAATATATCTGTTGTAAAAAATTCTGACCTCAGCATTTCCAAAGTTCTCTACAAGCTATGGGCCAGGTATACAATTCAGAATACTCGGTGCAGAGATTTAAATTTTCTGTGTCAAAATAAGTATTTCTGAAAAAGTTTTCATTGACTCCCTGTAAGATTTTTCTCAGATTGTCAGCTCCTGGTATGCTGAGCTTCACTGTGTTACTGGAAGGTCAGGCTGTGCTTTAAACTGCAGTTACAGTAAGCTTTGAAGGTGTTAGAATCTGAGCCAGCCCAAAAAAACCTGTTTCCTCTTCAAAAAAATATTATTCCTTCAGTTCTGTTCACTTGGATTTTCAAAAATTAGAGATTTCCAAAACTCATTTGGTTTAAAGTGACCATTGCAATAACAACACTGGTGAGCTTTTACTGTGTGTCTTCATCCATCTGAATAAATGATGTGACAGTTGACTGACTGGTGGTCTTGAAGTCTCTTTTCACTGTCTGTAACTCTCAGTCCTTACCTCAGCCTTGCAGAAGCTAAATCTGAGGACTTAGAGCAGTCCTTCAGAACTTCTAGGCACTTTGAATGTTGGAGTGGTGGTGGTGCTGTGTTTGCATGGTGTTTTTAAAATTATTTTTTTAATTCCAGATGCAAGGATGCCCAGCTCTGCAGTCAGAGCAGTGACTGTGTTAATGTCACCGATGGGGCGCTGCGCCGGCGGCGTCAGCTCCGATCAATGTCAGGGACTTCCTTCCCTGCCAAGGCTGAGCTGAGGACTCAGCTTTCATTTGTGAGCTCAGGGCTCTGGGGCTTCTCAGGGATGTTATGTGCTTTCATTTTCATTTGTCCGGGATAGGAAATCAGCACTGCTTGGAAAGGGTTGGCATATTTAACATCCCACCCCCAATCACACTGCTGCCAATATATGAGAGTCAGCTTAAATATATCCTCCTACTAACTACTGATGGACTGGTGCTAAATGTTTGTTTTGGCTTAAAGGGGCACTGTTGAGATGTAATCACAGGGTGATTTTGTTTCAAATTTTCCATTGAGTGCATAGTTTTCTGGCTGACTTACTTGGCTGTGTGTTTCAACAGATATATGTATGTACATGGTTATCCAGTGGTCTACATTAAATATAACAACATTCCCTTTGCACATTGTTAATATGTATTTAGAAATGAATGACTAACTTAAACAGTACCTTGCAGATGTTATGAAAGGGCTCTGAGTTTGAAAAAAATTTTAAAGATAGGGAAAAACTGAATGTACTTGTAGCTATTTGTGGGTTTTGCTTGCCCTTTTTAGGCTTCTCTCTGGTTTTGGCTCTTATGCAGTTGTACAGTGGTCCCTGTGCATGAGTATTTATGGGGCATCAATACAGGACAGTGGCTTCTCTTTTAATAATTACAGACTTGTAATATTTTTCTAGTAGAGAACAACTAGGGCTCAGTGGAATGTGTGACTTTTTGATGTTCTGTAATGGCCTTCGACATTACAACTCCACCTTCTGGCCTTGGGAAATAAG
This sequence comes from Orthonyx spaldingii, assembly GCA_013397795.1. Taxonomy (NCBI): domain Eukaryota; kingdom Metazoa; phylum Chordata; class Aves; order Passeriformes; family Orthonychidae; genus Orthonyx; species Orthonyx spaldingii. Next base: position 2,737,763 of record VZTJ01002441.1, read on the forward strand.
GGCTGGGTGCATCATCACCTATGGGAGATTTTTTTATTCATATTAACAGCAAGGGCAGAAGAGAAGTCAAATTCTCTAGTACTGAGAAGTTGTTTTTCTTGTTGTGAGTTTGCATCCATCTTCGATCTGAGTGTGGCAGTGACCTGAACTAGTCTGTCAATACAGTATTTGCCATTTTCCACGATGAGGTATTAAGATTTGTAAATCGCTTAAAACAAAAGGATTTGACTTCAGTTCTTGATTCAGCATCTAAATTTCATAGCACTCAATCTCTTCAACATTGAGGACTGATACAAAAAACTTTGAAGCATCCACAGCTCTCTCTGTGGAGCACTGTCAAATGGATGGAGTAATATTTTTAAAGAAGTCAATATCTCTAATGAGTGGCAAAGCAAGGGTAGGACCTATAAGCAGTTCAAGGTTATGTTCATTGTGATGTTTGCCTTAGCTTAGCCAAGAATTGGAGCAGAATAAAAATAAATTTATCTCTGTAGCAAAATATGAACCTGCATAAGGAAACCTGGCCCTTGAATTTGAAATATATAAGATGATACCTGTACCCTTGAGACTTGTAAGATCTGCTCAAGAAACACCTCATTTCAAACCTTATTTATTTATTTATGTATTAAGTTTTGGTTATATCCTTGGTCATCATGCAGTCTTTCTGCCTGGCTTCTGTAGAAAAAAACCCCTGAGTATGTGGGAGGAAAAAATGAATTGAGAAGTGGAAGAAGACTGTCTTGTCTTTTCTTTCACAAAGGATGTGTCTGTTCTCACTTCTAAGCCAAGCAGCAATAGAGTGACACTTTCCCAATTACACTCTCCACGCAAGTGATGCTATGGCTACCACATGGTGGTTCTATAATTGTGAGGTGATGATTGTGTGATGCCAACTGGGAGGCAGAAACGAGGTTAGGCAATGCTGAACTGGAGGGGAGGGCTGCACTGACGCAATCTGCTCATTGCCCGGGAGCTGGTGGAGCCAGGCAGCCTCCCTTCAGAGACCTGGCTCCACAGAAAACATTCTGCTGTTGGCCTTCTGAGTAACAAAGATAGCAAGAATTAGGATTGGGGTGGGTTTTGTTAGGGTTTTTTTTAGTATAGCCCTGCTTAGCTGTAGATTGTGATGCCCTGATGGAAGAGTGCTCAGGCGCCTGGCATTGCAAACACGTCCAGCTCCATGCTTCCCTCAGCATCCAGGAAAAGGAGTGAAAACAACTAAACTTCAGGACTAGGTTAACTTTTAGATATATTTCCAGCTTCTCTGGAATCCTGTGTGTGGCTCAAAATATTTTGTTATCTTTTGAGTAAAAATTGGTAATTTGTTTTCCTGAAAAATATGCCTTATTTCTGTAATAAGCACCATCTGAAAAGACTGTGGGTATGGCTATGGGACAGCATCTTCCTGACAGCTAAGCTGGTAGGAAAGGAGGAGATCTATTGAAAAGCTTTTGTGATTTGAACTATTTTTTGATTATTTTTTTCTTCAAAAATCTTCAGAGAGGGAAGATATGGATAGGAATAGATGCACACACCCCTCTATGAGACCCCAACAGAACTCTGAGGTGCTGATATAAAGATGTGTATTTGTTAATGTCCCAGTCATTTTGGTAGCTCATCCTAGAGGAGCTCATGTATCAATAAATACTTTTTGGCCACTTTGAAAGATGTACAGAGCAGCTGAGTCATCCTGGCTTTGAAGGCAGTTTCTCTGGTAAACTTCATGAAACTTGATGGCTCTGAAGCAGCATATTGGTCAAATTAGAATTTAGAAGTAATTAAGATTTGATAGAATGCACAGACTTTCAAGATCTATAAACCTGAGCACTCCTGACTTCATGGGCTCGAGCCAGGCACAGATGCAGTTGCTGAAGTGGCTCCAACAATTCATTACTCAGGTATGAAATATGGGCACAAGGTTTAGGTAGGGGATTGCTGATGATAAAAATCTACAGTTGACACTACAGTACATTCAAACCTAAATTTTGGAATTTGGCTCAAATATACCCCACCTCTAGCAATACTACATAAATTCTTAGGGAATTGAGCTGGTGATACAGCTGTGTTACTGTAAGCAAAACTCCTGAGGGTGGGACTGCTGCCATTGGCTTCAGTGGAGCCAGAAAGTATTTCCTCATCATTTTACATGGAAATTGGGGTTGGCCATGAAGTCAATCCTCCATCTATCTCAAACCTTGGGGCCACTAAAACCAGCCATGAATATGTGGCTCTTGTTGCTCCGGAGTGATGCTGAGCTGTATCCCAGGTGCGTGGTGAGGGTTCAGCTGCCTGAGGAATTGGTCAGCAGGTGACTGTTCTTTCAACCCTGGTACGTGTTTGCAGGCAGGAGGGAAGGGGTAAGGACCAAGAGTGCGTAGGTTTGACCAGTGAGTGGGTGCCAGCAGAGGCTGACCTGTGTGGAAGCAGATCACACCATTCAAGTCGACACTGGATGGCCACAGATAGTGTGATTTTTGATTTTATGGTTGGTCTTATGAGAGCTGTGATGCTTTTGATGTTGGCCCTTAGTAACAGCAGAGTGTGCTGGTAGTACCTGAGTGACTTACCTGAATTCATGTAAAAAGCTGGTGGTGCTGCAAGAACAGCTTTAACTTACATTCTCTGGGATTTTAGGTTATTGTAAGCCCCAGACCTTGCTTCCTTGAGCTTTCTTTCAGGCCCTGTCTTTCAAGCCCCAGACCTTGCTTCCTTGAGCTTTCTTTCAGGCCAGTGATTTCTGCAGCTGGCTGAAAGCAGGATTTGCACAAAGCTGAACTACATTTTAGTACTTGCTGTCACTTTTGGAAAACCTCAAACTTGTGACTTTTTCCAACAAAGTAACTAGAGACATAAAAATCAACGAAGGAAACAGTTAATAGACTGCAGGGCAGTCAAAGGGCTTTGGCTCCTACTGCAAAATATTAACGGCTGTAATTTGACCTCTTAGCCAATTAATTTTGGCCAGTGTAAAATTCCATACACTAAATCTGTTTACGATACTTCACTATTCTAGGCATCTGATACTGTGCCAAGACCTTAATATGTCTCTGAACAGAGGTCAAGTCATGGCCTTAAAACGAAGACTTGAAATATAAGCTGTGTGTGGGTGGGTTGCCTTATGTCCCTAAGGGGCTTATGAGTTCCTTTTCTATTGCTGTATGATCTGAAACTCTGGTCACTGCTCTCTGTATTACCTTCTTGTATTTCTTAATCAAAATAAATCCATTTTGCAGCTCAGAAATGACCCCTCTTTTTCGCAGTTTGTGCTGTTATGCTTTTACCACATGGCTCTGGTTAAGCATGCCAGCAGTTACCTGTTCTCTCTGTTGTACTCAGAAACTCATCTTTGATAGATTTCCTCGACAAGTCTAAGTTATATCCATCTTGTACTTTGGGGTGAAAGAGTTGTATCCTGGTCATTCTGCCTGTGCTACCGGTTCATTTAACGCATTGTTTTCCTATCTTTGGCTTTTGGGCCTGGATTTCTCTCTGTTAAAATATATAAGCACCAGTGAGGTAGTCTGATTTTTATTAGAAAACAATAAAAATGTTTGGTTTTCCTTCCTGTTTGCAGAGTGAAAGGTGTTTGTGGCTGCACAGCAACGTATTAAGAACTGACAGCTGTGTTAGGTTCAAATGAATGCAGATCAGTTCTGCGTGTATATATACTGACTGGATTAAAGCCTATTTCAGGTTTGTTTTTTTTAGTTTGTGCCAAGCTGTACATCACCATTGTTAGGTCCTGAATCAGATGAAGTGGTGTACTTAAATTCATGTTCTATGCAACACCATATTCCCAGTGCCATGGAAGGGTGCAGCTCATGGTAACAGGCTCGGGGCAGGCAAAGTCTAAAGTGCATCATATTCTGTTCAAGTTTTCTGACTTCCAGAAAGAGTTCTGGATCACTGCTTTTTTCCCTAGAACCAGCTGACATGTGTTTCTTATCATATTAGAGCAGCTTTCTGAGATACATCAATGACACAAGAGGTATAGGGCATTAAAATCTACTGTAGGCGTGTTCTGCATGGACTTTTGTGCAGGATGGAAATGCTGTGCAGCTAAATTAAAGGTGTGCCAAGTAGCATGAAAATAATGAAAGCATGAAGTATCTGCTGTTCCACATGCTTGGATGTGTTAGCAATCATGCCTGAGACCTTGAGAAGCAAAAGGAAACAAAGCCTAACACACAAAGCCTAAGTCAGTGTCCAAAATTTTTTAAAATTTAGATAATGAAATAAAAAATGCATCTGTCTTGTTACAGTTTGGATTGTCTTCTAAAGCACTTGGGGATGTGGAAGTGCTGAAAACAAATGAAAATCCAGTTGGAGTCACCCACTGCTGAATGCAGATTAGGATTAACTCAAGTGTAGGAACGGCAGATGACTGATAATTACCTGCCAATTAGTGTGCCCCAGTTAAATGGCAAAGTAGAACATCCATCAGGGACTGACCTGTATCTGCTTGCACAGCACCTGATACAACTATTGCTTTAACAGCAGCCACTACAATTATTTGTCTATTACATTTTCTTTCATCTGTTGCCCATTACAGAAGATATTACTGTTTGAAAGATCAACTTTTGAAGGCTTATAATGAAGAATGCCAATAATAAAGCATCTTAACCTAGTACTAGGAAGTTAAAGAAATTTTGAAGCCAAATCTTTGATTTGCTTAAGCCTGATTTATGTTTAATTTAGTGGAGATAAGCTGGTTTGCTAGAATTCTAGTCATTGACTAAAATGACTTTTTTTTTTCTGGAGAGACTGGGAGATGATAGTGAGGGGGATGGGGAGTGAAGAGACCAAAATTAAAAAAGCACAAGAACAAATTGCCTAGTCATTTCCATTTTGAATTTACTTAGCCATTAAAACAAATGAGATTGTCTGTGATATATAGTTCCCAGCTGATGTAAAGGGTATGAGCATAGTTAATGGCTTAAAAAAGAGAAACAATAGGGTTTTATATTATATAAGGAAGTTGCCTTTGTAAAGCTGTTCCCTGGGTACTGACAGGTGGTGTTGAATTTTGCATACCTCGTGTACTTGAAAGAATAAGGTTTTTAGATGGAAGTAAATTGCAAAACCCTGTGCAGCAAACATTGCTTTTTGAAGTGGAAGGAGTTAGTGAGATTTCTCAGTCCCCACTGGAACCACAAGGTGTGAGTGAGGCAACAGGACTGAGGTGGGCAAACTGGATCATATATCCTCTAGGAACTTAAACTTGCATTAAATATGTTGGGGTTTATTTTCTAACCTGTCATGGTAGAGACCACCAGCAAAGTTCAGACTGGGGTGGGATGTGCAGGCTGAACTCCTGTGTATCTGGGAGGAGTGTTCCATTCAGCTGTCAAAGAGAAACCTGTGCCCCAAAGCCTTGCTTTGCTCATGATGTAGAGGGACAAGAGCTTGTTACGTCAGGCATCTTCTCCCACCTTTGTAGCTCACTCCATTGTGCCACATGCAAGTAAAAACTGCATTGAGTGAACTTGTGCAAGGTGTGGGCGATCCCCGCACTTTGGGATAGGATTTAATCAAATTCTTTTTGATGGGAGCAGGAAGGAAGAGGGAGAGCACAGAAGATCATGCTTTTCCAGTTTGAGTGTTTGAGGTTTCCTCAGTCCTGGGAATATTAACTGGAGTCTTATAAGGTGTTAGGCCAGAAAGAACACTATATTCATTTTTGGTTTTTTTTTTTTTTTTTTTAATGCAACAGCCTTTTCAAACAGACCAGCAGATGGTAGTGTTTGCTTTGTAATTACAACTGTGAATTCATAGAAGGGACTGCTCTTGTTTGGCATAGGTCACTCAAGGACTGCTCAATATGTAGCAGAATTAGAGAATTGTAAGGAGCAATATTGGTTTAAGCAAGCAAAACGGAAGGGGGAAGCCCATCCCTAATCTTCATCCAAGTGGGACAATAAAGGACTCGGTGGAGCAGAGGCTTGTGTCTCAGGTACTGCAGATAAACTGCCTGGAATTGCAGAAATATCACAGGTAATTGAAGCAATAAGTGAGGGGACAACCTGAAAACGTTCTGACTTCTGCAATAGCCGAAGTTACTGTTCAACTGCAGTGCTTCTCAGAAATGTCAGGCACGACATGGTTTTGTTGTTTCAGTGGGATGCAGAGTATCTCTTATTGCACAAAGTTTTGTTGGCAAGTGGATAGAGCACAGAGGTGATGGATTGAGGAGGTAAAATTAGCTGGTGACATGTGGTCTTGGGCAACTCTTTTCACCACAGGTTCCCTTTTTTCAGGTGAGGATGAGATTACTGATAACCACTGTCAGGTTCTTAGAGTGAACTAAAACATTGCTCAGGAATACTGAGTATTGTTTCACCTGCACATGGCTTTCCTTGACTGTTTCAAATCATACATTTGGGTCAGTTTGCCTCCATGTTTTGAAAGGCATCATTTTATTCACCCTCTGAACTGGAAAAAGAAGTTGTACCACACAATGTGGCACTTCATAGGAGAAAGTGATTTTAAAAGCAGTCCTAATGGAGAGCTTCATACCAGGAATTTTCAATTAGTTTCTGGAAATAAAACAATGGAAAAATAATGCAGAAAGAGTGACTATTTTGATTTGGTTTTAAATGCATTAGTCTAAATCTGTGTGTGATTACTTTGTTTTTGTTTTGCTGCAATGTTCTCACAAATGCTGTCTGTTTTGGAAAGTTCATACATGCAAGGGATTTTTAAGAGAGGGCCAACTATTAGTACATGATATTTTCAATTACTGTTCTTAAAGGATACATGTCTGAGCCTGCATGTGACATGATCATTCTCTCAGGACAAGGGGAATGGCAGTCATTCCAACCTGTCTCAACATCTGGGTGTAAAGCATTTCAGACAGGTGTTTTAAAATGAACTGCTCAATCAGCGACCTTCAAATGAAAAAAAAAAAGAGGAAAAAAAAAAAAAAGGGGGCAGAATTATATTGTGCATTTTCATGGGTTGGGGTGAAGAGGGGGGAGTTTCAGGTGATTGACCCTCTTCTTTGCACAAACTACTCTCATTGTCTGTTCAGCTGTGTCGCTAACAATTTTAGTGAAAGTTTAAAAAAAATTCATTATTTTAATAGAAAACTCTGTGGGGGTCAGAGTTCCTCCCTCGGCCCTCTGACCTGCTCTTCCCCTGACCCCTGATTTGTACTCTCTTCTCTCCTGGTTCCTAAAAATCCTCTTTTCTTGCCTGAAGGACAGATGCATTGCCCCGAGAAGTGCTTTCTGCACCTGTGAGGATATAAACTGTGTAATTTCAGAGCTCTGGGTCTGCAGTGTTTGGGTGTTCCTGTGCACTGCAATGTAGGCAAACACAGAATAAATCTGTACCCCAACAACAAAATAATTTGCTTTAAATGTGATGTACTAGTGAAATGTCCTGGTAATTAATACACTACTTGGTGCAGACTTTACTTTAAAATTCGGGATGTTTCATGCCCCTTTAAACTGATTTATGTGTTCTGAATGGAGATCTAAATGGATGTTTGGAAACTTTTTGCATGTTTAACAGAAACAGGTTGTGTGGCACTCTGAGATGGGCACAAGGAGGCAAAGTCTAGACCTTGGGACCAAACCCTTGTGACAAGTTTGAATTCAGAGCAGATTCAAAGGCAAACCAGCAGCACCTGCACAGTGAAGGGAGGTTCAGGAGCGAGCAGGTGACTCACCAGTGGAAATGCACAGAACAGCTGGAGCTCACTGTGCTTCTTGCGCCTCCTGTATCATGTTTCACGCTCTGGGTGTGATTGCAGCCCTTGGTGTACATCATTTTTAAACCACTGAAGAATGAGCTGATTTGCATGGGAGAAGGCTTGCAGAACTGAGAGCTGATCCTGCTACCAAATGAAAAAAAAATATTATGAGCCTATCTGCTTTCAATAACGTCTTATTAGAAATGTGTTTTAATTGTTTGAGGAGTCTGTTTTCAAGCTGTAAAGGGCTCCTGTAGAATTTTGCTGAGTGGACTAGAGGCCATTTTTGTTGCAACATGCTTCATTTTTGCCTGTTGTATGTTTGTCAGAGTTGTAGGGTTTTGTTAGTGTTTCTATTGTAGTGTTTAATCACTTGTTTTTTGGTTGCTTGTAGCATAGAGAATATTTCATTTGAGCATGCAAACACTGAATTACTGCTACAGCACTGCTTGTTATTTGAGTAGATTTTGAGCGGAGTTAAAAAAGAGGCTAGCAAGGAAAACAGGAGACAACATATTATCTCCACAGTTTTAACTTTACTTTCTATTTTAAAATTTATCTGATGATCATGAGTTTTCAGCTGTGTCTGAGAAGCAGGCAGTGTTAGATGTGTGGTGACAGAGAGAAGTTCAATTACATGAGCAGCACACTCTTGTTTTTACACTCTGGTTTCACAGTGTGAGTGAAACACTCCAGTTGCTTCATTTAAAATGTTTTAAAAACATTTTATATCTTGCTGTTTAGGGATCTCTCAAATCTGTGTGGATCAAGCCGATACTTGGCTGTAGAGTACATCACTTTAACACAAAGACAGGGATTTTAAGAGAAGATCCATAAATAGGATGTGGTAGGTAGTGAGCACTGGACCTGTAATCCATGTTTTGATTAACAGGAAGGCCATAGGTTTTTTTTTCCCCTCCTGGACAATTAAGGCTTCCATGTACAGCACACTGTGGTATCCACACACCTCCTCAGCTGAACAAAAGGAACAAGTTAAAAGTTAATATTTTGCTAACATTATTTGAAACAAGTGACTTTATAAGCAGGACACAATGAGCCCTGTCACTGACCAGGTTAGAAGGACCATTGTAGACAATTTTTAATCCAGAATTCCTTAACAGTGATACAACTTGCTATTAAGTGCTATAAGGTAGTTGAATAATAGTAATATCATCTGTGGGGAAGGAAGGATAGTGGTAATAATAGGTGAATATATATAGTTCTAGAAAACCCTACCAAACATCACTATAGGGTAGATTTAGTTGCTACCTCTTGTCCTGGGCCTTTGTGTGATGAGGACCCGGGTACTGCACAAGGTGATCAGCCAGGGCTGTGTTTGTGCTTGAGGGAGGGGAGGTGGGTGTGTCACAGTGGCCTTTCTCTGCCACACATTAAAGTTCTGCTTTAATTTTCTTTTTCCTAAAATCTTTGGACATGCAGTTATAACCCAGTGGGAATCGTTTAGGTTTCCAGAATAAGGATAAAAATTGAGGTTGAGGTGTTGGTGTTGCCAGAAAAAGTTTTGGTTTTCTTTTTCTCATTGGCTGAGTTGAAAGAAGCAAATCGTGGCCGTCATCCCTCTCAACTCAAATTATACAAACCCTTTGCAGGAGTGAGCTGCCAGGGGGACCTAGCTGGGGCTGTGATCAGGTCAGGTGGCAGAATTAATTTCTGCCCAGCTCTGTCACAAAAAAAAGTAAATGGCATTTGAATTTGGTTCTGGTGGAACCTCTTGAGATTGTTCATTCAGAATTTAAGGAAAATGGGAACCAGTTTCTCTCTCACTATCTCCAGACCTGCTGCTGTCAGAATGATTCTCCTTTTTCTTACTTTTTTTTGTTCGATACAAGATGTCCATCACAGGCCTAAGTCTCAGAAACACTGATTTTGATCAGCTAACCCTCCTTTATTTTCAAATACATTCCAGTTGCTGCACGCATTTGATTGGCGCTTTTCCCTAGGAACCTAATGCTCAGTTTGGAGTAATGGGAACACAAACCATTAATAAAAGATTAAAGAAAAAGCAAAACACCAGGATTTAAAATTCCAAACATATCTCTGTAGACTGTCTTTATAAAAGGCAGTTTCTTTGGCAGGCGTTGAAATGCAATTCTTCCTACACATTAAATAATAAAATCAGACATGGGAACTTTCAGATTGCTGTGCTGAGCAAAATGGATGTAGTTCTTTTAAGTCCATAAAAGTAAGGAAAATCAGATCTTAAGAACCAAGATCACACTTGAACACAGTTGGAAAACTACAGCATGTTACCAAAACCTCATTAAGTTGTCATAGGCTTTTTTTGTGCATTTCCTTTCCCAGTCTTTTTGATTGCCGAGATATTTGTGTGTAAATACTCTTTTCTAACCATATTCCCCCTCCTCCTCTGACACTGTTTGTGACAACATGGGGGTTACCGTGGGGATTGTGATGTGTGATGTCATACACAGCAGCGTGACCTCGGTGAGCCAGTGAGTCTGCTGAAGGATGGAGATGGACAGAAAAACTAAGACAGCAAAAATGGAAAAACATGCAGGAAAAATGAATGAATTGTAATAAGATCAGAGTGAAACACTGGTACATGAGGTGGGTTTTTTTTAAAAGTTCCCCCGAATGTGTGTTGTGGCTCAAGTTTTTCTTTTTTTTTGTTTTGGCCTGAAAATCCCTGGTTCTGGTTTTGGAATATGTGCTGTGTGATATGTATCTAGAGAGAGACCTTTCCTCTACCAAGTAAAGCAATATGAGGTAAGCTTAGAATGAAAATTGTAACTTGATCCCAGCTTCCAGAAAAGGGAGCATTAAATCAGGCACTATGACCGCTTAGCACTTCTCTAATGCTTAACATGTGGAAATGTTATTGAATCTTCACAACACCCCCCATATGAAAAACAAGCAGGTGCCAGTATCCCCAGATAAAAATTGGTGAGTGTGTGATAATCTAAATGGTGAGTGAACTCTCATAAAATGACTCATCAAATCCCTGGCAGCAGTGGGATGAAGATCTGGAAATTCCTGTCTTTATAGTCCCAGATTTGTTTGAGTGGATCAGATTTGCCTTTCATTGCAAAGACAATGTTCAAAGTTGAGCTGTTCAATGAAATGACAGTCCCACTTATACTGAAATTATTGCACCTTTTTTAGATTACAGGTAAGGCTGTGTTAGTACAACATATTCATTTTTGTACAAAAAATGATGCACAAAACTCATGCAAAGACTTTTGCAACAGAAGTGAGCTGAATGGGGCTGAAATGGGTTCACCCTTATAAATGTGGATGCCTGCAAGTTGAGCATCATCAGTGCAAAGCAGCCTTTGTTCCTTTGCTTTTTCTTTTTTTTTCTTTTTTTTTTTTTTTCTTTTTTTTTTTTTTTCTTTTTTTTTTCTCTTTCCCCAGAATCTTGAATCTCTCCTCCGGCATGTCATGTGTGCACTAACTCCTAATTTATATCACTTCAAGTGAGGAAAATCAGGGCCTTTGACTTGTAAATCTCACTCAAAGCACACTTTTATGGTCGGGGTTATAATGGAAATACCGACAAACTCAGATATTTAACTATAAGAGCTCAATCTGTGACATGATAATAAAGATATGTTTTACTGCTAAGCTTTCTTGTATAGACAATAGGGGACTGATGCTTTTTAGTTTTCCTGTTGTAAATATACATAGTTTGGCAAGGAAAAGTTGTTTACCAGGTCAAAGTCATTGCTCAAAAAAGAATGCAATAATGAAATAATATAAATAGTGAAGGGCCCAGCACCTCCAGTAAACGTTACCAACTTTGAAGATCAAATTGACACATTATTTTTTGTACTGGTGTATCAAACTGGTGCATCTGCACACGAGTAATTCAGTGTCAACAGTATTGATTCTCTATGCACGTAGCTCCTTGTCGAGATCATTACTAGGTCTGTTTGTGTAAGGTCTACAGTCACTCCTGTCACTAAAATGTATGAAGTTCATATTTGTAGGGAGTTATTTCACATGTGGAACTAGAAAAGAAAGAGCCTTCAGTGTCCAGAAAACCCTCACCACATATCTCCAGTCTTATCAGTAGAAGCCTGTGATTTATTTCAGTCTGGATCAGACAAATGAGGCTTTCATCCCGTAAAGGTTTGAATTCAGGGGAAACAGGGCTGGGTTTACTCCTTAAACATCTTTTGTAAATAGGACCTTCCTCTATTAGAACTGAATTACTATTTTTGAGGTTTTGTTTCTGTCTTCCACAGTGCTAAAATAATGTTTTCTCCACTGGAAGACCTGTTTAAAGATATTTTGTTTTGTTAAAGCTACACCCCCACCTCTCCAACCCTCTGCCCCCCGGTCTGACTGTCAACTGAAAGTTGAGCTTAATGATGGGGAGAGTTTCTTTATTTTTTTGTCTATTATTTTTTTGCCAAAATGTCCTTTAATATCTACTCTACTTTCTCACTTTCTGTTCCTCCCAAGAGCAAAACAGAGGCTTATTTGCTATAGTGACATTTTTGAAAATCTGCATGGCAGCATCACTGTTGCCTATGGAATAGTCATCATGTTCAATTTTGTTGATCCTGTATTTGTTTGCTGGAAAGCAAATCCATCTATTTATCTTCAAAGTCTATTTTCCCAGGTTTCCCTTGCTTAAAGAGCTATACTCAGCTAGAGCAGAGTCCTTGACTGCAAAAGCTTATGATATTAATGTTTTGCTCTGCTGTTCTAATGATCAGTGTGATGTTTTGAAAGTGTTCTGTCTTGTCAGCCCTGTTGTTTTTGCAGTCTGTGTTGATTTGGATGTCAGCTATGTTTCCAATAAACTTCTGAACCCTGAGTACTTTCTAGCAGGGAAGAAAAAAGATGCTTTGTTTACTATGCAATGAAAATTAAAGACCGAGAACTTTCAAAAATAGGAGCCTACAGTTAAGATCCTTTAGCCTATGTTTAGATTGCTAAAGCAGTGGCCTAATTTTTTAAAGGGCTGAGGATCCAGAGACTCCTGTTTGACTCAATGCTCTGGATAGGTTTTTAGATATTCCAGATGAGGAGGGTTTAATATTTAATTAAAACTGACTTATTTGTTGGTATTTGGTGTTACCTGGGATTTTGAGTGGAGTGATACAACAGTATGAACCCACAACACAGAGACAATGCAGTGGTTGCACCCTACAGCTGGATCACAACACAAATGTGATTTGTGTCACAGTATCTCCCCAGGACTTCTTCAGAGTAAACTGGACTGAGATAGCTCCTGATAGTCATTAGTGTGCAGTGATATTTCAAGGACTTCTCAGTAGCAAAAGCTGTAAATGTTGGTTGCAGTCTCAGTTTGGGTTGTACTTTTTTACCCGTTTGTGGTTCTTGGGGAGCTTGAAAGGTGAGGAATAAATTTTCTGGGCTATAATGGGGTCTCTATTCTGAACAATACTCTTTCATATTTATTTTTAAATAAAATTTCTCTGCTGTGATTTCAGGCAAGAACAAAATAATTATACTTCAAAAAAAAAGTTGGAATGGATACCCTTCACTCTGTCAAGCTTAATTTGTGGAGGGAATTTTGACATACGAAATTTGGAGTAAAATTTCTCTTGCTGTGTTTTCAAGCAAAACCAAAGTAAATAGTTGTTGCAAATACACAGTTGGAACAAATGATCTTGCTTTCATGCCAGCAGCGTGAGGGTAAAAGGAAAGAAGCTTATGATGCTTCTGACTGAAGCTTATTTTCTTTTATATAAGAAGAACAAGATATTGGCTAAATCAACTTCTAGGACAGAGATCAGCCTAAATACTTTATTCAGGAACTTTAAAGCCTTGAAGGAGAACTGGACAGGCAGCAGTGAAAGCTCAGGTACATCTTCTCAATTCCCAGGCAGCAACAGACTCTGAGATTTGTCAAGATGGTTTGTTCTCCATCTCCAACTTTTTGGGAGATGTCTGTGCAGAGAGGAGAAAACACTCCTGCATTCTCATGTGAATGTGTTCCAATCCCCATGCCCTTATCCAACTCTCCCACTAAAATTCACCTTCTGAGGAGAGGCACAGCAGAGAATCTCTTGTTCTGGGGCCGCTGGACTGGCCCAGATTGCACCAGAGGCTGCAGTGTAGCATGGGCAGAGCATTCCCTAGGATACAGCTCCTATGATGTACTGATGTGGCAATATCTTAAAAGCGTGAAATGAAATTCTGTAGAACATAATGACCATCTTCTGGATGTTTCCATGTCCTTTGTCTTTCTACCAACAGCTGCAACCCAACTTGTACTTGGCTATTTTTAGTGTAGAGGTCAGCCTTAGAAATGTGTCCTCAAGTGCTCCTTGGCAAGGCCAGGCAGCTGGGTTTGCCAGCAGATAAACTGGATTTCCTAGAAGTTAATGAGAATCTAAGCGAGTCACCCAAAAGTCAGTACCTGAGTTGGGAGAGCAACTGTGGAGCCTGGATTGCTCCATCTCTTACCATAACCAGGAGACAAAGCTCCTATTGCTAATATAAGCAAGAGGGTCAGAAACCAACAGCAGATATGATAATATTTGAGGTGTTGGGTTTTTTTTATAAAGAATATGCCAATTTAATACATTTTTCCTTTATTTTTTATTTATAGCATATGCATCTACCATTTTGAGCATTAATCTTGAAGCCAAGATATGCCTTTTGGGTATTTTCCTATTAATGAAGTAACTTGCTGCAGAGATGCCATAATATCTCAGCAATCTACATGCTCTCTGGCCAAAGTACCACTTAAAGTTTTAGCTTCTTCTTGAATATGTTGGTTGGACACATGCTGTTTTTAGAAGCTAGATATTTTTTATTGGATTTGATGGGAAATATAAATTGGGTTTGGAAAAGGGCTAACCCTTCAAGCCTTCGATTCTCCCTATTAAGATTTTCCTTGCAACTTGGCCTCTTTTAAACTCCCATCTCGTGCATACTCTTTTCTAATCTGATACCTCAGTGTACATATCTAAACATGATCAGTGACAGTTTTAGCTGCGGGGTGAGACTTTCTGTGACAAGGGCAGTGAGCTCTGATTTGAGACCATTCATTGCAAGTGACTTCAGCTGTCTCTTCAAGTGACATCCAGCTACTTGAGGAATGGGGGATGACGAAAGTTCTTTGGACAGAAAACTTTCACTGACAAGAAGGTGACAGGTCCTTGCACAGCTGGTCTCTGATATGCCTTGGAAGAGGCCTACGTAGTTACTAATTTAAGTTTAGTGGTGGCTGCAAGCATGGAGCAGACAAGTTCTTGTAGATTTGTAACTCATCTGCAGGAATGACAGGAGTTGGAGCTACACTTATGGTGCTGGCGTTGTTGTATAACATTTCCAATAGCCCATGTTTATTTAAAGAGCTAAGTAAACTGAACTGCAAGCCATTCTCATTAGTGCTTCTGAACGTGTAGCTGAACATGGTGTATTCTGTTAATTTGTTCATATATTTAAAGTGGATACTGACCTTTTTTTAATGGTCTGTCAAGTTACAGTAATGGTATCCTCACTCTTGGGGCTGTCTATTCCTTCGTATTTTTCCTTTTTTTTTTTCCAACCTGTCCTAATTTTCCCCAATGTCTCCCATCAGATTTTCAGCTCTTGAGGTGCTATCAATAATGAAAACTAATGCGTAGGAAGTGAGTGGCTGGTTGGTTTTTTTTGTAGCGACTTCTTGCCTTGCTTGGAACAAGTGCATGCAACTGCTCTCCTAAATCACCGTGTTCCCTGCCACCATTGCTCCTGTTGGCAGTGTGGAGGGAAACCAAAAGATCCTTCCGAACTGGGAGACTGATGTGGCATCCTGAACACACACACAGAGGTGAACCCTTTCCAGTGCACCGGGGGTAAGTGCTGCCCATTGCACTGGGAGCTGTGATACTTTTTTGGGCATGCTTGCCGTTATCTAATTGGGAACAGGGGTGTTTTTATCCCAGCTCTGCCACTTGTGGGCCCCTGTCAAATTGTTGGACTATGGCACATAAGGGAGCTGCTGATTACTTAGGTATCTGTGTATATGCAGTAAAGCTTTAAATGTTGGAAGTGTCTGCTGTGCTGAATCCTCACTTGTGAAGGAAGTGATTAAGCTCTAAATACCTGATACCTCTAAATATCAGGTAGCTCTTGAATGGTTGCCTCAAAGGTTTGAGGCCCCTGAGGGGCAGCCATAACCCAAAGAAATAAGGTGACTTATTGTGGATGTTTAAATAATGCTGTTCTGGCAGATCTGATTTCAGAGGCTCCTCCTTTCCCACCACCATGTGTGACTCCTGTTCCTACTTTGCCTTTCCTGCTCAGCTTTTCGTGCAGATGGGCTCTAAGTCTGCAACAGTCACTATATTTTGTTTCTGAAGGATATCCTTTTGCAGACCCGATTTAGAGTATGGCCATAGGAATGGTCATTTGGCAGAGCTGAGAGTGTGATCACATGCAGCATGTGAGAGTGGAGAGGGAATGGTAGTGAGGGGTGAGGCTGCCAAACATCAGACCTGATGAGGAAAGGAACAGTGAAGAAACACTGTCAAAAGGGACTATTAGAGGGACGATGGGACCAATTGTTACAAAGGAAGTATTGGAGACCACAGCAGCACAAACACTGGGTGGTCCTGAGCTGAGCTCCAGGGGAAGTGTGGCCATTTACACCACTTGAAAACTTGTCCTCTACTGCATAGGGGAGTGTTTGTCACCCTATCAGTGCAGTTTCGGCTCTCCCTTAAGGTCTTTGCTTTTTGTGTCTGAAATATTGCCTGGTTTACACTGACGATTACAGCAGTGTAATCTGTTTCTCAGCAGTTGTGTTTCAGTCCCCAGCTGGTGTAAGTCAGCAGAGCTCAGCTGCCTGCGCAGGAGTTGCACTGTTTGCAGCCACCGAGGCTTTGGCCCTCAGTAAATAAACACCAGTGTATTAATGCAAAGATTTGACCTCATTTGTTTTGTTTTTTCCATCTCTTTGACACATCATTGAGCAAATTGTCACTGAAGCAAGGGAGTAGGAGAGGAGATAATTAAATATTACATAAGGATAATAAGGTGTGAGTAAAATTATTTCTGTGGTTTAACATGTATGTCTTTTTTAGTAATTTCGTCACTAGTTGGAAAATGTGAGCTCTGTGTAATGCCAAATAAACAGTTTGCTGTAGATATTTAAAAGGACCGAGTGCACCTCTTGCAGATACTTTGTTGACAGTTAAAAAATGATGTATCTATTATGCATGCTGAACAGCCAGGCAGAGGAATGCTGCCCTAACTTTCACATGGTAAAAGAGGAAATGTAAAGGCAATATGGTTTGTTTAAAGGAATCCTGTCTTTTCAGTAGCCTGATCTGTAACATGACTGAGTTGAAACTTGGTAGACTCAGTACTACAATGGCAAAACTTCTTTTGATTTCAGCAAGACTGTAATTTGGTTTTGTGTATCCATATTTATGACTGAGGTCGCAGGTACAGAAACCTGATGCAGACAGTGTTTATTTTTTTTTTTCCCCAGAAGTTACTAATCTGTAAAAGAACGAGTGATGCTTGGCTTTCTGACAACAAACCTTCAATTTTTAATGGCTCATCTGCAAGGGTTGATAAAATGTTGTGAAGCCCTTTCTTGAAGGGTTGGCTTAGCAGGATGTCATGTGAGAAATGTGTAGAAACAAAAGAGCAGCAATTGCAGGTGTCTGGGGCACTTCTTACTGAAGCTGATATGCTGTTTTTTAAATTTCATTAGAATTATATGTATGCAGAAAATGAGTATATTGAGATGACTACTTTACATGATGATTACAAATTGCTCACTGTTGAAGTGTGATATGGGTTTTGTGTGCCAAGGAAACTTGTTTATTGAAGGTTACCTGTGATGTGAGAGGTGCAGCGGAGAGCCCATCTGAGCTTACCTAGAAAGCTGACCAAAATGAAACATTCATTCCTTCAGTCATTAAGATCTGTGTGATTTTGGTTTCCCAGCTGCTCCTTTGATTTCAAATGTAAGTTCCAGGCCTTTTCAGCTTTTGTGCATTTCCTGCATTTCTAGGATTTGAGTGCATGTGCATAATGCAGAAGTGCATGTCAATGAGAATTGTTCAATTCAGCCTTGCAATGTGGAGGAATAAGATGTGGGAACAGCCCTAGAAAGTTCTGGTATCAGGGAAAAGATGCTGCATTTGTTGTAAGAGAAGCGAGTGCTGCATAGAGGTTTGATCTGAATAAAACCTGAGGTGCACTTGGTCCCCAGCAGAGTAATAATTGTCCTCTGAAGTTCTGGGACTCTGCAGGGGTCCAGGTAGCAATTCCCCATAAAGTTCATCTTGGTGATGAGAAGCTGGGGTTTGCCTCTAGAATCAGTCTGTCCTTTGACTTAATGCTGAATAATCCTGTTGGAAAATAAGTGTGTTTAAAGGTACAGAGCAAAGGAAAATACCCCTATAAAATGCTCATCTTGTTACTCTCATAAGAGATGGGCTCTTGGGGCCACAGCTGGGTTGGGTGCTGAGGTTGGTTAATGTGCTGCAGATCAGAACCCCTCAGGCTCCAAGGACAGTGTGGAAAGGACATGAACAAGGGAGCCACTTGGTCAGTTTAGGCCACCTGATGATTTCATATCATACCCCTGACCCAAGGCTGACCCAAGATCTCTCTGTGGTGATCTGGATGAGGCAGAGGTTGCTTTGTGACTGCTGTCCCAAGCAGAGAGTGAGGAGCAGTGGGGCTGTGATGTTGCCCAGGTCTGCACCCCTCTTGTGAGAACTGTGGCTCTGAAAGGGACAGCAAATTGTGCAGGACAAGGAGCACAGTTTGTCTACATTTAGCCCACCCAGCAGGACTTTGAAACGAGATTACATCCTCTCCAGCCCTGAGATGGCACCTGACAATGGCTAAAAGTCACAGGTTGAGCCAACAATATTTCATCACTGCATGACTCTTGTTGTGTGCAAGCGAAAGTGCCTAAGGCCTCAGATTTATCTGAGCCTGGTTTCTCAAGAAACATAAGCATAAATTTATCTGTATAAGGAAATTAATTTTGTTCAAGGGAGGATTTGAAGCAGAATGCAGAAATGATTCTGGAATAAGGCAGGTAAAGTTGTTAGTTAAATCAGCTCCATCCCTTGTGATAAATAGATCAAGAAGCTGGACAATTTATTGAATAAATTGTCCAGAGATGTCTAAATTATTTGCAGTGTCATTTCACCTGAGCCTGAGGAATGTAAGGCCAAATTTCAGCTGGCTATATTGCATTCCTCTATACAGCCAGAAATAGAATCTCAGCTGTTATAAATTGATTAATGAAGGTATTGTTATTTAGACCAGACCCTTAGGCTTGTAATGCCTAGTTTTAGCATAAATGACCAAACTGAGCCATTCTTTAGAAGGCATAGCTTTAAAAGCTATTTGTCTAGTTCAGAAGCAAAAAATATAATGGCTTTCATTGTTTTGGCACGTTTTAGTGTCTATGTTGCCTCCCAAAATGATTTACTTTTTTTTTTCCTCTTGAACCTGTGTGGCATCATATTATTAACATGGCACATGAAGATCCTGAGGTGAAAATAAATCCACAAAGATAAATATCAAACTTTGAGATGCTGTTCCATGTAACTGAATGTTTATCTGAACTTCACACACAGCATCCAGTTAGATAATTTGCCCACGAGGCAAGTTTGTTTCATTTTTCACAATGTTCTGCTACTTGAGATTATTTATTCACTGCAGCAGAGCTATGGACTAGCCTGATTTGTTAAGCAAGCACTGTGAGGATAGATACTGCAGTACTATCTTTAATGGAAAACTTTGGAGTGAGAAGCAAAGGAACTATCTCCCAGTGCATCCAGGATGGGCTAGAAAAACTGGTGATGGTGCAACTGCAGAGGTAAGAGGAGAGTCTCCTTTGTGGAAATGTCTTTTCCCTCTTATCCCTTCTGCTTGCCCTATAATAACCTTACACCAGTATTTCAAAACCCTTGATATTTTTTTAATAAAGAAAAAAAGATCAAGCACCTGGATGTGTCTATAGTTACATCCCTGGATGTATGTTTAGTTAGCAAAAGAGAGAGGTGAGGTGTTTATTCCACACATAAGTACAAAAAGTTTGTATCAGGCTGCTTAGCTGAAATTGAATAATCAGTATTCTATCAGACAATTCTTTACACTTAACAGTCATTCTTGCATGAATGTGTTTGACAAGGGAAGCAGAGCTCTCGTGCTGCATTAATTGTAATACATCGTGAGAGGCGTTGTCACGGGAGTTCTGTTCCTTTCCACCTTTGTGTGCAGGTGAAGTTAAACTGCCCACTAAAAATTCAGCCAACCTAAACTGCAGCCAAAGAAAACATCTGCTTTGGGCATGACTTACTTTATTTTCTAGCAGGAGGGCTCCATATATCAAAGCCTTGCCTTGTCTTATTTCATTAATGTGATCTTGTGTCCATCCTGTGGCACTTTAATAGCCATTATTTGTGGCCTCCATCAAATAAAGCATTGACCATAAATCCAGCCTCACGTAAATGAAGATATAAATGTCAATCTGCATTACTGTACAATATTTATTATTTTAATTAAATGAAACTGATTGTGACTTTTATTAGATCACAGGTTCCTCGTTAATAGCGATGAAAAGCAAAAAAATTGCTTATTTTAGAAAGGCAAAAAAGCTGCTTTTTAAATGTAATTTTTAGAAATTGTTTTAATGTTATTGTCTTAGGTTATCAAGGCTGGGAATCTGTGTGTGGAACATAATGTTTGTGCATCTTCTTGGGACTTAAACGAGTTAGTGAAGCCAAACACGACATGTACTGCAGAAATATCAAAGAACAAATGTATTAGGAAGGTGAACACCCTGCTTTTGTTACTCATTTAATAGTATAAGTATTTGCATTTAACTGAGCCATTTTGTTTTGTTTTCTCTAAATAGAAGGAGTTATCCCAGGTCAGATATCCCAAGGTTTTTTGCTAGTAGTAATGGAACTTTGTTCAATGTGAACATACTTATTTTCCAAATTATTGTGAAAAATACAGAAAGCCTATAACTTTAAAATCCTGAAGCCAAATCCTTTGTAATCTAGTCCCAAAGATAGAAATCCAGTGCAAATCAGAGACTGTTCTTATTTATTCTCTTTTGGTTGTTCTGTTCACTCTGCTTTTAATGTACAAAAAGAATACTCTGTGCTATTTGCACAGGTTGTAGGAAGGGATGATGGATAAAATGTCCTGGTCTTAATGCTGGCAAAAATTTTTAATCTGGCAAATCTCATATGTCAATAAAAAATAAAAGACTGAAGATTTGATATTTGGTACGTTTCTTCACTTGCAGGGTCTTATCAAAATCTATTTTAGGGCAGTCTATTTAGAGTCTGAACAGTCTTTGTACCTCATGGAGGTCACAGCCCACACCAATAGACTGTGTTCAGAAAAACTTCTGAATGATGGAGATGTTAAATATTATTTAGGAAACAAAACATCTGAGTTACAGTTTATCATTTTATATTGGAAAATATTGATCCTGTTGCTACTGAAGTCAGTGACAAAACCTTAGCTCAGTTGTAAATGTGGAAACCTGGAAAATCAGGATTAGAAGATTTCATCTTTTTGTATATAAGCTTCATTTCTATCTGTGTTTTTCACAGTGATTCCTGGAAAATAAACAAAAACATTCACATTGGCCTAAAGGGAAATTGATTCAGCACTTCAAACCTCTTGAGATTGTTGTCAGAGCAGTTTCAAGTGTTTGCTACAGTTCTCTAGGATCTTTCCCAATGACCCTGTAAGGTTTTTAAACTAAATCATCTTTATTTCAGATTACTTTAAGCTAAAAATATTTATCGTGCATTTGTAAGAAAGCTGGTCATAAGGTTCATATCTGTAGCAAATCCTATTGCTCAGATCTAATTTAATTCCATAAAAGAGGTGAAAATACTTCTCTGAAGTTTATCCTTTTGGTCAGTAGGAACCATGCATATTCATAACACTCTTGAAGTAATTATTAGATGTTATCTTTTCAAGCTAAGTGCCCAGCATTGCATGGCAGGGCATAGGAGAAACTGATTTAGCAGAAGCAAAGCTGAGAAGCTGATACAGAAGAGAGACTGGATTTAAAGACAATGCTTTATATTTTACAGGTGATATTCTCCTGTATTTATTTCAAGGCTTCTTTCCTGCTATGAAATAAACAAGGAAATACCTTTTTCTTTTACCGAAATCTAAAACCAAATAAAGTGATGCTAGGAATACTTCTGGAGTCACACTTCTGTGTTGAGCAATTTTAGTTCAGTATTGCTTTTTCGGCAAGTGCTTAAAAGTTTTTTTTCTGTGATTTTGTAGGCCACAATGTAGACACAGAACCATGTGACACTTCTGTTTTGGCCCTGAGTTTACTGGAATGTATTTTTCTTAATTTTTTTTTTTTGTTCATATACACAGTCTCTGCTTTTATAGATTTGTGGCATTCTCTTTCAACATTTCTAATAGCTCAAGGAGAGAGATCTTGGACTTGTGTTCATTCCCAGTGTGCAAAACACTTTTTCTGTGTTGCATCAAGGCAGTGAAAACATCCTTTTCCCTGTTGCAATGAAATGAGAATTGACATTGTTGAAGTAACCACTGACAGTGGGCTCGACTTACTGCTCCCTCCAAAACTGCTCCAATGCTCTCGCTTGCTCGGATGCCCTTGAGAAATTTGTACAAATACACATTGTGAGGGAAATTATTTCATCTCCAAATGCTGATCCTGACAACCAAATTTCACTTTGAGCATGTGCTGCAATGCCTCATCTGAATATTGCAGCATTGTCCCAGACTCTTTTGCTCCGAAGTTTTGCTGGCTGGCAGATGAAGGCCACTTCTAGTGTCCTGGAATACAGTACTTTTTAAGGTGGTTGGTTGGCCCTGTTCAAACCCAGTAACACAGTCCAAGTTCACTTCCAGAGTTGTAATTTTGTTATACTCAGTCATGTTTACTAGACAAGATCTTCCTTTTGTCATCATGTACAAAACTGAGTTCTTGAATATTCTCAAAAACTTTGTTTGCTCTTATCTACCAAGACTGCTGTGATTTCCTCTAGCTCTGCTTGCCACCCTGAGTTTCAAGTCCATTTGAGTGTCAGATTAAGTTGTGTAATTTTCTGATACCAAAATTATTTTGAAGAATTTTGTCAATACTTTGCCTTTTGTCCTAGAACTTGAGAGGGGTGTATTCCATTCACCTGACCCATCTTCAGTCATTCTGATTTCTTGATTTCTTGTTCTAACATATTTCAATTTCCTGCTCTATTTGTTCTTCCCCTGGGAAATTAATCTGAGTTCTGACACATGTTCTCTGTCATCTTTGTTAAATCTGTAAGCCAAAGAATTGATGTTCTTAGCAGTGGCTATACCTCCTGCCAGTAAACTCTACTTCTTGCTGCTTTAAGGCATTGCATGTTCTTCTATTGGTTCTTGCTCATGTACCTAAAAATAAACAAACCTTATTTGTTTTCTCTTGTGCTCTCCTCAGTCTTCTCTGTGTGTTCCACATCTCTGGGATGGTCTGATACATCCAACTCCTTCCAAAAGCTGTCATCCCATGTGCATCTTTTCTGTGCAAAGTGTGAAGGAGTCTGGTCTTCTAGGCTGGTTTTGTGAAGTGTCACTGATTTGTTCTGTTACTTTGGGCAAGTCACTTAATCTCACTGTGGTGTAGTTTATCCACTATAAAATAAGTCTAATAATCCTTGCCCGCTTTGCTGAGCCCTGAATCTTGTTTGCCTTCTTTACATGTGCAGTCCTAAGGGTATTATAAAGCTTCAATTATTAATGTTTGGAAAGTGCTTTGAGATCTTTGGATGGAAATCCCTGTATAATCATATTTAGCACTTAGCATTTCACAGCACAGTGCAGACGCTACGTAATCCTCAGAATACTCCTGTGAGACAGAATTACCTGTCAATACAATTATTATCCTCACTTTACTGGATAGTGAGGCAGAAGGATTAGGACCTAATCCTGCTTCTCTTCAAATAAATGGGAGTTCTTCTCTTGACTTCAGGAGCTGGAAGAAGCTGCTGTGACACATCAAGTTTTGAGTTCAGTCTCGGATGTCAATCCACACTGAACCTCATGGAGTCTCCTTCCTCTCTGTACTACAGAGTTTGGTGTTTCCTGGTCATGTTATCTAGACTTTCTTGTCTGATTCATTTTTAGTCTTCATCCTTACCATTCCATTTTGGTTACCTTCTACATTATTTTAGTCTCTTGTTTTTTAGCATATTTTCGAACCCCAGGATATTCTTGATGATGCATGTAGCCCTGGGAGATGTATCATCCATAAATGCTTCCATATCACCTTTGCCATCTTCCTTCACTGATTTATCCAGTACAGTCCTTTTGCCTATTTTTAACAACTTTATTTTTCTGTTGCTCATGTTATTGCAAATTCAGCTGCTGTCTACTGGAATGCTGCTTCTACATAGTTAACCATATCAACCTCCTTTATTTTAGACCAGTTTTTGTTGTGAATACAGTCCATAGTACTCTATCATGGTTATAATAATTTCATGGCTGTGGTTATGCTAGTCTGCCCTTTATTCTTCCCAGTTATTTTAGTCTCTTCCAATATTAGACAAAGCAGACCTGTCTCACGCTGTGGGTGCTCAGGACTCATATTGTTACCCTTGAAATGATAAGCAAAGCAGTGCTATAAAAAGACTGTAAGGAAAAGTAGTTAAAATCTGAGCTAAAATTATTTTAAGAAATCGCTTATGTGAAGGAGAGTTGGGTAAGTTCATTCCTCCCAGAAATAAGTTCAATTATATGACTTCTTTATCAAAGAAGAATCAGTCTTTCTGACATGTAAGAGAAGAGATTCCGCATTAATGTCAGTTACTGACCAATATTTCAGCATCACCAAAACGAGCGGGGTCTGTCTTAATGAAGCAAAGCAATTTCTCTCATGTCAGAATCATGGTGCTTCTCTGCTGCTTAGCCTGCTTTGTTCAAGGGATGGTTTTGGAGTTCACTGCTGGGCAATGTAAATAAAGATCCATCCACACAGGTTCATTTCTGAAGGCTGTCACAATGGTCAAGAGGCTCTCCACAAACCTGACACGGGTGCTGTGGAAGAGGGTTCAAGGCTGGGGCTTTGCCACAGGTGCTGCTGGTCACTCACCTCTCTGAGGAGCTTTGGGAGACCTTCCATACCACCTCTGTTCAGTGCTGGAAAAGGCCCTTGGACTTAAGCCAGATCCACATTGCCTTGGGCTCTCAGGGGCCACTAATACCTCTGGCAAAAGCACTATAAAGCTAATTAAAAGCACTGACACCTCATTTCTAGCCATTTCTTTGCTTGAAACAGCTATTATTGAGCATTAAAGGTGAAATTGATTCTATAAAGGTAAACAGTTTTGTAGTTATGTGACCATGACCTATAAAATGACAATCTGACATTAATTTTTAAGGATCATATATTCACATATGCTGTCATTGTAGAGCAAGTAACATGACTGGAAGTAGGCCTGTGCATTTTGAGAATGCATTTACAGTTTAACATGCTGTTACAAATGTAAGGAGGCTCCTTCTCTCTCCTCTAATTTTTTTTCACCAGCTTGACAGTTTTTCAAACATATTCACTGTCAGCCCTAACAACCTGTCAACAACTGCCATTATGTGAAAATTGCAGAGACTTGCTTGAGCACTGTGAAAACTGACAGACATGCCACAAGGATAAGTTCCTCAGAAACAGAGGGCTAAAACTTTTGAAAGGTGCTCCAGCCCTTCCAAGGCAAAATGAACAGTCAGATATCAGGGGAAAAAAACATACACTTGTCACATCTGATATCTATTTCTTTTCCCCTCAAATTGAGGTGTATGTGAAAGAATAAAACATAGATTAGGACAAGCTGTGCACCTTACTAGAGTTGGTGCAATTTTCCTCACTGTCAAGCAAGAGAGGCCAAATTTATCCGCTGTGTAGATCTGTTGTGTTGCTGGTACAAATTCTGGGAAACAGGGATAAAATTCACCCTCTTAGAGTGTCTATAAATGAAATATTATTTTCTCTGTGTGGCTTACTGTAAAAAAAAAAACAACATCCAAAAAAAACCCAACAGTAAACAAAACCACTCAGGTAATGTTCATGATAATATAATATATGATAATGTTTGTGGAGAAGTGATCCTGCAATGCACTGTGCACTTTACAGGGTTCATTGTATTATTCTGTACATGAGTGTTAAACATTGTGCTGACACCCATGAATTTACCACCTTCTGAAACTGGTGTAATGGAGAGCACCTATGTTTATCATTGAAACCAAATGGTTTGGTCAGGTTTGTGGGGGGAGAATAAATATGAATGATCCACAGTGTGTGGGACAGTGGTAGAGCGTGTCCATGCTGTGCACTTGTGCACCATGTGGGAGTAGGAACATAGCCAGAGAAATCTTTGGGAGTTCTGCCCCCTGAACATCTTAAGGAAAGGTATTTTAAATCTTGGGTAAAGGCACTGGGATATGGTCAGGATACCCACACAGCCAGGATGGTTCATCAGCTATGATGAAATACAGCTATGTATTTGCTGGCTCTTGGTTATTGGTTCTTGCTAGGTGTTGTTCCTAATTCAGGAGCAGTGAACAAACATCGAGGATGTGATTCAGTCTGTGCACCCTCCTCAGATGGGTGTAACTGGTGAGCTCTCAAGTCCCATCCCTGGCACATCTCCTTGTCTGAAGCCCCAACTGACTTTAGTAGAAGGGCTGTGAACTGAACTTAACTAGAAAATTCATGTACAGTTAGCTTTGAAATGTGCCCCATGGTGCTAAGATGCTGGAAGAGTTTTAAATCCTAAACAGTCTTCATTTTTGTCTTTTACCATCAGTCCCATGGGAAAAAAAAAAATGTACCTTGATTTATGCATTTTTTCTAATGGGGTTTCCAAACATAAACCTGTGTGTACTAAGAAGAAATTTGCATATGCCTATGCCTGTTGTTTTAATTTAAAGAAAGAAAAGCAACCCAGTGTCATTGAAGTTTCTTTTACTGAATGTGTATGAAATAGAATGTGAATGACTGAAGGAAACCATAGGCATGACTCTTCTGTGTTACATATAAAATTGAAGCTAATAACAGTCTTATGGAAAAGTAAGTGGAAATACCTTTTTGCTTTGCCATCTAAAAATGAACTAAAGAAATGTTTATTCTCTGGGTTTCATGCATTTGGAGTCTATCTGGAGAGCCATCACTCTCACTGAGTCTCAGAAGGTGCTCAGCACCTTGCTGACTTACCCAGCAGAAACTATCAGTGATAGTGAAGCATGTCCCTGTGCTTCAGTGTTGAATTATGAGCTCTTTCACAGCCCTGATCTTTGACCACAGGCAAATAATTCCACTCTTTAGCCTGCATTTCCCAGCTGTGGGATAGCATCGTGATATTCCTTTGCAATTTGGGAACTGTGAGAATGAAGTTGGAGTTGAAGGTGCTGACATCATGCGGGGATGAAGCAATAGAAATGTCTGGGCAATTAGATGAGGTGGTTGCTTTATCAGAAAGGGGGGGCTATCATAAAAAAATAACTAAAAAAACTCCAACCACAAACAAAGGCAACAGCAAGAACCTCTGGCAGGAATTGCTTCGTTGTAATTTCCTGGTAGGGTGTGGCTGAGGTGTGCTTTGGGCCTTGGGCACGGTGTCTGTGTCTATCTGTGCTTGTCTCTCAGCCCGCAGTGGTGCTTTTGCAGGGCTCCTTTCTCTGGTGGAGATTAACTCAGGAGGTGGTGCCCAGGGCAGGGCAGAGTCGAGTATGAGCTGATTTTGGTGTGGGCTTTGTTCTGAACAGGCCCAAGAGCATTTCCCTGGAAATGTCTCATTTTCTTTAAATATTCTGTGACACAAACTTAGGAAAACCCTTCTAAAATATGCTCAATAATAATGGCAACTCATTTTGCTTATTAGCAAAGTGAGTAAGTAGAGAAGTCTCTCTTTATTGTGTTTTAAGGATCTTTTCACTAGAAGATACTTAATTGCCTGTTAACCTTAAGCTCAGAGTAGTGCCATATAGTATATTGTGGTTCTCTAAAACAATGTTCCCTCTCAGGGAAGACACTGTAAGTAATCTGAAATAACACAATTCTGAAAGACAAAGAGGCCTTACACTTAGGTTTTAATGACTTATCTTATTTCTTTGTTCCTCATGTTCTTTTTCATTTGCAATTGTAAAAGTAAGAGCATGATTCGTAGCATGGCCTTTCTTGGGTAGATTTTTGTTTTGGTTAAAAAATATTTTGAGCCTTTAGCAACCTTCAGAGTAAATAGAAATTAAGGTCTTATTATCTTACTTTTGTAACTCATTGTGTCCATTTTTTGTGTAGACACTCTTCCACTAGTTCTTGCTATTTCTTTTGTTGGTTGATATTTGGTTTTACACTTGTGAGCTACACAAGGAAAGGTTATCCATTGCTTTAATGTTTATCTGGTGGTCTAATCTTGGGTCGCAGATGAGCTTAAATCAAAGCTTCAGTGATACTTATCTAACAGAGTCGAAGTGGTGGCAGCCTGTTGCAAGGCTGTGGTGAGCTCTGAAAAGACTCCTGTAATGGTCACCTAATCCTCAGGTTACAGGGGGCTACCTTTTGTCTCTTCCCTTGATCTTGCTGTTCTTAAGAGGGAGATTGCTCAGGTAATACAGTTGGCTGGAATGGGATCTGGTTTTTATTAACCAGGAGACTGCCTGTGTGTTTTGAGTGTCCTTCAGCGCATGTGGGAATATGTAAGGTTATAAATCACAGAAAGAAAACACCGTAGCATTTCAATAAAACATCCTGCACTAGAGTGCCTGGGACAGAGAACATGAGTGTTTCACTACTTTCATGGATCATAATAAGTCACTCAGAAGACAAAGTGCTTGTAATTTCTTGTTCTGACATAGTTGGGCAGGATTCCCATCCAGGGCTACTACCTAAAGGCACAGAACTTGACACTTCAGAGTAGCCTCACTTCTCTGGGAAGTATGAAGGTTGAAATTCAAGTTTTGCTCTATATCAAGAAATTCTTGGCCTTGCTGTTCAGTGTCGTGGAAAGTGATTGCAAATGTGTGAGAAAGCTTCCTTGACCATTGGCTAATAAATTCAGGGTACTTTCCTCCCAAACTGCATTTCTTGTGGATCAGTTTCTGGGGTCCTGATTTGCTCAATCCAGAAAAATATCCTGTAGAGCTCTTGGAGCCCTTGTAAATTAAATGCAGGGTTCTAAAGCCTGGCTAGCCCAGAACAGGACACAATATTCATTTCCTACAAGGACTTTCACTTGCCGAGGATGGGTGTCACTTGTCCATCTACAGACATCTACGAAGAAATATTGATTCCAAGGATTCCAGAGACATTTGATGGCTTCAGGAAGGAAAGCTCATGTTTTTTTCATCCACCACCATTTCAGTTCATCTTTTTCAAACCCTGCTGTGACTCTGGAGTTCAGGCACCAAGCGTTGCTTGTCTGCCTCAGCCAGTCACTTTTGACATCAAGTGTACTTGATCTGGGGCTGGTAGTTTACTTCAAACGTTGTTCATATGAATGGGTCTGGCAGCTGGGAGACTGCAAAAAAAGTGCATGAACAGTGATTCTTGTTTTCTGTCTTCAAAATAGATCTATTGTACTGTTTCTGCTGGCTGTTTTGAAGAGTCTTGACTTTGAAACTGGAAAGAAATCATTATCTAAGTCACATTCATTTAAACTTAAGGCCAGTGGTCTCATAAGTGATCACTCACATTAGCCTTATGAACCTTCTCCATGGATGGGTGAGAAGAATATTGCTTTATTGTAAGATGATTTAAATAATAAGAAAAAAAATTCTATGGCATCTGAATGTGCACGGTATATCACATGTATTTATACATTATGCATCCCAGCTCCTGTAATTTGATTATAGATCACAGCTGTTTCTTTTCTCTCTTGACCTCCTTTAGCCTGTGACATGCTCTGCTATCATTCTCTCATTCTCCTAACACTTTCACTATTGAAAATACTATAATTTTCTTTCTCTTGCTGTCAGGTATTCAGTCATTTCTTTGTCCTGTCTAAGAGCTTAGACTTGGAAATTGAACTGTCTTGATTTTTTTTTTTTGGTTAAGAGATGACAACTCATGTTTATTTGATTTTAAAATTTATGAGGCAGGTCTTTCTCTAACACTCAGATCTCACCTAAAGCTTTTTCCTAAGGGTCTAAAAGTGCCTTTCAAAGAGGGAAAATCCAGTTGTCTCTAGTTAACCCAGGGAAAATCATGATACTGAGGTGAGTGCTCTGCTTAGAGAGAGGAAAAATATCAGAGAGAGCACAAGAGCAGAAGGGGAAAGTGTGATATTATTCAGGCACCTGTGAGGACCATTGCCAGGAGGAGGTTTCTGTGCTGCAATCACATTGAGACTTGTGCTGTAAACTGATAGTTACAGCTGGAAAACTCTTCCTTTCTGGGATTCAAATGGAGCAGTTCAGTCCCAGAGGTCAGTTTTGGGTTGATGGTCAGGACAGAGATCAGATCAGGGTGGAAAAGGATGAGGTGAACAGGATGTGGTCATATTAATTCAGTGCAGCTTCAGGCAAGCAGCACAAGGAGATTTATAAGACCGTTTTTGAAGGGGAAAAGTGGGTATGATAAATGGGGTAAGTCAATGTCAATTTGTGAAATTACACCTTTGTGTCACAGTCTGTCAGTAACTTCCTCTTGCTATGTTTGGATGATTTTCCGGTAGCAGTAACAGGGATCGAATGGTGACCAACCCACCTCTCCAAATGGCTAATTTAGGAAAGTAACAAAAGAATTGAGCTGCAGTGTGTGAATCATCCCAGCTAAGGGTCAGAAATTACTGTCCTCTTTTAGCTAAGGATACGTGAGCTTTTTAGAAACAATTACGTAATAATTTCCTTGGTGCCTGAGAAGCCCTGATAAAATTGTGAAAAGGCAAGGAAGCAGAAGAAGCAATCAGACCAATCCAAGGAGGGATTGGAGGCAGTTCTGGTGACACTGATGTCCCACCAGTGCCTGGAGCCTTGTCATTTTGGGTGCCACTCTAGAGAGGTGAAGGCAAAGCTTTGCGGGGAGGAACTTTAGAGTTTTGTAAGATTGCACTGCAGGGCAGAACATGTGAGGATCCTGATCCCAGCAGCTCTTCCTTCCCTGGTGGTGGCTCCCAGCCTGCCCTGTGTGTCCAGGCAAAGCCTCTGACACTGTGCAGATCTGAGGGATATGGTTCAGCCTGTCCCCACTAAGGAGTGGTCTGAGTGTTTCTGGCTTAGTGCAGTCCTGCTCTGTCAGTCTGTTAAATGTAATCAGTTCAGGGCTAAAATCAACAGAGATACTGATTCTGGTTAAATAATAAATGCTATCCCTATTCAGGTTTGTTGATTGCCTATCATGCCTCTCATGTGGGAGGAAAAGTCTGCATGGGATCCTGTTCTTGATGTTTGTGGTTTATGATAGTGTGTGGGAGTTTAGTTATTTTTTAAATAAACAAGCAAAAAATGTTTCATAAAGCAAAAGATTTTCCCCTGAAGAATTTTATATTCTGTATCAGGCAGACACAAACTGTTGGGATCCAAAGAAAGAAGTTCTGGAGAAACTTGGATAATGAAGACTTTCTGAAGGAAACGGGAGCATTTGATGAGAGAGGAGGGTGGATTTTTGATTCAGGAATAGAGTATTGGTGGAACATCCTACAGCCCACTCAGTGCTGCTGTGTGCAGAGTGAAATGTTAGTCTCATGGAGCAATTGCCCTGGTTGTGGTATCTCCCAGTGATGAGTCTCTGAAGAAGTAGTCTGAGTTTTTTTGCTGTTGTACTAACAATTTTTGACTCACTATATGAAGTCCATTAAATTATGCATGAGGTGTGCATTTTGCCCAGTTTGAACTGTCCACACTAATGGAAGCACTAATGTTAGATGAATGGTATCTTCAAACTAATGTGGTTCTTAACTGGTGAGCAATAGGCTGTCAGGGTAAAAATGCAGGAAGTCTGAATACACAGCCACATGATGGAAAAGGGTGGTGCTGTGAACACAGATGTGTAGGAAAACAAATAACTACAGGCCCCTCTTAGACAAGTAAACAAAGAGTCTGAATAGCCATATTTGATTAATGGATGCAGAACTATCAGAGTGTAATGCAGGTAGGGGGAAGCTCTATCTGCCTCAAACTGTGGTGGGCTGTCAAGAAATGAAATCTCAGAATCTCCTACCTTGAGATCCAGCAGGAGACAGGGTCTGACTGAGCCCAGGAGACCTCAGGTCTCAAAGACACTTATTTCCATGCCACATAAACCAGGACGTTTTTCAGGCTTTGGGGGACTCTGTTGGCTCAGCCCATATGGCGAATGGCAACCTTTCATTTGAGAACAACACACACACATATTCCAGTGCTCAGGAGCATATTGGGCAGCAAGGCCATGGGAGGAAGGCCAATATGCTGTTACACAGCTGTCTGGATCCCTGTTTACAGGAGAGTGATGAGATTGAGTGGTTTTGTGTTTTCCCCTGGATGTGTGCTGCTTCAGGATTTCCTCAGACAGCTCGAGATCTGCTGTGTGGTTTGACACGCTCCTCTGCTTTATTCTCTGCCGTTCTGAGCCTTTTGGGGTTGTGTTTATCTCGGCTTTTTTTCCTTGCACACATGACTTGTGAGGTCCCTGCATGAGGCCAGTTGTGTTTCTTTTCTGCAAACTGAAATAGCACATCCAGGAACTTTTAAATACTTGCAAAAGCTTGTGTGCCCTCTTTCCTTTCTGTTACTGCAAGGATTTCATGTTGAGGGAGGAAAATCAGAAGAGCAAGTGATGGCTTAAACTGTAAAAGCTTTAGTTTATTCGCCAATAACATTATAAACGTGGGTTTAAAACAATATTTTTTGTTGCTTGGAGAATTTTACTATATTTCAGTATTTATGAGGGTTCATCTTGAATCACTCAAGTTAGGAGCATATTTCACTGGTGGAGAAGCTGAAATTCTCAATTGTAGTGGAACCCCAGGAGCCAAAGCTTTAAGAATCATCCTGGGTGGCAAAATTCTCCCAGTAGTTATGGGAATCATTGGGGGAGTCCTTTGTGAATGTTTTTGCTTCATTCCATCTCACTTCCTGTTTTTTTAGTAACTTCAGTATCGACTTTCTGTGCTTTGTTGTTAGAAAAGTCTTAATTTGATGGAGTATTTTAATAAATAGAATGTCTAAAAGGAACAACTTCATACACAATGAATTGTTCCCAGGTCCTGGCATTAAGAGAAGGCTGTAGCTTTATCAGCCAGTGTTATAAACCCTCTCCCTATGGGGTACTTCCCCATTGGACCAGTTTTTCCAAATGGATTCCTCTGTTGTTTATTCTTATATTGGCTTTGCATTTGTGAACTACTACTTGAGAGTTTGCAGGTTTCCCCCCTCTTTTTTCTTATTTTTCCCCCTGTATCTCTACTTCAAACACAAGATGAGTTATTTTCAGAAATGTGGTGACTTTCATTACTTGATTTTTCAGAGATTTCCAGTTCCCAATATTCCTTGAACCTCTTACAGAGAAAACTCTATTACTCTGTATTTTAGTGAGTTTCAGACTTACCTTCCTATCTGGGGAAAGCTGAGAGGGGGCAGGTCAGACATACAAGAAAGTTTTAAAAAAACACTTACCAAGATAATTGCCTGGGTGATTTGTAGTTGCATTCCTGAAAGATCTCCTATATGGTTCAAAAGGGGCAGATTCCAACGTGTGTTTGAGTCTTCACATTCACTGCTCTTCAGAAGCTCTGAGGGAACACCTCAAATGTGTGAAGTCAGGACTGTAGCCCTTGCTGGCCTTCAGTGGAACTTTGTATCCTGAATTCCTCATATGGGTTTAAAAAAAAGTTTATAAAGTAAGTTTATATGACACTTAAATATTAAATTGAACCAGTCTTTATAAATGTATAAAGGAATATGCATCAGCTTTTACTGCCATTCAAGACCTCTAAAATAACCTTCTCATTTTAGGGGTAAATGTGGCAGAGCAAAATAAAATAGTTTCTGTCTTCCCAGTATCTTTGACATGTAAAAAGCAGGAGATTGCAAAGGTCATGGAAACAGTTAAACCACATTTTAAGACAGTGGTTTTGCTCTCCCTATTCTGTTTTTCTAACCTTTTATTTGCAGTTATTTTTTCAGCTGCTTTGCTTTAGAATCCCTGAGATAAATAATAAGAGGTGTGGTAATATCCCTGCTGTTAAAACAGTATCAGCAAATAACCTGTGTGAGCCCAAGCCTTTCCTGGTTGAGAATCCAGATTTCAGAGAGAATGGAAGGTTTCTATAGCTCTGTTGCTCACAGCAGCTGTGTGTGCACCTAGAAAGATCCTGTCTGTACCTCAAGACTTTTTTTTCCTTTCCTGTGGAAATCTCTTCAATTTAAGCAAAGAAAGCAAAGTGCTCTGATGCACAGCAGTTGAATCAGTAAAAAAGTAATAAATTAAGTACCATGATGCTGTACTTCTCTCAGCAATGATAGAGGTCAGTTTTGGAGGTTGCACTGGGATTTGTAAATATCAGTGGACAGACCTGGATTTACACAGACTTTTTGATTTTTTTCCTTATTTACAGGCTGTCAAAGTGTAAAGGGGAAAATAAAGAGTGGTCATTAACAGCAGCAAACCTAAATAAATTGCTGCCATCCTGTGGGTCAATACTACCTGTTTAGTAGATTCCTGAAAAGGTGGAGAAGGGAAATAAAATCCTGTATGATTTGGCTAAACTTTGAGTCCAGGCAGATCATGAACTTGTAGACTTTATTACAGACATTTATAGGATCAAGGTTGTTTTACATCTCTAGAAGGGTGCAGGGGATGCTTTATCAACCCCTGGGAGAACAAAGTTATTCCTACAAGGAATTAAAATTTTATTCCAGACCTTTTATGACAAAACAGGATGTGCAGATGAACCTATCCATGTATGAGGTACATCTGGGATGAAAATGGTGGAAGTAATAGAGAAGTGGCAAGCAAGGAATGTATTGAATTTCCTCAGCAAAAACGTGCAGTGATCATGGACAAAAAAGGTCTGGTTTTGTTGACTTCCTGCGTCTCTCACAGAAGAAGAGAGCTTTGAGAAGGAATTTGAGTAAGACTGAAAGTCTCAAGGCCAGTTCAGGAATGGCTTTCCATGCAGAATAGCACCTGCCCAGTGCAAGGAGTATGGGAAGATTGAGGTGCCATTATCTGGCACATAGAATACTGGAGCCAATGAGAAGTAGGAGTCGATGAAATTTTGCAAGTATTGCACTGAGCAGCTCTGTGTCTCCTAAGCAGCGTTGCTAATATGTCTGGAGAACAAAAGTAGCAATTCTGCAGTCAGTGTCGTGTGGCTGTAGTAATCAAGGAATGCCAAATATTAGAAATTAAAAGTCCTGTTGGTTCATCTCCCCCTATAAAGGGATGTTTCCTTTGTTATGTATGATGGTAATTAGCTGGCCTGCAAGGGGAGGAGATATGGAACAGCAGAGATTTAAAATAGTGATGGAGAGTCCAGAGCTGGGAGGATGAAACTGCAACAGAGGATTATCAGAACTGAGAGCAGTGGTTTAGTGCTTTCCACCTCCAAAACATTGCATAGATATTAACCAATTAATCTGCACAAATGAGCCATGAAAATGATCAGTGGCTTTGTTGAAGTCCAAACAGTGAAATCACATTTTAGATTTAGCACTTAATGTTCCCAATCTTACGGCTTAGACAGGAGAGGAAGAGTCTGAGATTTCCAAGAGCTGCTGGCTCCAGGTGAGTATCCAAGACCACCCTGATGTTACCCAGGGGTGTCTGGCTGGAAGATCCTTTCAGAGATTTAAAGGAAGCAAGGAATGCCTAGTCTGAAGCATAACATAAGCTGTACAATTTCACTAGTGATATTCCTTTTAAAGTTCCTTTGCTTGTGGTTGAACTAAAACACATCTTTTCAAAAGAAGGTTTTGGGTTTAGTATTCTGAACATAAGTGATCTGCCACATTTCCTTAAAACTTGTTGAAACAACTAGCTAGCTTTCCTCCCACTCTTTCCTTTGAAGTAAAGAGACAGTAAGGGAGAAATCTTTAAAGACTGAAAGAATTGTTCCTTTCTATGTGGATGCTGAGTTGGGTTTTGTTACATCTCTATTGCTTGTCTTATAAGGCCAGAAATACAAATACTACACACTTGAACGTTTTCCAAATCTCCTTTATGCAATCCCAGAAACATTTGGGTTTTCCCAGCATTTTAAAACTTATTTTTCAGTTGCTGTGCTATGGCTTATGGAACAAATAACAGGTGTGTGTGTGTGTGTTTTCAATGCTGGGATTTGCTCTCGAAGAAAAATAATTAACACTGGCAGGAGTTTGATTGCATTAATTCACAAAAAGAAACACCCAAACGATAAATCCATAGTGGGAGAACTGCCCATATGTTACAGATTGGCTTAACATGGATGAGGCATTAAATAAACTAAGTCTGAAAAATAAAAACCTTATCAGCTTTATTAGCGTTGAACTCTGTGGCTTCCACTGGGGCTGACACACTTAATTAAAGATGCTCTGGTCTAATTAGGTTGCACATCAAAAATACAAATACAAGTTGGATTTTTTAAAGACCTGTCTGAGCTCCAATTCCCAATGTTGTGAATATTTATTTTATTCAGTTAGTCTCCACCTAGACAAATGTTGTTAGGTTAGCTAACACAAAAATACAGGGATTGCAGTATTCAGATTTCTTGCTCTGAATGAGTCTGGCTCAGATCCTGAATGTCTATAGACCTGAGGAAGACAAGTGTAGGCTAGGGAGAAAGACGACTTTATTTTGAATTTTAAATCATTATCTGATTCCATTTGACTGGCTTAATTCTATTGGTGACTAACTCATGAAGAAATCCATGGCCTTCATTTGTTTTACTACCTATGGGATTGATTCCCCTGTGGGTCCAGTCCAACCTCTGTGGAGGTCAGTGGGAAGACTGCCATTGATTTAATAGAAGATGGTTCACAATCGATGGGAATGCTGCATGTCACAATGGGGGGAGTGTTCTTCTTTCTACCATCTCCCCTGCTTTAAAAATGGAATTCTCCTTCTGTCAAACAGGGCAGACCTGTCCTACCCTGTCATATGTTCCCATGATTTTCTCTGTGGGCAAGGTTGAGCATGGAAGATTTGATTCAGCCCCTCTTTTTCCTGTATATAATTCTTCTTTGCAGATTGATACTGGAACTCTGTAACCCTTCAGCCTTTCACTGCCATTTTTGGTCTAGTTTTTGAAGGTTTTTTCCTTTAATTTGTAAATTTGTAATTTTCTTTTATGCAAGTTGCAGCTTCTTCTGACATCTGTGAATTCATATGTTCTTATGTCAGGACAGCAGGTCTGAACTTCACCTCCCATCTACCAGCAATCACTTTTACTCTTGGTGATGGCATTTGTCAGTCCCAAATCACTGTGAACAAAATGCTTCTGTTTCTAGTGCCTAACCAGATAATTATTGCTCAGCCAAACACATATTGGCTGGTGACAGGTATGACATGGGAGCATTCGTAAACATTTTTGTTAATGGAAAATGGAAGCCCATACACAGCTTTTCAGAATCCATCATTGATTTCTGGTCCTGTTTTGGTAGCTCTAAATCTTACGTGACACTTGGACCTCCCTCAGTGACAGAAGTGGGAGAGATCAGCATCATGAGGCCAGTGGCTCTCGTTGATTTTGCTCAGTTTGTGAAGCTTGGATCAATGTGTTGGCAAACGGACTCCTAGAAAGAATTGCTTGGCCACAGTGCTAAATCCGGACTCGTTTACAACTGTGAACACAACAATATTTCCCAAATATTATCCCTGTCACATCCTATTGTGGAAGTGTTTTGCTTTGGCACATTCAGTGGTAACGTTAATTTTTCCTAGTCTGGGCTCTTCCTGGTGTCTATCTGCCTTTTGCAGTTTGCTGCAGCAGGGTTAGTTGCTGGAATAGGATTTTGGAATAATTCAAAACTGTTTTCAGAGAAAGGAGACAGACAATCCTGATTTATTGAGAGTGACTTAGTGTTAAATGGAGTGCGACTCCAGGCTGCCTTGAGCTATTTTGGCTTTGTTTCCTGCTTTGCTCATTTTGTGTGTGTATCTGTGTGTGTACATCCCTACACATTCAAATCTCACCCGAGAGCTGAAGAAAGCAATGCAGTCTCCTTGCTCAAACACTGAGCCAGCTGAGTGCTCTAAGTAGATGTGATGTCTCAGTGGCTGAGTTACTCTTTTTAATAATTTCTGCCAAACAAATCTGCAGTAATGACACAAGTAATCCTCACATTCTGTGCCCTGTAACTGAGACCAGCTTCAGGATCCACATTTTGCATTATCTGCCTGGCTCAGGACATGAATACAGCTGCAGTAGGTGCTCCAAGGCAGTGTGAGCAGAGGAGAGGTGCATTCCTGCCAGGAACCATCCTGTGGAGACACTGGAGAGCATCATCAGCCTACCAAGGGCTACCTGTGTGGGCAGAGGGTGGGACCCACCAATGTGGTCACCGCTGCTGCTTTCAAGACCCTCTCTGCTTGGAGACCACGCTCATGATTTGGTTTTTCTCATGCTGGATAGCATCGAATGCCAAGCAGCTGTAATCAGTGGTGTGATTTGCTGCTTTTCTCAGTGTGCTGCTGTCTTCAGGCTCTTGAGAGAGGAAAGGTCTGGTACATAAATTGTGAGCCATGACAGGGAGTGTGGCCTTGTATGTTTTACTATTGGTATCAGCCATCTCAGGATGGAGTGGCAGCTTTATCAGGGAATATCCAGCACTTTTTTTCAGATGAAGTTGGACATTTAGGAATAGATGCACCTCTTTCCACTTTCTGAACATACATTTTGTTATGGCACCTTACAGAGCTCATTTTAAACCCTGCTTCAGGGCAAAAATATTTATGGCATACTTTAAATAAAACATATTATGTGTTTTGTACAAACATATGTATCATTGTCCCCCTCGCTGGAGCTGATATAATTTCTGACAACAAGTGCTGTGCCCCATGCAAAATTCATGACATGTCATTGAATAAGAATGAATGTTCCTTTAAAAGACAAGCTTTCCAGCCATGATAACCACTTAGTTCTCAGTTTCAGGAACCAAAATCTTTCCTTGCTGTGACTGAGTGAAACACGGTGTCAGTGACTGGCAGCTTCAGAGTCTGGTGGCAGGTTGAGCGTGGTTTTCTCCTGCAGATGGTTTTTTACTTCTGAGTCAATGGTATTTGTGGATTTATATTCAACATAAATCATCCCTTAGAGTAGCAATGGGGCTGGTCAGTGAATGCTTGTCTCACTCGTGGATATATAAGCATCTCATTGTTCAAAGCTTTCAATACTGAAACTCTTTATTTCTAATCCTTATTTATGAAGAGAGAGAAAAAGTAGTTCTGCCAACAACATACATGTGGTGGAAAATTACCATAAAGTCATAATGTGCTGCTGCAGGGTGTTACAGGCATAAATTAAAGACCAAATTAAGACTGAGGGGAGACTCATTGCAGTTACACCTTCCTTGTGAGAGGAAGAGGAGGGGAAGGCACTGGTCTCTTCTCTGTGGTGGCAGTGACAGGTCTGAGGGTATAGTCTGAAGTTGTGTAAGGAGAGGTTTAGGTTGGCTGTCAGGAAAAGGTTCTTCCCCAGAGCATGGTCGGGCACAACAGGTTCCCCAGGGAATGGTGATGGCCCCAAGGCTGCCAGAGCTCCAGGAGTGTTTGAACAACACTCCCAGGGACAGGGTGGGTGTCCTGTGCAGGACCAGGAGTTAGACTTGAGGACATTGTGGGTCCCTTCCAACTTGACATATTCTGTGACTGTGTGATTCTGTAAATCTGCTTTGGGCTTAGCACTCTGCAGGCAGTAGAAGTCGTCCTCAACCTCATGGATGAACAAAATGAACAAAGAAAAGAGCTCAAAGATAGTGGGGAAATAAATGCTGATTTGAGGGGGGGAGGGGAAAAACCCCAACAACAAAACAAACAACACAGCCAAACATTTCAGAGGGTGGAGGGAGAGGAGCTGTGCAGTGCCAGGCATTGGCTTCTGGAAAGCACTTGTGCTGTCCTGGGCTCCTCTGCTCACTTTCCAAAGGCAGCAGCCTCTACTGGGAGGTGATGCTGTTCTCTCCTGTCTGACGTGTGGAGCCAAGGAGCAGTGTTTAGGAAGTTCATTCCTGGTCTCCATCAGTTCCTTTGC
Source organism: Orthonyx spaldingii (assembly GCA_013397795.1). NCBI lineage: Eukaryota > Metazoa > Chordata > Aves > Passeriformes > Orthonychidae > Orthonyx > Orthonyx spaldingii. Next base: position 2,777,570 of record VZTJ01002441.1, read on the forward strand.
AGCTTCATCTCTGCTGCAGAAGAGGTGGTAAAGAGTTGCCCTTAGAGGTGACTTCAAGGCCACAGAACAACATGATTACATTTTGAACAGCTCAGGGGGTGATTAAAGCTTAACTTCATAAAGGAAATATGAGTTAAAAATTAAAGATTAGAACATCAAGACTAAAAGAGTTTAAAATAAAAGCACCCTTCCTGGCCTGGCTGTGCTGTTCGCAGTTGTGCATGCAGTGTAGTTTGTGGTTCTTGAAGGGACCTGGGCCATGGCTTTCTTCAGGGACAGTGGCTCCCCCGTGGCTGAGGGGAAGGCTGGCTGCCACTGTGCGTACATGATGGTTTCTAGGGCCGTGTTTTGTAACACTTTTTGATGTTTTGAAGGCCCATTACTATGGCAACTACTGCCCCTTAAAACCACTCTGGGGTGTTGGTGAAACACAGCAAAGCCTATTGAGTCCCATTAGCTGTGAAGGCTGGAGAGTGTTGTCTCTTTTAGCACAGTAACGTCATCTCCTTGTGCAGAAAATCACTGCTCTGACACACCTGGCTCCATCTCCCTGCCATTAAACCGATTAATACAACAAATGGCATTTTATAATAAATACGTGTCACTTTCATGATTTTAACTGGTCTTTTGATTTGTTTCCCATTTTATGTTGTTTAGACAGACTGATTTAGACAGTTAAAAATCCACTTAACCATGATACATTGTGGCTGCCTGACAGACAATAACATTGATATATATGACTAGATGAGTCTCTAATTAGATTTTGGCAGCACTGTCACAGTCAGGGAAAGTTTCCACAAGTACTCCATTGAAATGTTATTTTATGCAACCTCATGGAACAAAGGCCATTTTTAATGGAGCAGGTCCCCTCAAAAAGATGTTAAACTTAATGTCATTTTTTTCAGTGGCCTCTGCCCTTGCAGTGTCTGCCTTCTCAAATAAAATTTTTGGTAACATGACTTAAAATTGATATTAAAAAAAAGTACATAAAGGACATAAATCTAGGTTAAAAAATTATAAGTGAAGCTTGCCCTTGATTTTATATTTAAAAGTAGTTGTAAGCATGGAAGCAACAGTCATTTGATAAATTATTATTGTTCTTTATATAGGAAAGGAAAAATGCAGAACCAAGGACTGATTATGTGATTATATAATAATATCAATATTCTGTAAATTCAGGTTTTATGAACACTTCAAAGTAACTATTGAACAGAAGAGACTATTAAGCAAATGGGAAACCTATTTCCAATAACCTCTCTCTAAAATACTTCAGGTTAGATTCAGAGCTGGAGAGAGGCCTCTCAGAGGTCTCTGGATACCAGTGCAATATAAATGTGCAATAAGTACATCGGGCTCTGCTGCAGTTAATGGAGATGCACATCATCTTGTGTCCTCCAAACCTGCCCTGGGCTGGGGGTTGGAATTTGCATCGTTTGACTTCACACTTGCCATGGTTTCTACCCATGAAAGATGTGAAAGGGGTGATCAGATTTTCCCTTCAGGAGCTGGGCTGTTGGTGAGGTTTCACCATGACTTTGGAGAGCTCAGCACAAGATCTGGAGCGTAACCTGGGAACATCCAACTCCCTCACTGACATACAAGTCAAATAAAAGACTTCCCTGTGGATGTTTACAGCTCGGGAAAAAACAAACAATAAATGTACTGTTCCTGTGCCCTGGCATTCAGTGAATAAAATTCCCTTTGTTCCTAAGTGGATGTTGAGACATCTCTAATGATACTATTGGAGTTGTGTGCGTGAATTGCTCTGTGTCAAGGAAAAAAGAGTGGAGGAGAGTGGTACTGTGGGAAGGGCCAGGATGTTTGGAGTATATTGAATATTGAATGTTTTCAAGTTGCATCAATTTCAATGGCAGCAGGACTTTTTTTTTTTTTTT